>JANAVB010035817.1:13299528-13614857 GCA_029216955.1 Iris pallida | reverse complement strand
GAGGGCTGGTGGCCGATGCCGGGGTGGCGCAGCGGTGCTTCTCTAATGCGGGTCGCACGTTCCCGGGTGAGGTTTTCCCCCCCTTCTCTGTTTTTTCCCATGATGTTGGCAGTTTTGGGGGTCGGCGCCGGCCGTGGTGGTCGTGGTTGTTGGCCAGGGGTCGACGGTGGGGTGTCGGGGGAAGTTTGGGTCGTGGTGTTGATGGTTTGGGTTTAGTCGGACGCTGATGGTGAGGGCGATGCCGATGGTCGTGGCGATGGTGGTGGCAGCGGGTGGTGTCGGAGAGGTCCGTGGCGGACGCTGGGCAGGGGGAGGACATGGTGAGGGGGAGGCTGTGATGCTTGGTCGGAGGTAGATGTGATTCGGCGATGGCTGTGGTAGGGGTGCTGGTGTATGGTGATGGCTGTGATAGGGTGCTGGTTGTATGGTGATGGTTTGTCGAGGGTGCTGTGGTTGTAATGGTGATGGTTGTCGAGTTTGGGTTTGATGGAGTCGGCGGTGAGGGGACGGGGGTTTCCGATCGGGGAAGGGATGAGCCAGGAAATAGCTAGAATTTTTCTATTTGGTTGTACGTGTCGAAATTGTTGACACGGAGGGGGGAATAATGTATGTGTAAGAATATGGAATAAGATTGGACTGCGACAGGGACATGGACACGATGCATCACGTGGGAAATTTATTTGTAGATGAATGTGGAGGAGTACCTGCTATTATAGGATGTGGGAATTCCCAATTGGATATGAATTAGGATTATTTAAAACCCAAAATAGATATTTCATAATTAATTAAATCAATCAAATTCAAATTCAAATCAAAATCTAATTTTAAATCTAATTAATTCTTTTTGTTCAAAATCAAATAAGATAAATCAAATTTCAAATATTAACTATTTAATAAATCCAATAATTCAAATCAAGATTTAAATCTTCACAATAATTTTGAAAATATTTTTCAAAAATCTTAATAATAATAATTTCAAAAATTATATTATTTTTAAATATCTTTTGAATAATAATTTATTAAATTAATAATCTCAAAAATTACATTTTTACTTAAAATAAACTAGCAAAATATTTATGAAATATATGTATGCACGAATATATTATTTATTCTAACCTCTACTTTTATCTCAGCAGGAATTCATTCTCTACGAAGAAAAATCTGTACCTCAAATTGAAGATAGATACAAACTGCTTTTCATTTATACGTTCACATCTCGTAATTGATGGCGAAAATGGTTATGATCAGCCATTGCCCCAGGTTTGAACTCAGCAAGGGACTCCGAGCACCTTTGGCCATCACCATGAGACATAATCAATCTCGTGTTGGCCTTGGTTCTGGAATGAAGCTTTCATCAAACATAAAAGAACCAAGGCAAAATAAAGAATTGCAGCTGGTTTCCATAGACCTTGAACCAGAATCCGAAGTGAAGTTCATGCTGGAACTCGGTCTGGAAAGTATATCTGAAAGATTAGCTGAAGTTCCTGAAGAAATTTCTGACGTTCTCGGTTAGCTTCAATTCAGTCTCTACTGAAGAGGCCTTTAAATGTCCTGTTGAGACAGTTCCTTCTAAACCAACAGCAGCTGACAAAGGCAAGCACAAGTCCGCTTCGACAAACCATTGAAGAAGTCATCTCCTACAGGACTTGAAAAGCCTTATAATTTTGATATATTGGCTCAACTAGCCAATCCCCCAGCTAATTATCAATCTTCGAGCTCTTACGCCTCTCTAAAGAGACTCGAGAAACTTTAAGTGAAGCATGCTGGCAAGCAGAAACCTGCTTAACTCTTCTCAAGAAGTTGGAAACAGAACCTGTTTCTCATTGCCATAATGTATGGAATTTATTCCAAACATTACCTTTACGCAGGACGATATGCTGCTAGAGGATAATCGACATGACCGTCCTTTATATCATACAGGATATATGATTCTATGAGGTTGATCGTTTACTGATGATCCAGATCCGCTCTCAGTATTATGCCAAGGCTATGTTAGATGCATTGAAGATACATGTGCATAGTCTCTCCAGCACTACACTACCATCTTGGGATTCAATCAAGGAAAAAGTGAGCTTTAGGCAAGATCGCCTTAAATTTCAAATAGGCATCTTCGTACTAAGGTACCTTTTATATCATCGACATCAGGTTGCTCATACAATGCTCTATTGGGGAGACCTTTTTGCATGAAATAATGTCGTTCCTTCAACCCTTCATCAGTGCTTCAATATGTTGATGATAATGGGAGGTTCAAAAGAAGTGGCAGATCTTTACCCATCAAAGGAGTCGAAGCTTACTTCAATGACGCTCGCTGTACAAGATGAATACTCGAAAGTCTTGCAAGCTATGGATAATGAAGATGAGACATCCAAAGTTGACCTTTTGTTATTCTTGTAAAAGGCGTATCACTCCTCCGCAGTCTGTTAGATCATCTGAAAGGCTCATGATAATTCCGGTCAGTGGACGTAACTTCATCTTGCCCAGGGCTCACTGATCATTCCTGTCAGTGGACGCACTACTGCACCATTTTCCAAGCTTCACAAAGTTCGCTGATCATTCCTGTCAAGGGACTCATCACTCCCTCCATCTTCTCAGGCTAGATCGATACTCTAGTCATTCCAGTCAGTGGACGCATTACTTATCCACGGTCTTCTTTAAGGGAGCTCACCTCTTCTGAGCCTTTGTATCGATCTTAATCGAAACAAAAATTCTAACTGTTCTTCTTCCTCCCCCTTTGTCATTAATTGACTAAGTGATAAGGCTCAGCCTTCGTTGTAAATATAGCATCTAGTATTAATGAAGCATCTCCTTTGCAGTATATTGATGTTTGTGGTTATGTACAAAGTTATTTACAATTGCTAAATAGCTTAGAGCCACTAACTATAGGGGTGTTCAAGCTCTTCATACAGACTATCATAAACTTATACAGAATCATACTTGTGGTCCCCAGTCGAAAGAAGGGAGAAAATCCAATATTTTTCTATAAAGGACTCAGAACTCCTAACTTGGAAGAAGATGATATAAATGACGATACTGGAAGGTTACAACTGCGTCGCTACAGTCAGCAATCCAAAAAATCATCAAAAATATGGGTTATGACTTTAGACCAGTCTCATAATGGAAAAGGAAGAAGAATGCCTGTTCGAATTCCTCCATTAAAATACGGAAGGACAAAATGTGGTTTAGGTTATATTGCTCCTACCCCTTTTATCAACTAGTCCATGAAGAGTCAAATTCAATAAAGACGAACAATCTGAAGATGAACGATCTGAGTTTTGATTCTCTCTCTTGGGATTCTGACACGTGTTGGCGATCTTTATCGCTCTATTCTATCCATCAATATGGTCTTGTTGATGGCCCACAAGAAAATGATGAAGAGGATGATTTTGAAATATCACCCGAATCGGAACGATGGGCTCAAGATTAGAGATCAATGGGAATTCAGGTTCGAACAGAGGAACCTCCTACTGAAGATAATGATCCAATGATGTGGTGAAGAAGGTTCTCCTAAACCAATATTCATCAGTGAGAGTCTTTCAGAAATAGATAAGCAAGACATGATCAAGCTTATTCGTAATTATACGATGTCTTCGCCTGGAGCTACGAGGATATGCCAGGACTAGATCCGAAGATCGCAATGCACAAACTCAATATCAGCCAAATGCTAAACGGTCGGTCAAACAACAACAGCGACGATTTCGTCCAGACATTATGGATGCAATTGAAGCTGAAGTCAACAAGCTTATGGCTTCTGGATTATTCGAGAGGAACAACATCCTGACTGGTGGCTAACATTGTTCCTGTCCTTAAAAAGACTGGCAAGATCCGAGTCTGTATAGACTTTCGCGATCTCAATGCAGCTTGTCCAAAGACGAGTTTCCTCTTCCAATTACTGATGTCATGATCGAAATACATGTGGTTCGAATGAATGTCATTTATGGATGGGTATTCGGGATACAACCAGATCAAAATGTTTCCAGATGATGAAAAACACACTTCCTTCAGAACGCCGATCGGTACATACTGTTATACAGTGATGCCATTTGGTCTCAAGAATGCAGGAGCAACATATCAGCGAGCAATGAGCACTATATTTCGTGAACATCCGAAAAATAGTCGAATGCTATGTTGATGATATTGCAGTCAAAAGTCGACGAAAGGAGGATCATATCCAAGATTTGAAGACTATCTTTGATTTAATGCGTCAGCATCAACTTAAAATGAACCCTAAGTCCTTCCTGGGCGTCTCTAGTGGTAAATTTCTCGGCTTCGTTATTACCGCTAAAGGTATACACGTGGATCCCGAGAAGATCAAAGCCATCCAAGAGATGCGTCCTCCACGCACCTTAAAAGAGCTACGAGGATTTCAAGGAAGAATTGCTTATATCAGGAGATTCATTTCCAATTTATCAGGACGCTGCAGACCATTCCACAAACTTTGAAGAAAGGTGTATCTTTCATCTGGAACGAAGAATGTCAAAAAGCATTTGATGACATCAAACAGTACCTTATGAACCCTCCAGTTTTGGTACCCTCCCATCTCGGGAATACCATTTCTTCTATATGTTCGAGCTATGGATCATTCTCTTGGTGTATTACTCGCCCAGAAAAATAAAGATGGTCATGAACAGGCCATTTATTATCTCAGTCGCACAATGACAGGCGCTGAACCGCGTTATTCTCCAATCGAGAAAGAATGCCTAGCATTAATGTTTGCTGTTCAGAAAACACGACATTATATTATCGGTCAAACGATTCATGTCATTTCCAGAGTGAATCCCATCAGGATTATGATGAAGAAACCTGGTATTCTCAACTCCAGACTGGCTAATTGGGGAATCTTGTTAGCCCAATATGACATGCATTATATTCCTCAGAAGTCAGTTAAAGGACAGGCTCTTGCTGATTTTCTAGCAGCTCATGCAGTCCCAGAAGATTCTAAATTATATGATGAGATTCCCGATGAAGTTTTAGATTCAAATCTGGTTTCTGAAGAAGTTCCTACCTGGCGTCTATTCTTTGATGGAGCATCTAGAATAGGTCCTAACGACGATATTGTCGCCGGAGTTGGAATTGTTCTTGTATCCCCAGAGGGATTAACTATTCAGAGGGCTTATTCTCTGGATCAATCATGTTCAAATAATGTTGCAGAATACAATGCGTTGCTCATTGGTCTTCAACTCGCTAAACATCTGGATGTTCAATATTTAGAAGTTTATGGAGACTCTAAGCTTATCATCAATCAGATCAGAGGAACGTATGAAGTTCGTCATCAAGATTTGATACCTTATCATCGAATAGCACTCTCTATGGCCTCCTCCTTTGAAGGTTTCTTTATCGAACATGTTCGACGAGCCTATAATGCAGAAGCTGATGCTTTGGCTAATCTTGCTGCTGTATTAGCCATACCAATCAGACGTCAACAAGTGATAGTGGTTTATAACCGAGAACTATTCTACGTTGAAAATAATCTGGCTTTGGTTTTTCCCCATAATCCAGACGAAGATTCTCTCAACTTTGATGCTGAATTAAAATTTGACAAAGTGTCCTTGTCTTCTTCCAATTCTACTATGGAATATATCTTTTCTAACAAAATAGACACCGTAACTGAAGACTGGAGACGTCCGTTTCTGGACTTTGTGTTGTATGACATACTTTCTGATAACCCGAGTGAAGCAGCATCTATCCGGCGCCTGTCTCTCAGATTCTATTATAATCATACTACGAAGACACTATATCGTCGAGCCTATGATGGTCTTCTCCTTCGATGCATCGCTGGTGAAGAAGCACAACAGATAATCCGTGAAGCACATGATGGCGTCTGCGGAGCTCACAGCCAGGTCCAAAACTTCAAGATCGTATCCGACGTATGGGTTATTATTGGCCCACGATGGTAGCTGATACCATTCAATATGCTCGGAAATGTAAAGCCTGTCAAATTTATGCAGACTTTATCCATCAACCATCGGAGTTCTTACACCCAACAGCGGCATCATGGCCCTTTGAAGCTTGGGGCATGGACGTCATCGGTCCTATCAATCCACCATCATCAAAAGGACATCGGTTTATTCTAGCAATAACTGATTACTTTTCTAAATGGGCTGAAGCAATCCCGTTATCTGAAGTCAAGACTTCTAATGTTATCAACTTTGTCAAACATCATGTCATCTATCGATTTGGTGTTCCTCGGCATATTATCCATGATAATGGACCACAGTTCGTCAGCCAGAAATTTACTCGATTCTGTGATGATCATCGGATTAATAATCTGGCTTCTACAGCATATAATCCAGCAGCCAATGGACTAGCAGAGGCTTTCAACAAAACAATCATCAAACTCTTGAAAAAGTTTGTTTCTTCCAATAAACGTAACTGGAGTGAGAAGCTTGGTGAATGTTTATGGGCTTATCGTACCACAGTTCGCAATGCGACCGGATGTACACCTTTCTCTTTGGTATATGGGTGTGAAGCTGTTCTTCCCTTAGAGATTCAAATTCCTTCTTTAAGGATAGCAATCGCTAATGAACTCACTGCAGAGAATAATGATCGTCTTCGACTTCAAGAGTTGGAAGCTCTAGATGAAAAATGATTGTATGCGCAACAAAATATCGAGCTATATCAAGCCCGAATCTCAAAAGCTTTTAATCGGAAAGTCAAAGTCAGAACATATCAAAAGGGAGAATTGGTCCTTACTGTCAGACGTCCGATGACTATGACACATATGAGCAAAGGCAAATTTGACGCGAAATGGGAAGGCCCATTCGTAGTAAACAAAGTCTTCTCTAATGGAGCATATCAGCTTGCCTCTATGGACGGGAAAGTCACGATGATGCCTATCAATGACAAATTCTTAAAGAAATATTATGTATAAATAATATTTTCATTACTCCCCAGCAAATGTAAAATCAAAAATTTATTCTTCTCTACAAAAGCTATTTCGATATCATTATCCCCAGTGGAAACTGATATTCTACCATGTATCATTTTCCCAGAGAATTTGATATTTTGTCTTATTAGATTCCCAGTGGATTTAATAAAGATCTTGTATAGAAAATCATGTCCATATCACCTCTGAATTTTCTATCTCAGTATGTATCATATTTTCTATCATATGAAAATGATATTTAGTCTTTTTATTTCCAAGTTCAAAGATCATGGAAAATAGAATCCAAAGATATCTTTATATCTGAATTCTGTTTTCTCTTACCAGTATTAAACTAAAATTACCTTTGGTTTAATATCATGATAGAGTTACAAAGTTTATTTGTATATTCTATTCTACTGAAATATGTCATGTATCATTTACCTCTGAACATGTTTTCTACAAAAATATCATCCACAAAATCGAAGTCAAATAAAGATATTCATTTCAATCAAATTCGGAACATTGATTACAACTGGTATCAAGACTTCAATATATGATTTATGTAGGAGGAGTGATTATCTCCTGAATATGAACAATTACATTATTCATCTTCTCATCATGGGCTTTCTTGAGACGCTTTGCTGTTTCAGATACAATCATCCGTTGATCATATTCCGCAATAATAGAACTTCGGCGGTTGGTTTCTTCAATCTGATGGGTTTGCATCTGTTCCCCGCTCTTCCTGTAAAGATTGATAACGTTCAGCTTCAGATTGACGATCAGCTGCAATCTTTGATCGTTCTTCTTCCACGGAGGCAATTTGTTTTTGGAGACGAGCTAGCTCTTCCCTCAATTTTCTAAGATCTTCAGCCCTTGACGATTCATCTTTCTCTAAACGCTCCATATTCTGACGAGTATTTAACATCTCTTCGTCTTTTGCCATTAATTCCTTAGAAGACTGAACAAGGAAATCTGTCAGAGCAATATGTTGAGCTTGAGCTTCGCTCTCCAATTGAGAAATTTCAGCTGCAGTCAGAGACTCAATATCCTCCTTCTTAATCTCCCAATATTTTGGATGTTGGCTTCTAAATCATTCAAGAGATGTTCAAAGAAGACACATTGAGCCTCATAACCAGATTGTCTCAAGGCTGAACATGGGAAACTAGTCGCCTCTCGAAGACTCGAAAAGGGCATAGTCTCATCTTTCATAAGTCGCCTCGAATATGTATCCAGATATGTATAAATAATATCTGAATACATCCTCATGACTTTGGCTATCCCTGTGTCAAAACTGGGAGTCGCTGCAATAGTAGGGGAAGGAGCAGGAGGAGCTTCTATTCTTGGAGCTGAAGTTAATACCCTTGTAGAACTCGGCAGATGGGAACTCCTCTCACCCACCTCAGTTTGAACAAGTGGGGCTTGAGTAGAACTCATAGCCGGTGCAGTTCCTACAGCTGTTGAAATAAAAGAAGCATGATCAAAACCAAAAGATAATAAAGCAGAGACAAGATAAAACTTTGATGAAATATTACCTGGAGTTGGTTCATATTCAGTCTCCTTCGGATCATTCAATTTGGCTCTTAGTCTGTTCAGAGTACTTTCTGACATGGGATTTATTTCACTGCTTCCCGCACCAGAAGTACTCGGAATTTGAACCTCAATTTCCAAATGCCTCTCCGGTTCTGGTGTTAACCCAGAGTGTTGACCAATGGTCTTCAGTGCATCTATTGGTATTTTAGACAATGATTCATCGTCTATCTCCATGTCTTCTTCTCCAGAAGAATGAGACGACGGTTCATAGTCAACTTGTTCGCTCTCTGAAGCTTCAACAATTGGATTGAGAGGAGTGGCTTCCTTCACTGATTCTCCCAAAATCAGTAAGTCATTAGCCGTTTCAGTCTGATGCTTGGCCTCTACCGCAGGTTGACTAATTTCCTACGCATCATCGGCTATTGGTGGAACTGAGCCTACATCAAAATGTCTAGAAGACCCAGCAGTTTCAGGAATATCTTCTTCTTCTGTCTTTACAGAGAAATCAAAAGTAGCTTGCTTTTCTGCAGCCAATCGCATAGCACGATCTGTGGGGCTCTCTGCATCCAGACAAATTACGGATTTAGTTTTTGAAACTATTACTTTCCTTCCTATTCTTCTGGTTAAAGGAACAGTAGGATAAGTGTCTAATGGATCACTACCTGTTTCATCAATATTTCTGGCTCGTTCAGAAACAGAAGAATTCCCGGGAATAGAAATTCCTCCGCGACTTCGAGTCTCTGCTCGAGTAGCTCTTTTTGCGGCAGGACCCGCAGTACCTTTACTCCTCTTCCTCTTCGGCGTATTATCAACAGATATACTTTCTTCAGCACTCCCGATAGGCACATGCAATGGTTGATGAAGGTCATCAGAGAAGAAAGTTTCCAAAACATCATCATCAACTTCATCGGTGGCCAGAGGATCTTCTTTGTCGTGACAATCCCTAGGCAAGGCGGATTTAGTTGATTTCTTTTCAACATGAATAAAACTTTTACCTAAGATGCTAAATTTTTCATCAAAGGTATTAGCTGATAAATAAAATCTGGCATAGGACGCCAATATCTTAGCTCCTCTCCGATAGTTGACCGGATCTGGCATAGAGAAGGAAGCCCCTGTACCTTTGGCAATGTAATATAGCCAAGCTCTGGCACCATCAACTAACCCGCCTTGATGAGCAAAACACGTCGTTGCATTGCCCACATGCAACTGATCGTAACCAAATTGACGAGCAAATCTGCTCGGAAGATATGGTTCTATATATGTGATGTCGTCACGACGGCAAATTAAATGAGATGGCCTGATTCTCTTTAGCCATTCATGTTGGACATCATCCAACTCATTAGCACCAACGCCGTCAAACAATCTCCCGGGCATGGTCTCATAACCAATAGGGGGAGGAACACAAGCGAAGCTCCAGAGCTCTCCCCTGTTCAAGATGGTTCTGCAATCAGTTAAAGTATCATATCTCCATTTCGGTATGTGCTTGTATCTTTCAAGGAAAGTGTCATCTGGCCTAGCCATCCCAGCGCTCATCAGAGATTCAAAATGAAGAAGCAGCCATCCAAACAAGTATGTAAAGGGCATTTCTACCCGGGGAAAGGACGTCAAGCTCTTCCGTGCCAATTCGAACATTCTATCTGTGTATGCCCTTAATCCGGCATTCAGACGGCAGGTCATTGCCGTTAATAGATCCATTTTATACCCAAAAACCAGACGGACTGCTGCAAAGATGACTCCTCTGTGCATCCTGTCTGTCGAACAGGTGCCAGGAACTACGAATTTCCTCAGCCAAAGAGATATGAAACCGGCCAGATGACCTTCATCGGACAATTCTCGGCCACCCTGCTTAATATTGGTTTCTAATCTATCACCGGCCTTGTAGCTGTTGATGTCTTCTTCGATGACAATGTCATCATGATTAGTCTCCCGGATTAATCTGTTAATCTCGGCTTGACTCAAGGGCTTGAATTTTCCGACATACTGCTCGGTCTTTTTCTTCTTTTGGACTTCGTCAGTGCGGCCTTGAAACAAATAAGCCATCCACTTCGAAGAATAGCAATTGGAGTCCCCCTCTCCACCTTGTCCCTTATAAAAAGCTTTACAGATGCTGTAATGACACATTAATTCTTCAAATACATAAAGAATTAGTGGGTTGGCTGCAGAAATCTTATTCATTTCGTCAACAAAAGGGATATATTCTTCATATGGCAAATCTGCCGTGGGTAGCTGAGATATATATGCCATTTCATGAAGGGCGAATCCCATCTCGCCCTTTTGGGTCATGAAGGTGCCAGTCCGATAGTTATATCTCTCCGCTAATGCCAAAAACAGATCTGGGTTTGGTTTGAAACCATAAGCAGTACACTTAATGGCATCATATAAACCTATCGTCTTCAACTGTGCACCGAAGTTCCGCAAAATCTATCTCACTAGAGCATTCCATCTAGTGTTCTCTGGATTTACTAGACCAGTCAGCCTCATTGACTATTTTGGGTAGATGGCATTCTTTAATTGAACAAATTCATTGGCAAAAATTGGGACTCTGACTGGCTTCAGCAGTGCCGAGTCTTCAGGAGGGATGGTGGCAGGTAACAGTCATCGCAGAGATGTGACATGCGGTTCAGTACCACTGCGGAACCTTCCTTGACGATACCCAATCCATCCAGCCTTAGCTTGTCGGAATAGAGTAATATCCCACTTCATCTGTCTTTGCTGGCCCGAATGGAATAAACGGGCTATGTTGATACTCTTTGTCAAACCAGTCAAATACATAGGCTGATTTACATCACCATCCCTATAGTAACTGTATGATACTTTGTCCAGAGCAGGCTGGGAATTCATGTCAATAGCATCTCCAAAAAGGAATACTGGCTTCAAATGGGCAACACCATCTACACTTTGTAACGGCAGTCCACTCATCAGGTTCAGTAAAGTATCATCCTCCTGATTGGTCAACAGAGCTATTCTTGTGGAAGGTCCGTCAAATTGGGAAAAATAAACATGTGATAGATCACTTTTATAATTATTTCCCATACTTCCTTCAAATTCTGCTTCCTGAGCCAGAATATCCACTGCAAATGAAGAATAAAGTATTTCAATGTCAAGAGATGATAAAGCTCAACATACGCTCAGTTTTTATTAAGCGTATGGCAGACTCAAGGTTCAGCATACGTTCAGTTTTCTTTAAGCGTATGGCAGACTCAAGGTTCAGCATACGCTCAGTTTTCTTTAAACGTATGGCAGACTCAAGGTTCAGCATACGCTCAGTTTCCTTTAAGCGTATTTTATCTTAAGTGAATGGTTTTTTTAAAAAAAAGAGTTCAGTTTATGATCAGTTTGAGTATATCAGCGTATGGTTGACAAGATGATCATCAAAAGTTTACGTTAACACAGGAGTTAGCGTATCTCAATGAGACAAATTGCCATAGTATATTCTTTTAAAAGATAGTGTATTTTGATATCTTTATCAAAAATACGCGTATCTTACAGATATACGCTCCAAACATACTTTTCGTAAAAACGAAAAAAATATGGAATACAGCAAAACCCTAAAGAGGGAAGCGTATTTGCTGACGTATTGACCCTAAAGAGGGATACGTTTTCTGAGTTTTGTTCTAACCAGAGCCCTAAAAAGGGAATAGTTATTTGTTCATCATCATCTTCGTCCTCACCATAAAGAGGTTTCAATGGCCGTTCACTGCGTGAAACACGCTGACTGGCCGTTCTCTTGGTAGTGGCAGTGTCGACGGCAGGATGAGATGATTCTTCAGGGGCTTTCCCCTTTCCTTTCGTAGCAGCATCAATCTTAGGTGCCATTAATGGAGATGGAGCTGAAGATGAAGAAGAAGAAGAAAGATCTTGAGTTTCTGAAAGCTCTTTTCTCTCTTGAAGGCAAAAGCTCTGGTAAAGAAATAGAATAGGTTTTGGGAGACCTATTTATAAAAGAAAGAAAAAAGTTCAAAACGGCGGATATTTTCTAAACAAAATCCCTAAAGAATTGCACTGATATTGAGGAAGATAATGAACTCATGCCAGCGTGTCAGGACTCATTCCCACTTTCTGTTCAAAGTAATTTCGAACTTTTGAAACTCATAAAGTTCAAAAACTTTGAAGGGGGTCTTGTAGGATGTGGAAAATTATGACACGCTGTCATTTTCATCCATACGCTTAAAGACAGATGTCAGTTGAAGCCATACGCTCATTCAAAAGCCATACGCTCAGTAAATATTTTTTACTGAAGTGACAGCACAGCATATGTTTAAATGAGGAATGAATCTGACACTTCATCTTTCGTGCAAAGACAGCTGTCACGAGAAAAGTAACCGTCGTATAGGTTTTCGAAGAGCCGGTTTTGTCTTTTACGAGGACAACTCAGTAGCCTTCATAAATACAAAAGCCATCATTACTGTCAGTTTTGACAGTCTGTCAGCCGTCAAATCCGCAGTCACGACGCTCGAGAAGATTTTGTCAGTTATGGGAAGCTATGGTATACCAAAGAAGATTGATGATAGCCACGTGGCCACTTCTCCAGCGAGCGTATGGACCTCACATGACTCCTTCTTCATCCAGTCAAGTAAGCGTATCGACCTCACATGACTCCTTCTTCACACAGTCAAGTGAGCGTATGGACCTCACATGATTTCTTGTTAACTAAGCGAGCGTATGACCTCACATGACTCCTTGCCCATAAAGTGAGCGTATGATTTTCCTATGGCACTACGCTATCCAAGTCAGCGTATAAACTCTCCTTCAACAAGGCAGCGTATTACAACAACCATATCCAGGATTACAGTCAACACACGTTCTCACGTGTCCTGTACCAGTTATCTACTTCTCTAGAAGTTATGCAACGTGGCATCCAGGCCATCAATCTCTCCTGAACATGCTCCACTACTTTCAACCGCACGCTAATGTGTCTCCATCAGAATTTGCCACGCGTCCCTGCAGTTATGCACACGTCAAGTAACTACCTGAACGTATGCTTAAGGACAGTTATCCTGAACTCTATAAAAAAGAGTTTTTTCATCTTCATCAGAGACGACAAGTCATTTTTCAGAGAGAACAGAGAGATTGCCCAGTTGCTGTCCAAGTTCTTCAAAGTTCGAGTTTTCTTCATCGTATCGTCCAAGGGATAAAGTAATCGTCTTCTAGATTAGATTCCTACAGTTGTAATTTTCTCAGATACAAAATAAATAAAGTGAATTTATTTATGGAAAACAAGTACCAAAAATAAAAAATACAGTAGAAATTTAGGGGTTTTACATCCTACCCAACTTAAAAGAATTTCGTCCTCGAAATTAAGGATTTGTAGGGGGGGTGAGGAGGCACAAGGGGTATCGATGGGGAACAATCAATAACAAAATTATGCCGTAAGAAATTGCGATCTAGATCATAGAAAAATAGTACGGTATGGGCACGGGTAATGAATGAGGGTCACGATTGAATAGATTCACTTAAGCGATTAGAGGTCTTGATAGGGCCGAGAATGAGGACGAGGAGTTTAGGATAGCAACTTCGAGTGATAATGGTCATAACCGATAGAAAGGCTAAAGAAGTTATAGGACAACGTCTTCGTCCTTCCAAAATCGGTGAAGGCGAAAGCGATTTAAGGAGTTCAATGACGACATTATCAATTTTGAATACGTGGTTCAAAGGCGGTCGTATATATTTCAAAAGAATCATCAAGGCATTCGTGGATGGGATCCCAAGGTTAAGTTTAACTATATCACATCCACGTAGATTGAAAAGGCGAACCAAAGTGCACTCGGTTGATCAGACCATCATGCACCGGTTCTGATTAGACAATACGTTAGTGGGAGCGACCCAATTAACATATGTCTTGGACAAGCTCGATAAGGAATAAGCTTGCAAAAACTAGGCTACATTAGCATTATTAGTCAAAAAGGTAAATACATAGGCACGAGAGATTAAGATTTAAAGAAGGTAGAATGATTCTAAGTCATACAGTCGTCCTATAGTCTTCTTGACCAAGTCCTTGGTTGGCTAGACGGGTTAGGTCCTCTAGATTCTAGGATCTAAATAAGCTTGCTAATATAGGTCACTAGGTCAAAGGGGTTGCTAGTTCATAAGGTATTCTACCCAACTTAAAGAATTAAACTAATAGTGTTTTGGGACAACTAGATAGTAGGGTCAATCTCTAGCAAGCACGAAGGGAAGATAAGAATAGGGATGGAAGGAAGCAAGCAAGATGCAATTGATGAGTCAACGGTAGATAAAATCAAGGAAAGAGGTCAAGTATGTGGATGAGATCCTAGACTTCTAATCCTATACGCAGGCTTGTTTGGTACGGTAAAGTAACCAAACAATTTATCTTGACCTGCATGGGCCACCACAAAAACATGTAACGCCCCAGTCTAAAAATACGTAGGACTAGGAACGTAGACATGCCAGCTGTATTCATACGAAGTACACTCCAATATATGGAACCCTCGTATGAATACATAAGCTGTAAAATACAGTAGAACCATAACTAATCTCATCCACGCAAAATAAATGAATAAAAGACATCATATAAAGATAATGAATTGTCTTGATACAATGTTGGGCAGAGACAAATCCACTACCAACAAGTAAAGGAAAAATACATAAGAAAATGAAATAAGTTTAACGAGCGAAGCGAAGACGATCCAAGTGCAATCATCCTCGTAGAGAAGCAATGATCACGACGAGAGCTAGAACACCTGCGACAAATAATAGCACACACACCTGGCGAGACAACCAGGTCCTCAGAGGGACGTAACAAGACACATAATATCATGCCATTAACTGAATAATAAAGCTCAACAGAAAAGTAAATATGACTACACAATTAAAGGTCCTTAACCATTCTATGTGTTAATGCATTTTGAAGACAACGTTCCACACAAGGGCTCCCGAAGCTAGAAATACGGCACGTTAGCGTTTCAACCAAGGCACTAGTGGCGTCTAGAGAAAAGTAAATGCACGGTCCATTAGCACTCGAGCGAGAACTAAGGGGCGTCTAGAGAAAAATAAATGCACGGCCACTAGCTCTTGGGTGAGTCACTAACGGCAGCTAGAGAAAAGTAAATGTACGGCACATTTGTGTTTCAACCGAGGCACTAGTGGCATCTAGAGAAAAGTAAATAAATGCACGGCCACTAGTCTCTCGACTGAGTCACAAATGGCATCTAGAGAAAAGTAAAGGTGTGAAAGCCCCTGCGCCTAATAACTGTCTTCACCCTCCCCATGCACTACTCGTGCTGAATCCATATCACGACATTCTTAATAACTGCTAAGTCGCTAAGTCTTCTAGACAACCATAACTATTTAACAGTTATTGCCTATCGCACGGCATGTGCGCACCGATGGCCAGTCGATACGTGCGTCCGAGATCTAAATAAGACTCGTGACTCGTGATACACAAGTGTCGGGCCAATGAATGCGACACAAACAAAGGTGGTCCCTTAACTCTAAGCCATATGCAACTAAAATATAATAATTTGCAAGTACAATTTATATTTTCTAGAATAAGTAAAAACATGTATGATATTGAGCAAGAAATTAAACAGTGAAGGCAAGGTGTCTTGCCTGGTAGGATGCCTGATGTGCTGCAATGATCAAGGTGGCACAAACTGTGACTCCGGTGCAACAACTGTACAAGGTGACCTCTGATGGTGGCACGGACAGTTCCATTGGGTCCAGAAGGGTCAAATCGGTTAGGGTGGTCATAAGATAGTCCAGTTTTGGAAAGGGAATAGGGATAATGGGATTGGTCACGGACATGATGTTTAATCGAGGAAAATTAGATATATATACAGATTTTAGAAAAAAATATATAATTAAAAATACTTTGAAAACTAGTAAAATTTTTGTTTTCGTAGATAATTACTTTAAAAGAAATTATAACAATTCGTTTTAGGCAAAAAAAACTCTAGATTTGTAAAATATACTATTTTAGTAGGTAGCCATATTTCTATTGGCAAAAATATTTAAAAAATAGAAGATCATGATATAAAGCTCGAAAACTGATTTAGGCTTTAAACTAAAAATTTGAAATTACATATAGGCACATAATACTGTATTTTTCTTTAGTTAAAAAATTATTAGAAATATATATGAATCTAGAAATAAATTATCTATGGCTAAGACCCCAAAAATATATTTTTATTTATTGCATACAAACAAATTTTTGAGGAAAAATTTCTATATATAAAAGTAGAAATTTATTAATTATTACTGAATAAAAATGCTACTTTATAAAAATTTTTATATATCCTATATATAATAGAAATCAGTGAAAATAATAATAATAATAATAATAATAATAATAATAATAATAATAATAATAATAATAATAATAATAATAATAATGCTAAATATTACTATTAACAACTAACATCAATAAAAATAATAATAATAATAATAATAATATTGTTATTATTAATAGTAATTACTAAACAGAAATTAAACAAAAAGTAAAGTAAAAAAATTAAAAAAAAGTACATAAAAATAATAACTAAACACGCTGGTTCTCCTCGAAAGAGGAGAACCACTTCTCAATACAAAAACAGAAGTGATGGTTTCATTCCAAAAAAAATAGAAAGAGATTGTGAGAAAGAGAGAGAGGCAGAGAGGGGAGCTGACGGGCTCGCCGGTAGGCTGGCGCCGGGGCGGCGAGGCTGGTGGGCGAGCGGCGTGGAGGAGAAAGAAGGGCGGAGGCGGGACGTGGCTCGGGCGGTCGTCGGTGGGCAAGGCGGAGGAAAGTGGGTTCGTCGGGGAACAGAGCGGTCCGGCGGAGGGGGAGTCGAGGACGAGCGGAGAGGGACGGTGGCTCGAGGCGAGCTCGGCCGGAGGGAGGAGATCGGAGAAGGAGGCGGTGAGCGAGGGTCGCGGCGTTCGAGAGGGGTCGGAGAGGCGGTGGACTCGGTGGAGAGGAGCGGCGCGGGAGGGTTTCGGGAAGAGGGCGGCGGTGGAAGTCGCTGGGCGGCGCACGAGAGGGCTGGTGGCCGATGCCGGGGTGGCGCAGCGGTGCTTCTCTAATGGCGGGGTCGCACGGTTCCGGGTAAGGTTTCCCCCCTTCTCTTGCTTTTTTCCATGATGTTGGCAGTTTTGGGGGGGCGGCGCCGGCCGTGGTGGTCGGTGGTTGTTGGCCGGGGGGTCGACGGTGGGGTATCGGGGGAAGTTTGGGTCGTGGTGGTGATGGTTTGGGTTTAGTCGGACGCTGATGGTGAGGGCGATGCCGATGGTCGTGGCGATGGTGGTGGCAGCGGGTGGTGTCGGGGAGGTCCGGTGGCGGAGCGCTGGGCAGGGAGGAGGACATGGTGAGGGGGAGGCTGTGATGTTTGGTCGGGAGGTGGATGTGATTCCGGCGATGGCTGTGGTAGGGGTGCTGGTTGTTATGGTGATGGCTGTGATAGGGGTGCTGGTTGTTATGGTGATGGTTGTCGAGGGGTGCTGGTTGTAATGGTGATGGTTGTCGAGTTTGGGTTTGATGGAGTCAGCCAGGGTGACGGGGGTTTCCGATCGGGGAAGGGATGAGCCAGGAAATAGCCTAGAATTTTCCTATTTGGTTGTACGTGTCAAAATTGTTGACACGGAGGGGGAATAATGTATGTGTAAGAATATGGAATAAGATTGGACTACGACGGGGACATGGACACGATGCACTCACGTGGGAAATTTATTTATGGATGAATAATGTGGAGGAGTACCTGCCTATTTATAGGATGTGGGAATTCCCAATTGGATATGAATTAGGATTATTTAAAACCCAAAAAAGATATTTCATGATTAATTTAAAATCAATCAAATTCAAATTCGAATCAAAATCTAATTTTAAATCTAATTAATTCTTTTTGTTCAAAATCAAATGAGATAAATCAAATTTCAAATATTAACTATTTAAATAAATCCAATAATTCAAATCAAGATTTAAATCTTCACAATAATTTCGAAATATATTTTCCAAAAATACTAATAATAATAATTTTGAAAATTATATTAATATTTTTAAATATCCTTTTGAATAATAATTTATTAATATTAATAAATCTCGAAAATTACATTTTTACTTAAAATAAACTAGCAAAATATTTATGAAATATATGTATGCACGAATAATATTATTTATTCTAAATAAAAGACTTTTCATAAATAATTTCATAAATTTAGAAAATTTTGATAGCTAAATTAAATATTACATATATTATTTTGAAACTATAAAATTAAGAAAAATATTTTTCTAAAAATATGTACGCTCGCACATATTCGCACTCGTCGAGCAATTACGAAAAAAATAAAACGTCGTGCGTGACGTATAATACGACTACGCGACGTAAAATACAAAATTTTAAATCAGTACCAAAAATTAAAAAATACAGTAGAAATTTAGGGATTTTACAGCGGGTGGTCGGAGTTGGCGTGATGGTGTGGGCTGGTTGATGATGTGGTCGCGATGGTGCTGGTGGAATGGTTTGGGTTTAGTCGGAAAGGAGGTTGGCCGGGATGGCGAGGTCGGACGCTGGACGTGGGGTTTTGCTGGGAGACGACGGCTGAGGTGGGATACGGCGAGTGGGTCGATGGCAGCGGACAAGGCAGAATTAGGGTTAGGAATCGTGTCGGGATTGTCGACACAGGAAAGGTTCATGTATATGTAAATATTGAAATAAGATGTGGGAGGGGAAACACTACACGGACACGATGCACGATAGGTGGAAATTTGGTGGATGTGTGGAATTTGGAGGAGTACCTGCCTATTTATAGGATGTGGAAATTCCCAATTAGATAACGATTAGGAGTAGTTTAAACCCAATTTAGATAATTCATCTATTTATTTAAATTAATTCAATAAATCCAAATCCAAATCAAAATCTAATTCCAAATACAAATCAAATTTAAATCTAATTAAATTCTTGGTTTAAAATCAATAGGATAAATCAAATTTCAAATATTTAACTATTTAAATAAATCCAAAAGTTAAATCAAGATTTAAATGGCCACAACAACTTCCAAAAATATTTTTCAAAATACCAATAATAATAATTTCAAAAATAATAAATATTTTTAAATATCTTTTTGAATAATAAAATATTAATATTAATAAATCCCAAAAATTTACATTTTTATTTAAAATAGACTAAATAATTACCAAATATATGTATGCACGAATAATGCATACATGATTATGCTTTTCCTAGTATACAATAAAATATTATTTACAATTAATAACTGCTAAAAACAAAAGTTCTTTTATAGCAAGAATAATAATTATATAATATTTTGAAAGTGTATAATAGAAAAAATATTTTTCTAAAATATGTACGCTCGCACATATTCGTATTCGACGAGCAAGAAAATAAAATTTCGTGCGCGACGTACAATACAATAAAATTTTTTAAATCAGTACTAAATTTAATATAAAAATATAGTAGAAATTTTAGGGATTTTACATCCTACCCAACTTAAAAGAATTTCGTCCTCGAAATTAAGAATTCGTAGGGCGTGAGAGGACACAAGGGGGTATCAATAGGGATCCAATGATGACAATGTTTTCACAAAATCATGTCGTAAGAAATCGCGATCTAGATCGTAGAAAAACAATATGGTATGGTCACGGGTAATGAATGAGGGTCACGATTAAGAGAACGAAATAGATTCGCTTTAATTAAGCGATTAGAGGGTCTTGATACGGCCGAGTAGTTTGGGATGAAAATATAGCAACATCGAGTGAGAATGGTCATAGCCGATGGGAAGGTTAGAGGAAGTTCTAGTATGACGCTTTCGTCCTCCTAAAAAGGTGAGGGTGAAGCAATAAGGAGTTTCAAGACGATATTATCGAGTACGAGTACGTGATTCAAGGACGACCGAAAATTTCAAATGAATTGCCAAGGCAGTCGCGGATGGGATTCTAAAGGACAAGTTTAGCTATGTCCCCATCCACGAAGAACGATAAAATAAAGCGAACCAAAGTGCACTCGGTTGATCAGACCATCCTGCACCGCTTCTGATTAGACAATATGTTATTGGAAATTCTTCCAATAACATATGTCATGAACAAGCTCGATAAAATAAGCTTGCAAAAACTAGGCTACATTAGCATCATTAGTCAAAACGGTAAATACATAGGTACGAGAGATTAAGATTTAAAGAATGTAGAATGATTCTAAGTCATACAGTCGTCCTATAGTCTTCTTGTCCAAGTCCTTGGTTGGCTAGACGGGTTAGGTCCTCTAGATTCTAGGATCTAAATATGCTTGCTAATATAGGTCACTAGGTCAAAGGGGTTGCTAGTTCATAAGGTATTCTACCCAACTTAAAAAATTAAACTAATGGTGTTTGGGACATCTAACTAGTAGGGTCAATCTCTAGCAAGCACGAAGGAAAGATAAGGATAATGATAGAAGGAATCAAGCAAGATGCAATCGATGAGTCGATCGAATATGGAATCGAAGAAAAAGGTCAAGTATGAGGATGAGATCCTAGACTTCTAATCTTATTCGCAGGCTTGCTTAGTACGGTAAAGTAACCAAACAATTTATCTTGACCTGCAAGGGCCACCACAAAAATATATAACGCCCCAGTCCCAAAATACGTAGGACTTAGAACGTAGACATGCCAGCTGTATATATACGAAGTACACTCTAATATATAAAAATCTCGTATGAATACATAAGCTGTAAAATACAGTAGAACCATAACTAATCTCATCCACACAAAATAAATAAATAAAAGATATCATATAATGAGAATGATTTATCTTGATACAATATGTTGGGCGGAGACAAATCCACTGCCAACAAAATAAAAGAAATACATAATACACAAAAGAATAAATTGGGCGAGCGAAGCGAAGACGATCCAAGTGCAATCATCCTCGAAGAAAATAGAGATGATCACTGCTAGAGCTAAAGCACCTGCGAAAAAAAACAAGAGCACACACATAGAGAGATAACCAGGTCCTCAGAGGGACGTAACAAGACACATAATATCATGCCATATAAACTGAATAAATATTGCTCAAATAAATAAGTAAATCGAATTATAACATGGTCCAATACGTACCTACTGAACGAGCGTACCATCCCCCCAACCAAACAAGGACAGGAGATGGTAAACTAATTCACGGCGACGCATCTTTCCATGCTATGAATCCAATATGGTATCCGGACCCCAACAAGGTTCAATACCTTCTCATCGAAGTAGTAAGTCACACCTACAACCAAACAAGGACAAGATGTGACGAACTAATCCGTGACAAGTTATTATTCCAAGCCACGGTCAGATACAAGTACCCAAACCAAAAGTACTCGTACCTAACGGATAAAGGTAGCCTACCGTTCTAAGTGATATGTAGTTAAGAACAATCCTTCCTACGCATGGGCCCTGGCTGAATAGGATCGGCATAGTCCCCCCTTGGGGCACTAGAGGCCCAATCAATAAGAGCATGACGTTCCGCAGAATCGCCAGTGGCCGCCAGTAATCTTGGGTAAGCTGACCCGCGTCTCCGGCGGAGCTCACGGGTTACAAAAGGGAAAGTGCATCGAAGTCCATACGCTAAGGAATCGTCCTCCCCGCCCAATGCCTACTCTGTTGTATCCACAACAGTAACCTCTATAACCGCTAAGCCAAACTAAGCATGCAACCTCTATTAGCGGTTATTCCTATCGCACGGCTTGTACGTACTGGTGGCCAGCCAATCACGCACTTCCGTGTTCTACATGCGACACACAACTTCGTGTTACCACGTGTCAAGGCCAATGAATGCAACACACATGGTGGTCCCTTAAATCTAGGTTTAATGTGAAAAAAATAATACATAGCAAAAAATATAAATGAACAGTAAGTTCTAATAGTTATGCCATGTATCACAGTTTATTTTGCATAAAGAAAATAAATAATACAAAAAATATGAGCTAAAATAATTAAATAGCAAATGGCAAGGTGTCTTGCCTGGTAGGACGCCTGGTGTGCTGCGATAATCACGGTGGCACGAACTGCAACTTTGATATAACAACTATGCAAGGTGACCTCGGGTAGTGGTACGGACAGTTCCATTGGGTTCAGAAGGGTCAAATTAGTTAGGGTGGACATATGGTATTCTAGAATTGGCGAGGGAATAGGAAGGATTGGATTGGTCTCGGACAGAAGGATAATTAAAGGAATTCGATAAATAATAATATGTACACAAGTTTTGAAAACTATTTATAATACTAGAAAATATGTAAGAATCCAATATAATTTATTTATTTAGTACAAAACTATCTTAAATTTAATAGGCCCAAAATGTAGACCTTACTAATTCAAATAAACATCTATTTAACTAATTCGCAAAAATACTTAATAGTAGCTATATATACAAAATTTAGTTCAATAATTAAAATTAAGTTTGGAAATAATGTTTTCTAGTAAACCATTTTTAGAATACCCTAAATTATTTTAGTACATAGTTTAGGCTAAGCAAAATTTTATATTTATATCCTACCACACGTTTTAGAAATATCAAAAATAATGATAATAATCAAATAAAACAATTATACAAATATTTATATATACCATATATATGTATTTACTGCTTTTATACTCATAAAATAATAATAGCAATAGGGTAATAATAATAACAAACTTTATTAACAACAAAAATATTAATAATAACATATAGCTAACCTAAAAATACAAATACTTAATAATATAGTAAGAAATTAAATATAATAATCAGACTGATATAATAATAAATACAATGATAATAATAACAATGATAATATTAATAATATTATTCACCACTGATTCAGAAGTCAAAGCCACCTCTGTTGCTTAGAAAAGAGGGGATTAGAGAGAGAGGAGGGAGAGAAGCCGAGGAGGATGGGGAAGTCGGCCGGCGGCGGTTGCTCCGACGGAGGAAGGGGTTTGATGGGGGTGCGGCCGGCACGAAGGGAGGAGATGGCTCGGGCGGCACCGTGAAGTGGTGGAGATGGGCGGAGTAGGGTGCGGCGGAAAGATTGGGAGAAGGGGTGGCAGAGAGATTGGGAGAAGGGGCGGCGGCCGGAGGCAGAGCGGGGGTCGGGGTTTTGGCCACGGCGATGGGCGCGCCGGAGGAAGGGTTTGTCGGCGGCGGTCGCGCGCGGAGGGCGACGGCGTTCGGGCTGGAGTTTGGGTTTCATCGAGGGGGTTTCGGAAAGGCGGACAAGGCGGAGGGTCGGCGGTGGCTCGATCGGTGTGGGGCGGACGCAGGCGGCTAGGGATGGGGATCCGGCCGGCGGCTTAGGCGAAGGCGGAGAGGGCGCACGGCCGCTGGTCGTGGGCGGTACCGGAGGACGGAAAGAAGCGGCGGATGCGGCAGTTAGCCGGCGAGGCGGCGCTCGCCTGGGTCGAGGTAAGAGCGGTGGTGGCGATCTATTGTTTTTCTACTGTTTCTTGTTTCTAGTGTTGTGGTGTTCTGAGATTTTTGGCGGTGGCGGTGAATTGGGTGTCGGGCTGCGCTGGGTGTGGTCGAGATGGGTCTATGGGGGTGGCGGGTGGTTGGAGTTGGCGTGATGGTGTGGGCTGGTTGATGATGTGGTCGCGGTGGTGCTGGTAGAATAGTTTGGGTTTAGTCGGGTAGGAGGTTGGCCGGGATGGCGAGGTCGGACGTTGGATGTGGGGTGTTGCTGGGAGACGACGGCTGAGGTGGGATACGACGAGTGGGTCGATGGCAGCGGACAAGGCAGAATTAGGGTTAGGAATCGTGTCGGAATTGTCGACACGGGAAAGGTTCATGTATATGTAAATATTGAAATAAGATGTGGGAGGGGAAACACTACCGGACACGATACACGATAGCTGGAAATTTGGTGGATGTGTGGAATTTGGAGGAGTACCTGCCTATTTATAGGATATGGGAATTCCCAATTAGATAACGATTATGAGTAGTTTAAACCCAATTTAGATAATTCATCTATTTATTTAAATTAATTCAATAAATCCAAATCCAAATCAAAATCTAATTCCAAATACAAATCAAATTTAAATCTAATTAAATTCTTGGTTTAAAATCAATGGGATAAATCAAATTTCAAATATTTAACTATTTAAATAAATCCAAAAATTAAATCAAGATTTAAATGGCCACAACAACTTCCAAATATATTTTTCAAAATACCATTAATAATAATTTCAAAAATAATAAATATTTTTAAATATCTTTTTGAATAATAAAATATTAATATTAATAAATCTCAAAAATTTACATTTTTATTTAAAATAGACTAATAAATAATTACCAAATAAATGTATGCACCAATAATGCATACATGATTATGCTTTTCCTAGTATACAATAAAATATTATTTATGATTAATAACTGCTAAAAACAAAAGGTCTTTTATAGCAAGAATAATAATTATATAATATTTTGAAAGTGTATAATTAAAAAAATGTTTTTCTAAAATATGTACGCTCGCACATATTCGTATTCGACGAGCAAGAAAATAAAATTTCGTGCGCGACGTACAATACAATAAATTTTTTTAAATCAGTACTAAATTTAATATAAAAATATAGTAGAAATTTTAGGGGTTTTGCAGCTCATTATACTTACTGGTAACGGACTTGTGGGAGTCGATAGAGTATTTTTCTCGTGTCGGATCGTAGTTAGCGGTAAGAAATTTCTCGCTAGATTGATAGAGTTCCCGATGGCCGATTATGATGTGGTCTTAGGGAAGGATTGGTTGAGGAACCAGTATGCTAGAATAGACTGTCATATTGGTAGGGTCGTTTTTAGCATTCCCGGAGAGCCAGAATTTTCCTTTTCTCGAGGCACAATTGAGCCTTCTCCTCCAGTATTGCGGATGGCAGTAGCAGCAGTGCAGCAGCAGGCTATGTCATTGACATTATTCATAACATCCCTCGTAATATCAATCTGTTTCTGCTGGGCCTCGGCTTGGGCCTTCTGACCTTCAAGTACACCTCGCAGCAGGCTTGCGAGGTCAGAGGAGTTATCGGGCACTGAGGCCACAGCTTGAGCAGCTACTGCTGCAGTGACCTGCACCTCAGCCCGAGAAAAGGTAGGGTCCGCCGCTTGATCTGCAGTTCCAGAAGCGGCGCCAGGTGCTGGTGATTCATGGGGCCGATCTGTCAACTGCAAGGATGGGGGTTCTAGTCGTACTGGGGAAGATGGGGTGCGATCGGGAGATGGCACCGCATCACCAGCAGGGGTGGTCGTTCCCTTGGTCATATTCTGGAAAGTATAGGTTGCAATACATAAGCAAGGTATCCTACCAGTCTATAATCAAACAAAAATATTTATTTATATAAATCGGTCCTATGTCGTGACAAATCAATGTTCTAGTGTTCTTAATTGTTTCTAGGTAGGTTTTCCTAAGTTGTTGTTGTTGCGACCTGCATGGGCCACCACTGAAAACATGTCACGACCCGATCCCAACTATTTGGGTCTAGTCAGATCATGCCCAGCCTGCACCGTTGTTGAGACGGCGGCAGTAAGCTGTTCAGTAGCAGGCAACCATACAACAACACTATATTTGTCACAACATTAGCTTCGGAAATAAACTTTATTTAAACTGAATTTAATACAATGAAAAGTTCTGAAGGGAAATACATAATTTAAAAATGAAATCAAAAATGCAGAAAATGAAATCTATCTATCAGCCTCAGTCCCATCGTCCTCCTGCGGGGACTCTGGCAGCACGACAGGGTACAACTCAGGATCGTAATAGCTGTTGTAACACAGCTCAGCATCATCCCCTAAAATGTTATCTCCAGTCAGGAGGGAGCAAAGTATAATCCATGCTAATTTAAACAGTTAAATAAGAAATAGAATCATGCAGTTCTAAACAGCTTTTAAAACAGGTTTGTTACAGTAGAAAACAGTGTTTTGAACAGGTAATGACATATGACCGGCTTGGGTTTGTTACAGTAATGGATAAGGGATTTTGTTACAGTATGGTCATAATCATTACGCTATTCCCCAGTCCCCGATAGTTACAGTACAGTACCCAGTGTGATTCTCGTATTTGAATCGTGGTTTAGACATGCATTAAAACGATTAAATAAATAACTGTAAATTTACATAAACTATACTTGCCTCAATGTTAAGTGACTGGAGGGGAAGAAGATTCCGAGATGTGACGATTTTAGGGTTGTCCTCGAATTCCTACATTCGAGAGATAGACCCAACTGTCAGGCTAACCAACATAGCTATACTAGTTGCAATCTCTACTTGCGTCCTAGTCCGATTTTAGTTATTTAATTTACAGCTAACGTTTATGTCGCAACTACGTGCGTTTGATTAAGCCGGTTAATTGGATTATTTGAAAATAATACAAGAATCAATTTAACTTTGGAAAACTTTGTATTTTCGTAATATATTTATAAAAACATAGTTTTCTTTTAATGATAAATCATGAACTAGTTATTTTTTCTAATTTTTCATCCATTTAATTAATTCTCAATTAATTATAAAATTACGCTCTAACTACGATTTAAACGTCTAATCAAAAACCACCCAAGATCACATCCACCCAGAAAGTAAAATAAAAATCTACGCTACACAATACAAGGGCACAGCTAAACATCCTAGAGTGGGCTTATGCCCTGTACAATTATTTTTACATCAAATAAGAGAAAAATGATTTAATTTCTAAATAAAGTGCAGTAAATAAATAACTATATTAAATAGCCTAAATATTAAATAAAATAATTTAAAATAAATGCTAAGAGTCTCAGACTCGGTCCATCATCAAAATCCAGCTAATACCACAATGCCCGGTCGGACCGGTGCGTTTGCATTTCGTCGGGGCCCACAGACCGGTACGGTCGTCGCCCGAAACTCAGTTTTAAATTCATTTCCGAAAACCAATTTTGAAATCAAAATAAATATAGTTTTGTAAAAATTTGGGCAGCATTTCCTCTATTTCGGGACAAACCCAAAACTGGGAAATGCGCTACAGAAACCTGCAATTATTCCAACCCAATAATAATCCCGCAAATATATCCACCGAAATAATTTCCAAAACCACCAGAAATAATTCCCAATCCACAGAACTTCCCGAAATATCCGGGAATCCCACAATCAAACCAAACCACACAAAACCCAGCAGATAAAAACACAGAAATATGCTAACGCAGTTAACCGAATAAAATACGCAGCTAACCGAATTTCCGAAGGGGAATCCGGGGACCGATATCATCACAGACTACCCAGAAAAGCAACGGGACAGAGAATTATACCTCGGGTGCTCGGCTAGAGCTCTCAGATGATATAGAAAGAATAGAGAAGATCCAGCAGCGACGTCAACGACAAAAACGTCGGAAAAGTCCAGAATATGCACGCTGGCCCGAAATAAAAGAAGTCCCGCGAAGGGCAGCGACGTCGGCGGACAGCAACGCTGTCGGAGAGGAAAGCTCGCGGGGAGCGCTGGAGAGACGACGGAAAAGTGGATCTGGACAGCGGGGTTCCGCTGTGGACAGCGAGGAGAACTCCGCGGATCTGGACAGCGGGGTGCGCCGCGAAGCGCTGGACCCGCGGAAGAGGGGCGACGACGGGGCTTCGCCGGGAGGGCGTCGGATAGTGGGGCCGCGGATCTGAACGGCGGGGAAAGCCTCGTCGTGGTCGGTCGGCCGGCGGGGAAGGGCGCGGCCCGCTGGAAGTCGGCGGTGGCACGGGAACGGGGCGCGGACGCTGGCTCCGCCAGGGGAAGTCGCACGGTGGCGGACGGCGGGGTGCGCCGTCGAGCTCGGGACAGCGCGGGAGGGTCGCGCACGGGGCGGTTGGCCGGGCTGGCGAGCTCGGGGTGGCGAGATCGCGCCGGAGAGGGAAGCTCGGCCGCGGATTTGGGGGTTTGGAAAGAATAGGGGGTTTGGTGAGTGAAGTTGATTTCTGTGAGAGAGAGGTATGAGCTGAGTGTTGTTCCAGAGAGGAGTTTTGTTGGGGAGTGGAGTTAGTGAGAAGAATGGAGAGTAAAGAGAGTTGCTCTCTTCTGTGAACGTGAAGAGATGAGAGGAGAGTAGATTAAAAAGGGAAGTGGGGTGATGGGTTGCTGTATGCGTGTGGTAGTGAGTAAGTTGGGGGAGAGAAAATAGGGAGGGTGCTTACCAATTCGTGAGTGAGAGGTGAGCAATTGCTGGTCCTTCGGGACCAGCTAGCATTTAATATTTTATTATTTCTTTTTTTATAAATAGTTAACCAAGTCAATTCAGGATTTAAAAAGAATAGGATTGGGCTCAGGCCTGGGTCTGGGCTCGGACTCGGGTCTGGGTCCAAAAATCAAAAATCCTTGTTATACTAATTATTTTCGAAATTCTTTCCATCCAAAAATATTTAATAGTAATAATATTAATAATAATAATAATTTTTGAAATACTAATAAAACATTAATTAATAATTATTAGCAAACTATGGGTTTCACAGCAGATCTTCAGAAAATGGGTATTGAAGTTGTTCTCCCTTCCAGTGTAGCATTGATGGCTAGCATGCAAGTTCAGTCCACCATAGTCGAGAGGATCCGGATGGCACAATCAATAGATTCCAAGCTTCAGCGACTCAGAGCAGAGTGTGAGGCAGGATGAAGACCAGAGTTGTGTATGTAGGAACGAAATAGTGAAGCGTAATACTCTAGAGGGGGGTGAATAGAGTTGACAGCGGAATAATGCTAATTAAAAAAAATGTTAGCAGCACAATCGCAGAATATTAATCACAACTAAAATAAAGTAAAGGCAGAGTTAAGAGAGCAAACGCAAATACAGCGATGTATACTGGTTTCCCTCTGTTGAGGACTAATCCAGTCGGTAGAACTCTTGCTACCAGTTGAATCCACTATTGGAAAAATCGCAAGTTTTCTTACGAAGTCCTTGCAACTTCTACAACGCGAGCTTTGATACGAAGAACTCGTCCAACTTTAATTTGAAGCGGTATTCTTCTATCAAGCCTTCTGATTACAATCTTTCAAAAACTTCTAGACCGTACCGCACTGGCAAATCGACTAGAGGATTGTAATTGGCTTGGGATCTGAAATTTAAAGCTCAAGAAAACTCTTTGGAAGACTAAATGCTTTAGATAGAGAGAAGATTGAAAGTGAATGAGTGAGTTGAAATGATCGAAATCCTTCTCTATTTATAGGTGTTCCAAAGGCAGACTTCTGACAGAATTCGGGCAGAACTCTATGAGCAAATCTCGGTCAAATCCGTAACTGCAGGAGGACCAAGTAACAAGGATTCAAAATCACAACGGCCACCAACCGAACTCTGGCCGAACTCGGCCCGAGTTCTGTCAGAGTTTAGTTAGGGTTTTAAAAAGCTTTTTGGTGATTTTTGAAAACCTTTTTGAAAACTTTTTTGTAAACCTTTTTGAGAGGTCATTTTAAAAATATTTTGAACTCATTTAAGGGTAGCCTATTTGCCAGTACGACTCGGTGTACAACATATTCCTAGACTCAAATAAAATGAAAAATATATTGTATAAGGAATTACAGACTCGAGTAGGCAAACAGATCTTCGGTCTTGAATTCAGTAGATAGCCATTCTTGATCATGTCCAAGAGTCCGAGATGTCTCGACTAGCTTCGTATATCCAGACAGAGTTTGATCAATTATTAAAATCAGGTTGACCATATGACCAATGGGCCAACAATCTCCCCCATTTTGATAATTGACAAACTATGAATGATATAACATTAAGCTTGTTCAAAATATCAAAAAATAGAATTGTTCATATCCTGTATTGTCTCAAAAAAAATGTTAGATCTTTTAATTTTTCTCCCCCTTTGTCACTTAGCAAAATAATTGCAAAAGATAAAGCTCTCCCGCAATCAATGCATAAGTAACAAATAGTGAGAAAACACATATAAAAGAAATAAGGCAGAAATAAAAGAGAAATATCACAGGCATGTAAAAAAATCATCACAGGCATGTAATTTCACAGACAGTTATAAAGAATGAAGCAATATAAGAGATAGTGCTATCATAAACTGAAACTGAAACATAGTGCTGAAATAAACTGGAATGCCATAAACTGAGGCATAAGAAACATGTCCATGAAAATAACAGAGTACTGAAGCAAACTAGAAAGTGCTAATAATAATCAAAAAGTACTGATAATAACTTGGAATGTCGGAGCATTTCCAAGTACACAATAAAATATCACTCAAAATCATATAGTCACATCTCCTCATCATCATCATCAGTTCGACCAGCATGTCCTGAAGGACCAGCTCCAGAGGTACCAGCGCCAGAAGGATGAGGAGGGACGCCAGCATAGAACTCACCAACAAAGTCACGAGATGGACGGTACCAATCATAGGCGTAACCGGGCTGGAAGTAGGCATGAACAGCCTCATCCTCACAGCGGTAACCAGAGAAAGCTGGATCTCTAGGGATGGAACCGGCTGAATGACCAGTCTGGGCGAAACGAAGATCAGGTAAGGAATTTGCAAGCGCCTGATAACGGGTGACGTCGCGGAACTCACGTTCGCGAGCCATGTCCGTCATCGAGACGTGCAAAGCAGATAAATGCTGATGTATGCCCTCAAATGTCATGGCATACTGATGAGGTGGTGCAGGAGGTGCAGTAGGAGGAGCAGGAGGAGGAGCTGAAACAGTCCTGCTACGACGAGATAACTGAAGAAACTTGGGCTCAGGGTCCTGAGTACAAGTCGACAGATTGATATCGAAGCGCTGAAAGATGCGTGGGAGAATCATCGCGTAAGAGAGATTTCTATCTCTTGCACGACAACGACCTATCATCTGAATCATGGTCTTAGGGGCAGAAAATAGAATCCCCTTAAGAATGTGGTACATGACGGACAGCTCAAGAGAAGTCACATCATCCTTTGAAGTAGATTTTAGAAGTAGAGTAGAATAGATGATTCGATGCAATTCATAGTTAAACAAGTTCAGGTTGTTAGCCTTGAACTTTCCAGAGCGTACTCTATCAGGTGCACAGAGTTCCGCTTTGAAACTGGCGAGTGTCGTGCCTTCGGGGAAATCAAATTCAGTGATGTCAACTAGCGGTTCACCTTCGTTAGGGATACCAAGGATCTCTGCTAAGAGGTCATCATCGAAATTGATATCAATACCTCCAATACGAGTGCTCACATCAAAAGTGTTTAATATGAGATTGCAATAAAATAATCTAATGGCATTAGTTGTTATAGGGAAGCAGAGTTTAACAAAAAGATGTAACCCTAATACCTCAAAGAAATGACGATGATCAGGAAATACAGTCCATTTGACTGGAGCGCCTATGCATATGGATCTCATGGAGAAGTCTCCATACCACAGTAGGGCTTGGTCTAGGGTTTGAAAGAAAAACCCGTCGAACGTGCCGTCGCTCGTTTGGACCGGCGAGAAGAGGGAATCCGTATGCGGATGCGAAGATGACCCTTCCTCACTGGGGGTCGTCTTCTTCCTCTTTGAAGGATTGAATTTGGGTGCCATTTGTGCAAATAGAAGTAAATATGCACTAATTGAAAAGTGGACAAAGATGGAGTTATACCTTCCGAAATCAAAGTATGTCGAAGAGAACGACGAACTCCGCACGAATGCAAAGTTTGGATTGATTTCACCACTTGGATTGGAAGAAAGAGGGTGGTAAAGAACTAGGGTTTGGGGCTCCTTCGCGGCTGCTGCTGCTGTTATGATGTAGTTTGGAAACAATGAGGAAGAAAGGCTCTCGGGTTCTGGTTATATAACCTGACACCCTCAACCGAACTCGGGCCGAATTCGGTCAGAGCTCTGGCCGAATTCGCCTAGGGTTCTTTATAGTTGATTTTTGCCATTCTTTTTTATTGTCTTATTTCAAATATTTAATTCAAAGATTAGTCATTTCAACTTCAATTAACATAATTAAGATTCACTACTACAAAAATGGTTAACAATGACGGTCAAATATGCTAATTGATGACATTTGTCCGGTCGTCATCTATGAAGGTGTCATCTTTATCGTAAAAAAAATGACATCTCGACATTCGTCATCTTTATTTACAAAAGATGACTTGTATGCGTCATCTTTATTTACAAAAGATGACTTTTATGCGTCATCTTTATTTACCAAAGATGACTTTTATCACAAAAACAATGACAACTCAATACATGTCATCTTTATTAATATAAGATGACTTTTATGCGTCATCTTTATTTACAAAAAATGACTTTTATGCATCATTTTTATTTGCAAAAGATGACTTCTATTGTTAGAAAATAATGATAACGCAACACACGTCATCTTTATTTATAAAAGATGACTTTTATGCGTCATCCTTTATTAATAAAAGATAACTTTTATGAGTCATCTTTTATAAACAAAAGATGACTTTTATGCGTCATCTTTGTTATTAAAACTTTTCTGAAAACTGTCATCTTATAATATGAACGATGACATTTAATATTTTATGTCATGATTTACATTATTTTTCAATGACGGTTTATTTTTATAGCAATCGTCATTAAATGTCCGCCATTTTTCGAAGTACCTATTTTTGCATCTGTATTCTACAATTTATGTTCTATATAGAATATCCCAAATAAAGAAAACAAAGAAGAAGAATACGTAACAATATATGACTCGCATCTAGCTTCAAAATCACACAAACAAAAAAATTTCATTTATAATTATTCAAAGTGCCAACAATATTGAACTAAAACAATATTATTTCAATTCAAAAATTCTAAACATAATTAACAATGCTTCCAAAATTTATATATGCATCATTTTTTACATATAGTCTTCATTAACAGTAGACATGATAACTTTGGTCAGCACTCCTCTCATTTCATCAATTTCTCTGATGGAGTAACCCTTTTTTTCCAACAAACTACAAAAATAAACACAAAATCAACGACTATGTTAATACGTCATGTTATACAAATAATATATATATATATATATATATATATATATATATATATATATATATAAGAAAATTCTTGAAGTAAAAATAGCATAGAAGGCGAAGTAGAGACCCTACCTTGCGTAGATAAAACTCCACATCTCCAATGTTAACAATAATGTCAGTTGCCAATTCTGTTGCTACAAACCTGTTAAGAATAATATTTGTCATTATCATCTTTTTGTAGAATGAATATTGAGAAATTTTTTTTTCAAGTTTTCACTTCAATGAAATTATATGAACTTATGACAGTAGAAAGTCACAAAGTTAGTAAAGGCTTTCACCATATTAACTTCACAGGTTAACAACAGAATTGTAGTGTAAAAAATAAACACTAGAACAAACAATGATTTGCATAACAATAAATAAATCTAGACACTATACTACCGCGTTTTAGTACAAAGACGAAGGCCACAATAAAAGTGTGCAAGCAATTAAGAAGATTAAGAAGATATACATTGGGACAAAAAAGCTAATGAGCAATTTGAACTAAACTTTCAGGAGTTGAAGACTTTCATTTTGGACTACTCCACTTCACTGTTTTCCAAGACTCCATTATACCATCATCCCACATACAAAGACCAGTAGCAAGTTTGAAAAAGAAAATTTTGAGAGAGGGATTCAATTCCGCCAACCAAGAGGAAGGAATAATATCTCCCCTTCAACTTGAAATAAGGTTGTGTATAGAAAAATAGGCCAAGAGCAGAGGGACGTCACAAGGCAACAGACTCTCTAGACTAGTAAATAATTCATGAAGATCAAAGACGCACACCACAAACACAATACTGACACCAACAGCTCTCCACCTATTTTTTTCTCCCCTCTTTTGCACAAAGTACGCTAGATTCAATTATAGGCATGCACCTAGCTAAGTATATAGCATGCTAGTACAATCTTCTACATAAACTATGCCGATAACAACAACCATAGATAAAAATAAGGGGCTAAAGTAAAGTTAGCTAAGAACTACTTTCAAAAGTGAATAATAAGACATACAGAAGCCATAATGATAGTAGTAGGAAAGAAACTCACTAGCGAAGGAGCTTTTGCTCCAAAAGCTATCTTCAAGTCTTGATATTATGAGCTGTAATAGAGTAGCTGATAGAGATCATGAAGGAGATACAAAAATGGCAATTAGTCAGCACCAATAAGACAGAGTCTTGCACTGTCATAGTACGATTCAAAATTTGCTTCTGAAACCAAGTAGCATGTGTGTGCAGCGGTGACCTGTACATGAAATTTTAGGCTTCACATGTTTAGATGATCATGGTTCAACAAAGTACCTATAAAGAAAGTACAATGAAATACAAACCTCTCCTCGCTCTTTCAATGAGCAATCTCCAAGATGAATTATAACAAGTTCATCATCCTTTGTTCTATTTGCTGTTATCATAGCCAAATTTTCTTCCCAGCCGTCTAGCATTCCATTGGCAAGAATATTAAAGCAATTTAAAAAGATAATAAGCTTACTTGCACAAAAAGAACAAATAATATCATATATCATGCCAATAATATCATATATCATGCCAGCTCCTTCATGAAAAGGTTCTTAAATTAATATTAGAACTGTAAGAATTTAGCACAGCTTAAGGGAAGTTCAACTCTGAGAGAGTCGTACACAAGTTAGTTTAGAGTTGATATTACCATCCCTAGGTTGCAATTGATGCCATGCATCAAAAAAGATAAACTAGTACCCACTAATATGTAGCATCTATATTTCTCATAATCAACATCAATAAGAGAACATTAACTAAGCTGTATGACCAACAATACAAAAATAAGTAAAAGATGTAGTTGGTTGTTCAGGTAACTACAAACTTTAAATAGTCAAATCACCTCATTAGAACCCTGAATTGCATTGCCAGATAAGCTGTTAATAGAGGTGTCCGTAGAAAATACTTCTGCTGGTTGCCCAGCAATAAGTAGACATAACGTTCGCAAAGGTGAACAAGAAACAAACTGTCGATGCACCATTTTCTTCACGGTATCAACATAAAACTGCATTGCATAAAAGAAATATTGGAAGAAGAGGGGGAGGGGATTCAAATTTCCTTACTGAAGACACCAAGAAAATACAAACAAATTCAACACAAGACCATGTGCATATCCCAGAAGAAACAAAGAAATAATGACACAAACCTTCTCACCAAGTTGTGCTGCTAGAACAAGAGCAGGGCCCCACAACTAACCTTCTTGGGCGTATTCGAGAGCTTCTTTTCTTCTATCAGATACGAGGAGTTTCTGTACCTCAACCGCAGTTGCCTAACAAGTAAAACAGTAACAGATGAAAGAGGTTGTGCGAAACATATATAAGATAAGCATCTGATGATAATAACTAATACCTGAATCTGTCCTTCTGAAGGAAGATTTTTCATGCAATGAGTAAACGAACCATATTATGTCAAATGAGCACCATTTTTTCTAGTAGAATGCAAATAGCTTAGTTACAACTGACTCTGGACCGTCGATCTCCTACCAGGTGGGAAATGAAAAATAAATGAGTAAAATGTAATATGCATCTATATGCTAGAAACATTCCAACATGTAAAGTTGACAAGTATAAGCTATGGAACTTCAAAAAAAACTTGGGATTTTTTTTCCTTCTTTTGCATGCGAAGTGACAAATTTCCATTTAATCATATATTTATCATATAACTACAAGAACAAATTTCCCAGAAAAATTGCTGGAAGACAATTGTTTCATAAACACTTACAAAATCCTCTTTGACTATCAAAGATCATTTTCATATTATCTTTTAAACCTTGATCTACTTAGGCATCCATAAAAGATACAATCTTCAGATTGTTAACTTCATCTGACTTAATCAACAGATTCCACCAATAGGCGAACGTATCACCAATAAAGATATTATGAACCTAATTATACATTACAAACAGCAGCAACAAATAATGAAAACTCCTTAGGTCAGCCAAGGAGATGCCCAAGTTAATAGCTGCCAGAACTCAAATGTAAAATTGCTCTAATCATCATAACTCTTATGCCCTTCTACAAGCATTCAGAGCAAATAAGTCAGCAGATGAACTCATGTGTGAACATGAGAAGAAGTTGATAATAGGAAAATTAGGGTTGAAGAAAGATTCATAATGTCTACAAACTAACCTAACTATAAGGGCCTCCATAATGTACAAAGTAGGCACTATAGCAACATATATTGACCATTTCATCAGTAGTTATCAGCTACCAAACAATCAGTTACTAAATGTGGAAGTAATTCTGATCCATAAAATCAATGGTGAAGGTACACCTCCAACTACCCTTTTATTTCACTTGTAATTAGTATCTATAGTAAGAAGTCTTTCCAATTTTCTAGCCACCGTAAAGAACCCTTGGAAAATGACGTATCTTTACAAACATTTGAACAGGAAAAACCTTCATGTGAGTGCAAGTTTTAAGTCAATTACTCCTTTGCTCAACATCACTACAATGGAGGTTGATATCATACTTTGAAAATCCTTCAAAATAAAGAGAAAAGTATAACAGTAGAAGTTGCTTCTCTATGAAACTCACATTTTCCTAACCTTTTCCTCTTTACTGTCGACCCCTCCATGCTTTGCCTAAAATATTGGATTATGCTAATACTTCTGATTCAAACTTTTCACTTCAACATATATAAAGTTTTCACTTCAACAGATATATTTTTCTACTTCGAACCAGTTTTGGTTGGTGCAGAGCCAAGCATAAATCTCATCATCAGTTTCTGCCTATTTTGGTGCTTAAGATGCCTTAAAAGGGTACAAGCATATGAATGATGTATCAAATGCAAGGTTTTAAGTATCTACAGACAGAGAAAGGTTTCGGCCTTTTCGGATAGGAATCATAGGGTCCAGAACCGCCAAAACTACAAAAACCGACCAATTCAAAAACGTCGATATCCCGAAACTACCAAAACGGTTACTCATATGAAGGGTCCGATACAGATATCGAAATCGAGTTTCTGCACCTTGATAAAATTTGTACAAGCCACATGTTATCTCTACCTGTCTTCTCATCTTGAGATTGGATTCCATATTCACTATGCATGTTAGTAATTAACTTGGTTTTAAATATAGGACTATCTCCGTGGGCCGTGTGTCAAATTAGCAACATGGTAGAGGCTCCTAAATTACAACTCTTTAGAGAGGGGAAGTGAAACTGGAATACAAAAATCATGCTCATAGAAAAATAAAAAAACTTACAGAAAAAAAAAATACCAACGGAGGGAGTCGGAAGGAGGAAGGCGGTGCGTCGAGAGAGGAAAGACACGGGCGTCGACGTCAGGGGCCAGATAGAGGAGGAGGTGCATCTCCAAGGGGTTGTTGTCGGCCGACTCCGGGCTGTTGTCCAACTCTGGAGCGCTGACGTCGAACACCGCCAGGCCGTCGTCGAAGAAGATGAGGCTGCACCCTGACTCCCACATGCTCTCGCCCGTCGAGAAGTCCTGGATCTAGATATAGCAAAAGTCGTTGCCGAAGCCGCCGACGTCCGGAGCGGTCTCAGTGCGGAGGAAGTAGGCCGCGTACTTGCCGGATGGGGAGGTGAGGAAGGGCTCGCCAGGGGCGGCGGGCGTGCCAGGGGGAGGGGGATGCTGGTGATGACTTGTTGCTTGGTCGTGCACTCGATGGTGCCGGCCGGGGCGGAGGGTTGGGCTTGGAAGGAGGCAGGGGAGAGGAGAAGGACTTTAGGAGAGAGGAAAAGGAATTTGATGGAGAGGGCGGTTTGCTGCTGATGGTTTTGGGGGGAATGTTTTGGGGAGAGGTTTGCCGCTGATGGTTTTAGGGCATTTTTTGGTGGGGGAACAAAAAATAAGGCAAATGTTAAGGGCCACCCCCAAATTACTAAGGGCAACCATCCTACTAAGGGCAACCACCATCCTCTTCCATTTTTACTAAGAGCAACCACCACCCTCTCCAAATTACTAAGGGCAACCCTCCTCCTCCTTCGAGCAGCCCTCCTCCTCCTTCGTGCAGCCCTCCGCAGCCACCCCCCGACCTCACCGCCGCCGTCCTCTCCTCCTCCTCCCCGGCCCAGATCTCCGCCGCCGCCGCCTCTGTCTCCTCCTTCCTCCGCAAGCACCCCTCCGACCAGAGCCGCTCCTTCTTCTCCCTCGCCTTCCCCTCCCTCATCTTCCGCCTCTTCGGCTTCGACTCCTCCTCCTCCTCCCCCTCCCCCGCCTCCTGGATCGACGCCGCCGTCGAAAACCAGGACGTCTCCGCCACCCTCTTCGACCTCCTCTCCCCCGACGGCGTCCTCCTCTCCGCGGTCTCCTCCGTCGACCGTCTCTCCCTCGTCAAGTACGTCTTCCCGCCCGAGCACCTCCCCGAGTGGCTCCGCTCCCCCGTCGTAGCCTGCGAGCAGCTGCTGCTACTGCTAGGAGCTGCTGCTGCCGGAGCGGAGGGAGAGCTTGGTGAGGGCGGTGAGGGAGGAGAGGGAGGGGGGAGATCTCGGAGTCCGGCGGGCGGGGGGAGGCGGCGGAGGATGAGGAGGAGGCTATGGAGACGGACTGCAGGACTTGCCTGCAGTCCTGTCTTCAATTTGGACTGCAGGCGAGGCCTGCAGTCACTGCAAGTTTAAAAAAAAAATTCGTCATTCGGGGACTGCAGGCAAGCACTGCAGTCATATATTCACTTTGGACTGCAGGCCTTGCCTGCAGTCCGTCTTTGACAGAATTGGGTGGCCCTTAGTGTTTTCAAAATGTCAAACTTGTAATTTATTTGAAGTTTTAAGTTGGTTGCCCTTAGTAATTTGGGGGTGCCCTTAACATTTGCCAAAAATAATGGGAGTAGAGGAAGTTTGAGAATTTTTGAATTTTATGGTAAGGGTTTGTTCTTTGCCCTTTTCTTGTAATATGATTCTTTGGGGGTAGTGGGCGAAATGTTGTATTGGTGTACAATTAAATCTAGATAGTTTATAAGGGTACATCAATTTTTGATGAGGACACATCATCCAGGATTTCCAAGTTTTGGCAGTCATAGAAACTGATAGGACTGTAAGAAATAGTGGCAGTCCTGTCTAGAACAAGTGCAAATCTAGGACTGTCATAATTTAAGGCAATCCTGAATGTATCTAAGACTGTCAAGAATTGTGGCAGTCATGGATTGATGTGCCCTGGTCGAAAAATGATGTGCCTTTATAAATAACCTAAATGTAATACGTTCTTTTAGGACAATTATGTGTTGGGTATGTATTTTTTAATTTCTTCTTAGGACAATTTTGATTAGACACGGACATAAAAATTCGGTTTGATATTAATTCAAAAAAATTTGATAAATATTTTATGTTGTATGAAGGTTTGGTGCAAACAACGTGGAAAAAGGTTGAAAGTAGGAGTTTATTTTTCCATCCTCCTTTTTATTTTTTCGGATGCATGGCAAATAAGTTAATTGGAATATAATTTATCGTAGACATAAATTCAAAGTGTCTTGACACACTGTCAGGCGAGTGTTCAATATTGTAGTTTTCATTTTTTTTTCCGATACAACTTTTATAGATTTTTTTTCTAAATGATGATTTATTAAAGTACAAAAAAATTGCTCATAAAAAAAAATATTTAAGTATTAAAATGAACACTCCTTTCAAAAAATTATTTAAAATAAGACTATTTTTGGATGCTCCGAGAGAATAACCAATAATTGATTAAGTTGCCGACAAACAAGGTAACAATAGGTTCTCTAGAATGAAAGTAGTTAGAAATTAACTTTGAACACACTTGGTCTCCGTCATTGTTTAAACTAAATATGACCCTTAATCTCACTTTGTCATTGTTAGTCTCACATATTTTTTCACACACAAAATATGACATCTATAAATTTAATTGTCATCTTAGAGAACTTAACATGACGCTATATTTTTTCAATATTTTATGACACATACTTGGTTTCCGTCATTGTTTAAACTAAATATAACCCTTAATATCATTGTGTCATTATTAATTTCAACTTTGTTTTTCCACACACATAATATAACAACCATAAATTTATGCGTCATCTTAGAGTACTTATCATGACATTATCTTTTTCTCAATGTCATTAATAAAGTTATTAATGACGATCATTAAAAGCGACGACATTAAAAGTATTACTAATGACATTTTGAGATGAGTGTCATCTCTAAAGCGTCATTATTGACGATTTTTTGTAGTAGTGATTATTTTATAGATTAAATATTGTTACACAGCGACTGTTTCAGATTAGCTGTAGGAGTACTGTCCCAGCTGGCGGAGGTTCACCGGGAAACTCTTAAGTACCGCTTCGCTTCAACCGTAAATTGTGATGACAGACAGACTCTTTATTGGCTTGTCTCTAATACAGTTTTTACGTAATGATATATAATCATAAAATAAAATTAATTAATATTATTAACGTCCAAAATTCCTAATTCTCGACGTAAATAATTGAAACGATCTTCCGCTAGAGGTTTAGTGAAGATGTCAGCTAGTTGATTTTCAGTATCTATGTACACAAGGTTTATATCTCCATTTTGATGATGATCTCTAAGAAAGTGATGTCGAATCTCGATATGTTTAGTACGAGAGTGACATACTGGATTCTTAGTCAAATTAATAGTGCTCGTGTTATCACAGAAAATGGAAATATGTGTGTAAAATAAATCATAGTCTTCTAGGGTTTGTTTCATCCACAAAATCTGAGCACAACAACGTCCTGCGACGATGTACTCAGCCTCTGTTGTTGATAGGGCTACATAATTTTGCTTTTTACTAAACCATGAGACTAAAGCCTTGCCTAAGAAATAACATGTGCCACTGGTACTTTTTCTATCAACTTTGCATCCAGCAAAATCTGCATCCGAATAACCAATAAGGTCAAAGGACTTAGTTTTGGGATACCACAAGCCAACAGAAGAAGTGCCCTTAAGGTATCGAAAGATACGCTTAACTGCGGACATATGTGATTCCTCTGGGTTAGCTTGAAAACGTGCACACAGGCAAATACTAAACATTATATCTGGACGACTAGCAGTTAAATAAAGTAAACTATCAATCATACCTCGATACTTACGTGTGTCGACTGGCTTGCCTTGTTCATCTGAATCAAGCTTTGTTGAAGTTGCCATTGGAGTGCCAATAGGTTTGATATTTTCCAGATCAAACTTCTTTAGCAAGTCTTTTGTGTACTTGGCTTGATTTATAAATGTCCCATTATCAGTTTATTTGATTTGCAATCCGAGAAAGAATTTCAGCTCTCCCATCATGCTCATCTCAAACTCATTCTGCATACACTTAGAAAATTCTTGACACAGAGATTCATCAGTAGATCCAAATATAATATCATCAACATAGATTTGAATTAAAAGAAGTTTGCCATTAAAAGACTTAATAAACAGTGTAGTGTCAACCTTGCCTTTTGAAAAACCGTTGTCAAGTAGAAAAGAGCTTAGGCGATCATACCAACCACGAGGGACTTGTTTTAAACCGTATAAGGCTTTCTTCAACTTGAAAACATGATCAGGGTTTTTGAAATCCGTGAAACCTGGAGGTTGTGCTACAAAAACTTCTTCTTTTATAAAACCATTTAAAAAAGCACTCTTGACATCCATTTGAAATAGTTTGAAATCATGAAAACATGCAAATGCACATAACATGCGAATGGATTCTAATCTCGCAACTGGGGCATAAGTCTCATCGTAGTCGATATCTTCTTCTTGATTGTATCCTTGAGCTACGAGTCGAGCCTTATTACGAGTCACTAAACCATCCTCATTTAGTTTATTTCAGAATACCCAACGGGTGCCAACGACCGGACGATCAATAGCCTTGGAAACAAGTTTTCAAACTTGATTCCGTTCAAATTGGTTTAATTTCTCTTGCATAGCATCTATCCAAAAACTATCACTACATGCTTCATCAATTGATTTGGGTTCTAGCTGTGAAATAAATGCAACACTAGAAATAATATCTCTACTGGATGTACGAGTACTTACTCCTTTGGTAATGTCACCAATTACCAAATCCTTTGGATGATCAGCTGTAAATTTTAATCTTTTCGGCAGACTCTGAAGGTAGCTGGTTCCTGGATCTTCTCTAGGAGGATCAGCTAGTGCCGAGCTTGGTTGAGAATCAGCTGTTGTTGAGCTTGGTACAGTTGGATCTTCGTCATTGTCATCGATCGTCATCTGATTTAGTTCATCAAAAGTGACGTTGATTGACTCTTCGATGATCATGGTTCGTTTGTTGAAGATTCTGTATCCTTTGCTCTTGGCCGTATAACCTAAAAATATACCTTCATCGGCCTTTTCGTCAAACTTTCCCAAATTGTCTTTTTTATTAAGAATAAAATATTTACAACCAAATATTCTAAAATATGAAACAGATGGAATTCTATCAAACCATAACTCAAATGGAGTCTTCTTCAATTTGGGTCGAATTAGAACTCTATTGAGAACAAAGCAAGCTGTATTGACAGCTTCAGCCCAGAAATATTTGGGTAGATTAAACTGGTTTAACATCACTCTGGCCATTTCGGATAGAGTTCTGTTCTTACATTCCACAACTCCATTTTGTTGTGGAGTCCTAGGGCAGGAGAACTCGTGTACAAAATTGTGTGTGTCACAAAATTGCTCAAAATTAGCATTCTTGAATTCGCCTCCATGATCGCTTCTGATTCGAGTGATCATGTAACCTTTTTCATTCTGAACTTTCTTGCAAAAGGCGACAAATTCGGATAATGCATCATTCTTGCGTGTCAAAAAGTATACCCACGTGTATCTAGAGAAATCATCTACAATTACGAAAGCATAAAGCTTACCTCCGAGGCTAGCAACTCTGCTAGGACCAAATAAGTCCATATGAAGCAATTGTAGAGGTCTAGTAGTACATACTGCGTTTACTGACTTGAATATGGATCTGGTAGCTTTGTTCTTTTCACATTGGCTGCATACCGAATCCTTCTTGAATGTAATGTCTGATAAACCGCGTACTAGCTTCTTTGTGGATAATCATGATATTGTGTCCATATTTGCGTGACCGAGTCTCATATGCCACAGATGACTCTCATCGCTTTTAGCCATTAAGCATCTACCTGAAATGTTAGTTTCTTCCAACAAATAGAAAACATATATGTTGTCTTCCCTGATACCTTCAAAGATAGTACTACCGGTTGAGCTTTCAACTATAGTACATTTGTCTTTGCCAAAGTTGATGCCATAACCATGATCAGCTAGATGACTTACGCTGAGTAGATTATGTTTCAACTCGGTAACCAGACAGACATCTTTAATAACATGATAGGGAGACTTACCAACATCACCGATACCAATAATATACCATTTCAAGTTATTACCGAAAGAGACATAGCCTTCCTTCTTTTTCTTCGACAGTGTTGTAAATAGTGTAGCGTCACCGGTCATATGCCGTGAGCAACCGCTGTCGAGGATCCATTTGCTTCTAGCATGTGAAGGGTGTTCCACCTACAAAACAGTTTGCAGATGAAACTTTTGGTACCCATTTCTTGTAGGGTCCTGAAATGTTAGCCTTTGGTATCCAAGCATAAATATTTAAATCAACAAGCTTTCTGATTCTACATGCAGATGAAATATGACCAATGAGGCCACAATAATAATATTTTGCATGTCGAGTGTTGAAAGCTGAGTGGTGTGCATGGTTGGTAGGTTTAGGTTTTCTAGTATAGAAGAAAGCATGTCTATAATCCTGTTTGGGCTTAACCTTTTGGGGTAAAGGTTTGATAGGGTTAGGTCTGACAGTATTTGGTTTGGGAATATTTCGATTTTTTGGTAAGTGACACGTGTTAGGATAGGAAGCAGCAGGCTCAGGCTGTTTTCCTAACCTAATTTCCAATCTTTTGGAAGTGTCATATAACTTAGTATAATCAGAAGTGAGTATTTCCATTCTGATTTGTGCACTTCGAAGACTTTTCTTCTCTATAGAAAGTTCTTCCTTGAGTTGGTCAATAATTTTGTCTTTCTCTTCAGATGACTTGGTAGTCTCGTGTAATAAGAGCTTTGTTGAAGAAAGCTCACCAGACTCACTAACATTATTTCTAACCTCAGCTAGTAGGTCGGTAAGTCTACCTATTTCACCTTTGTACTCTTTGAGTACCTTCTTAGAGGTCTGATACTTGCTACGCAGTTTCCTGTAATCAGTCATCAGGTCACTGAAGGCATCTCCTAATTGCTCAAAGGTGAAGTCATCATAAGTATCAACTACAGGTTCAGTGGGTACCTGATCGGATGCCATAAAGCATACGTTTGCAGCGTTTTCTGATTGTTCGTCTTCTGAGTCGCTTGCTTCACTTTCATGCCATATGCTGGTATTGGCATATCTCCTAGATGTTGATCTCTTCAGGTTCCCTTTTTCATACCTGTTGCTCTTCTTGCTTGATGATGAGTTTGTGGGACAATCATTCTTCATGTGTCCCTTCTTCTTGCAGCCATAGCATACAGCATCATCTTGATACCAGTTGTTGCTGCTGTTGTTTTCTTTGGCTCTCTTCTCATATCTCATGAATCTTTTGAATTTCTTTGCTAGGAGTGCTTGATCTTCAGCATCAGATTCACTGCTGTCTGAGTCACCTTCAGCAGCTTTTCTGTGCTGAGCCTTGAAAGCGATAGACTTCTCCTTTGGTGCAGGCTCTTCAAAATCTTGTAGCTCCAGTTCATGAGTGAGTAGCTTACCCATGAGTACTTCGAGGGACATAGTTGTGAGGTCGTTCCCTTCAATGATTGCAGTAGCCTTCGAAGTCCAGTTCTTGGTCAGTGCTCGTAGGAGTTTGCGAATCTTTTCATGGTTACTGTACTCTTTGCCTAGGGAGGACAAAGGATTTACAATATCCAAGAATCTTTCGAACATTTGAGTAACTGTTTCGTTGGGCTTCATCTTGAATACCTCATACTCTTGAGTAAGTCTGCTGACTTTAGATTCTTTGACTTGAGTCGTGCCTTCATGTGTGACTTCAAGTAGCTTTCACACTTCATTAGCCATTGTGCAGATAGACACCATGTTAAATCCAGTTCTGTTTAAAGCACAAAATAGAGCGTTAATAGCACGTGCGTCAAGACTGACCTTTTTCTTTTCCTCCTCTGTATATCTGCTATGGGGTTTTTCCACTAAAACTCCATCAATATTTATACGAGGTGGCTTTTGATAGCCATCAATAACAATAGACCATAAATCAAAGTCAAGAGATTTCAAGAAGAAACTCATCCGTGTTTTCCAATAGGTATAGTTCGTACTATCAAACAGTGGAGGTCTGTTTGTGGCCTGGCCTTCACTTGTGAATTTCACAGTTGCCATGTGTTGTGCTGTGATCTATATAACAGTTAATTAAAAAGAATAAATAATTGCACTGTTACCTTGCTTTACCTGTAACACCCGCTCTGATACCAATTGTAGGAACGAAATAGTAAAGCGTAATACTCTAGAGGGGGGGTGAATAGAGTTGGCAGCAGAATAATGCTAATTAAAGAAATGTTAGCAGCACAATCACAGAATATTAATCACAACTAAAATAAAGTAAAGGCAGAGTTAAGAGAGCAAACGCAAAGACAGCGATGTATACTGGTTTCCCTCTGTTGAGGACTAATCCAGTCGGTAGAACTCTTGCTACCAGTTGAATCCACTATTGGAAAAACCGTAAGTTTTCTTACGAAGTCCTTGCAACTTCTACAACGCGAGCTTTGATACGAAGAACTCGTCCAACTTCAATTTGAAGAGGTATTCTTCTATCAAGCCTTCTGTTTACAATCTCTCAGAAACTTCTAGACCGTACCGCACTGGCAAATCGACTAGAGAATTGTAATTGGCTTGGGATCTGAAATTTAAAGCTCAAGAAAACTCTTTGGAAGACTGAATGCTTTAGATAGAGAGAAGATTGAAAGTGAATGAGTGAGTTAAAATGATCGAAATCCTTCTCTATTTATAGGTGTTCCAAAGGCAGACTTCTGACAGAATTCGGGCAGAATTCGGACAGAACTCTATGAGCAAATCTCGGTCAAATTTGTAACTGCAGGAGGACCAAGTAACAAGGATTCAAAATCACAACAGCCACCAACCGAACTCTGGCCGAACTCGGCCTGAGTTCTGTCAGGATTTAGTTAGGGTTTTAAAAAGCTTTTTGGTGATTTTTGAAAACCTTTTTGAAAACCTTTTTGTAAACCTTTTTGAGAGGTCATTTTAAAAATATTTTGAACTCATTTAAGGGTAGCCTATTTGCCAGTACGACTCGGTGTACAACATATTCCTAGACTCAAATAAAATGAAAAATAAATTGCATAAGGAATTACAGACTCGAGTAGGCAAACAGAACTTCGGTCTTGAATTCAGTGGATAGCCATTCTTGATCATGTCCAAGAGTCCGAGATGTCCCGACTAGCTTCGTATATCCAGACAGAATTTGATCAATTATTAAAATTAGGTTGACCATATGACCAATGGACCAACAGTGTATTCATGAAGAGGGTACACTTAGGCATGGTAAGCGTCTTTGTATACCGAATGGAGATATCAGATAAGAGATCATGGCAGAGGCTCACAGTTCGTAATATTCCATTCATCCCGGTGGTACGAAGATGTACCGTGATATCCGTCAACACTTCTGGTGGAATGGCATAAAGAGGGAGATAGTCCGGTTTGTCTCTCGTTGTTTAGTCTGCCAACAAGTTAAGGCTGAACATCAGAGGCCTGCTGGACTTCTTCAGCCCTTGCCGATTCCAGAATGGAAGTGGGAACATGTGACCATGGATTTTGTGACCAGATTACCTAGATCTCCAGCTGGTCGAGATGCTATTTGGGTTATAGTTGACAGGCTCATGAAGGTAGCTCACTTCCTCCCGTTCAGAGTTGGTCAGTCGACAGCTCAGTTAGCAGAGATGTACCTCAGACATATTGTCAGGTTGTACGGAGTGCCAGTCAATATCACTTCGGACCGAGATTCAAGATTCACGTCGCACTTTTGGCGTAGCCTGCAGGAGAGTTTGGGAACTCATCTCCAGTTCAGTTCAGCATATCATCCGCAGACAGATGGTCAGTCGAAGCGTACAATCCAGACTCTTGAAGATATGTTGCGGTCCTGTAAACTTGACTTTGGTGGTTCGTGGGAAGATCACCTGCACCTGGTGGAATTCTCGTACAACAATAGCTTCCAGGCCAGTATCCAGATGGCACCGTTCGAGGTACTATATGGTAGGAAGTGCCGATCCCCGTTAGCCTGGGATGATGTTGGAGAGAGGCAGATGCTCGGTCCAGAAATGATCGCCCAGACAGTTGAAGTGGTTAGAAGAGTTCGGGATCATCTTCGAGTTGTCCAAGATCGCCAGCGTCATTGGGCCGATTCTCATCGGCACCCCCTCGAGTTTTCTGTCGGCGACCATGTATTCCTGAGGATTTCGCTTAACCGTGGCGTCATTCGTTTCGGCGTATAAGGAAAGCTTAGTCCTAGGTATATAGGGCCATTCGATATTCTAGAGCGAGTAGGAGATGTATCCTATCGTCTTGCTCTTCCGCCGTCGTTACGTAAGGTGCATGACGTATTTCATTTGTCCCAATTACGATGGTATATCCCGGATCCGAACCACATCCTGGATCATTCGAAATTGGTTGCTGGTACCAACCTTTCGTATGAGGAGAGGCCCGTGTTTATATCGGACCGGAGAGAGAAGATACTCAAGAACAAGACTATCAAGTTAGTCCGAGTTGCTTGGGGTCGTCACTCTTTGGGTGAGTCAATGTGGGAGCGTGAGGATGATATCCGATCGCGATATCCCGACTTGTTTGACTCGTGAGGTATAATGTCTTCCTTACATGACTTCGATTCCTTGCTTGAATGAGTGATTGCTTGCCTAGTTATAGCTTGCATGTGATTAATATAGCTTGTCCTCGTCTCTCTAGCCTCTTAATTAAATTTCGAGGATGAAATTCTTTTAAGGTGGGTAGAGTTGTAATGCCTGTGGTTCGTATTACGTATTTTGGAATACGTGTACGTATTTTATCTTGTATTGCATGATTTCTTGCTTAGTTTTCTTCATGGCTTGGTTATTTCTTGGTTTGGGTTCGGCTAGGCTTGGTTTTCTTTGGTTTATTATGAACCAAGGAGAGAACCACCTACCTACCACCACCACTACCATTTATTAACCCCCACTTCCTTCTCTCTCTTCATTACTATTCTTCTTCCTCCATTAACTTCTTCACCTACCAGAGGGAGAGAGAGGGGTCTAGGCAAGTGCAGCTTGCTTCATGGAGGAACTCCAATTTTATTGCTTCATTCTCTTTCTTACAGCATTTTAACTTACTTTAGTACTTGGCATTTTTACTTTCCATGGCCTGATTCTTGTAGATCTAAGTCTATTTTATTTTCGGTTTTGATCTACTTAATCTTGTTATTTCTAAGTTTTGATGGTTCTATGTTGTAGAGAATCTCGTTCTGCCCCAATTTGACCTATGGAAGTTCGGATTTGGGCTCCGGATGATGGAGTTATGGAGCTTGAGAACTTGGCTCTCATGGTGTTCTTCTTGGAATTTTGGTGAAGATGAACTGTGCTTAGACTTGACCGCATGAATATTTCATACGGCAAGTGTTCCCCCAGCCGTATGGTAGTCTGGCCGCATATGCACCCATCACTCCTGGCCGCATATGCCTGAACTCCTCCGAACTGTGCACGTATGAAATTCTCTGGCCGCATGAACCCCAGTCGTCCTCAGCCGCATGAGTAATAGTTCCCAACCGCATAGACCCGCTTTTCTCTTGGCCGCGTAGACTGAGTATTATTCCTGGCCGCATAGGGCTTCATGACTCCTGAGCCGCATAGGCACTGCTCTCCAGTAGCCGCATGGAACTACTCTTCGGTCGGCCGCATGTGCGCCCATCACTCCTGGCCGCATATGCCGCCGTCCTACTTTAACCGCATAGACCTGCTTTCCGCTAGCCGCATGAGGCTCAACTTCTTGAGCCGCCTGCAACCCACTTGCTCTCAACCGCAGGAACCCTTCCCCCTTCAGCCGTATATGCTCCACTCTTCCCGTTAGCCGCATATGCCTCCTTCTCCGTGAACCACATGGGCTGTGGACCCTGAGCCGCATGGCCCCTCCCTGTACCTTGCTTTAATGATTAATTATTATTATCATTATTACTACTTGATTATTACTGTTAACTCATGTCTTGTAATCTTAGTATAAATTGGGTCTCCTTATTGAATGCTTGCACTATGATGTCCTGCACATGTACCTGAACACGACAGTGACCCGTAGTGGTGCACTCCTGACAAGTAAACATGACATGACCTGATAGTGACCCGTTATGGTGCACTCTTGACCAGTGAACTTGACCTGATAACCGGACTTGATATATCTTGATAAGCTGTTACGACGGCTACCTGACATGACATGACCTGTATAAGTAACCTGGACACCGTGAGCGATTGTCCTTGTACAAATAATCCAGTCCTGTCTTGCATCATGTCTAGGAGGGGACTCCTGAGTACCACGGTCAGAAGTACCTACTGAAATGGACTAAGGTTAATCACTAGATTAATACATTAGTCATAAAGAGATCTCCCAGCTACAGGCAATCCCGTTACCTGGGCGCGCCTGGGATCTGTAGCCTGCCATCGAGTAGGGCACATTTCCAGCATACTGTCATGTGTTGCACCCTTCAAGCTACCTAAGGGTACATGCGTTTCCTGGACGATGTATCCACCTGAATTCAACCCCTAATTTTTGACCTGGATAACCTGGATGGTCTGCAGGGCTTGTGGCTGTGGAATAATCTCACTGCATCTTGCTAGTAACTAGGCCTGTGATAACCCTAGTTAGTTAAAGTATCAAGCCGTACTTATTGCTTGGTCGTGATTGTTGAATGAGAAATAATCAGTCTAGTCTTGATTCTATATAGATCGTTACATATTCTAATTTTCTTATATTATCTTGCTGATAAATGGGAGAAACCAAGTTCGATTCAGACGAAGGGTTACAATCCCAGTCCTTGTTTGGTTTAAGGATTGTAACCTGGTTATCTGAATGGTCCCATGGTTATCTTACTGTATATCCTCGTGATGTTATATTTTCTCCAGTTTTACTATATATTATTATCTTCTGTGCTAATTGCTGGTTTTAGTTCCTAAATGAAGCTTCCTTTGTGGCACTTGCCCTTTCTGGGATCTGACCCAGCTGGTTTTGTATGGCCAAATTTCGGAGCAGCTCCAGAGGATCCACCGACTTTCCAGCCCGATGGTGGCAACTAGACGTAACCAGGGCAACGAGTGGGTTTATTTTTGATCTCCCACTTTATTGTAAAAATATTCTTTTGAGGCGTTTAGCCGACGAGCACCTGTTTAGCTCGATTGCACTTACTTACTGTCTGCCTACGGGCTGTAACATGATTGACAGATCCTAGGGTTGATCATGTATGACTAAACTCTTGCTAGTCCTAACATTTTGTAACGACTAGCTTCATGATCAGCTGAATATGTAATATTTGGGACGCCTTATTATTGTATATTTAATGATCATACATCTTGTGACTTTTACTTATTTGCTGATGATTGAGACACTAGGCTTGTTCATGACCATAGGAGACTGTTGGCTTGTAGTAAACCCTCATGTATCTAGACAGCCGTGACCGTATAGCGAGATGGATTCCATTTCATATACGTAGCTGGCTATGTCTGCCCCCGCTCTCCAGTATTCTGGTTCTGGGGCGTGACAACATGTCATGGTGGTGGTGGTGAACTGAGGAAACCTGCTTCTGAGGTTGGGCGGATTATTTTTTTACTTTTCTAATGATAATATTTTCGAAGAGAATATTTTTTTTGGACGGAGAATGGCAATTCTCTTTGCTTTTAATACGGCGAATGGACGAAGAATGGTACATTTAGGACGGATAATGGTACATTTAGGACGAAGAATGGACGGAGAATGCGGCGAATGGCCATTCTCTTTGCTTTTAATACGGCGAATGGACGGTGAATACGGCGAATGGACGAAGAATGGCCATTCTCTTTGCTTTTAACACGGAGAATGGCCATTCTCTTTGCTTTTAATACGGCGAATGGACGGAGAATGATACATTTAGGACGGAGAATGGTACATTTAGGACGGAGAATGGTACATTTAGGAAGTCGACAAAAGCTCGTTCTCTCAAATCTTTTCTTTGTGTAAATTAAATCCAAGGAGGACACAATCCCTAATTTTAGTTATTGCTTAGCAGAGTCTGCTTAGTTGTTGTAAAATTGTGGTGTTGCTTCTGTGACACTTTCATCTTTAATCTCATGTTTTCTATGAATATGTGTTCTGTTTGATTTTGATATAGTAATCTTTCCGTAATTAGTTTTTTTGTTTCATCTAACAATTTAATATTTTTGTTATAAAGCTACAGGGCATGGTGGTGGTGGTGGAAGGAGAAACGAAGATGAAGAAGAAAAGAAGAAGAATTTCCGGTTCGCGGCGGACTTCGTCGAGTTCCTCAATCAAGCGGAATTAAACCTCTTATAGAGTTCCTTAATTGAAGTTGATCAAGATAACCTTTTGTATTTTTCAAACGGATAGTAGAATCTTCCTCGAGCCCTCCTCAATCAAACGGCTAGTAGAATCTTCCTCGAGCCCTCCTCAATCAAACGGCTAGTAGATTGTTTGCTAGTCTCAAAATTTATTTGTCTTTTCATCTTCCTCACTTTTTGTACTTCTCTCTTGCTATATATACAATAGTTTTCTTGTTTCATAGTACTATTATTCATTCTGAAATACATAGAATAGTTTTCTGAAATACAATAGTTTTCTTGTTCTCAAGATGTCTACTCGTGTGGGGAAAAATGTAGAAGACGTAGAAGATTGGTTGCCAACTCCAAATGAAACCTTCATTCCGCGTATGTTGCGCAGGATTGAACAACAACTGTCGAAGATTTCAGCTGATGTTGCAACGATCAATTCTATGTTTGGTTCAATACAAATTGAACAAATGAATTTATTTCGACGTTTGGAGAAGATTGAAGAATCTCCAGCTTTGAAGAAGGCATCTTCATCTGGAGTATTTAATAATGTGAAGGTGGTTTCCGTTGTATCTTCTTCCGATGAGGAGGACGTGGAGCTACAGTCTCGTAGTAAAGCATTGGACCTAAAGTTCGCATTGTCCCCTACAGAAGAAACTGACTTTAGCAGTTCTTCTAAAAGAATGCGTAAAAATTTACATCCGGTCACACCATCGAAAAATTTAATAAGGGGTTCAACCTCGAAGCCTAGCAATTGTACTAGTGGTTCTTCGAGATATTACGACTATATTTTTGCCGATGATAGATCTGACGAGTAAGTAATATGAGTTTTGATTTAATTCCAACAGTCTTTTTCTCCTAATTTATTCGTTTCTTTTCTTAGAGAAATAATATCATCTTGCAACAAAAACTATGTGTCTCGGTTTGATATGAAGACCTTAGCTCCTTTAACGAAAATTAGCAATAGAGTATGTATAGAGAGTATATTTCTTCTTAGATGCCATCTATGTTTACTTCGATTCCATCGCTGACATTTTTAATGATTTATTCAGATTGTAGGTATTGTCTCTGCTCTTCTCACCGCGGAAGAACGGAAAAGAACCTCCAATAAAGCTAATGTATGGTTTTTACCAATAAGGTTATCGGTGAGTGAGCATTTTATTCTTCAATGCATATGCATTAACAATTTTCTCGTTTGTTTGTCCTTCGTAATGTATTAATTGATGTGTATGTAGAAAGCAACGTTACCTCCATCCGACAAAAAGCCTCATGAAATATGGAAGAAGTGCAAATATTTTCAGAATTACATGGGATCTTTAAGCACTTGTAACGAGGTATTAATGTATTTATGTTTAAATATTAATCCTAATTTTCTGAAAAATTTACTAATTTGTTTTACCTAATTATCCTGATTCAGATATACATACCCATTCATTTGGGTGAACACTATACTCTTGCAAGAGTTCTGGTTAAAAAAAGGACTGTTGAAATTTGGGACTCACTTGCATCTAAAGATGATCCGATTCAAAGCAAAACAGTCATAAAAGAAATAGTAAGCTCATATTCATCAATTTTCATGAATTGGGTATAAGATACGCGGTATACTAATACATATTGTATTCTGGTAATTGTAGCTTTCAAATTTGGATCTCTTTCTCCAAGAAGAGATTTTGAAGTTGAGAGATGCTAGGTTCAGCTTTTCTACTTTTGCAATAAAACGTCCTTCTTATATTCCCCGCCAAGGCAATTATGTTGATTGTGGGATTTTTGTAATATCATTCATGAAAGACCTATGTAGTCTAAACTACCGTTCTCGATCTCGATGTAAGTCTGAAAATATGTCGTCAAAAACTTCAACTTTTTAGAGCAATATTTTTGATGTTATGTCTGTTATATGCAGTTTGATGCACGAAAGGAAAGACACAAAGCTGCTGAATGGATTACAACTTCAGAGCACAATGAAGAGCTAAAAAGAAGTCCAATCTGAAATGATTGAATATGGAAGACGATGATTTTTTTTCTTCTTTTATATCTAATGTATGGAAACCCCTAATGTATTATGTTCATTTGTTTTGTTGAGTTGTAATGACATTTTTTCCAAACGGCTTCGATTCTTTTTTATTAAGCAGAATCATTTTTGCCCTTCAAATTAATATAATTAAGCAGAAAGGAGTCTTTTGCCCTTCCATCGAATGACATTTTTGCCCTTCTAATTAATTCAAAACACCCCCGAACCCTTTTATTAAAAAAGAAAAGAAAACCGTTTCGAAGCTTCCTCTTCTTCCATACTTCACTCTGTACTCAAACCTAGGTCATTCTCCTCCAAAATCTTCAAACCTTCCTTCCCATTCGCAATATTCATACCAAGTCGGCATCAGAGGCAGAATCATCACCGGCAGCATCACCAATTAGAGAAGATGCACCAGTTACAGAAAATCCAAAAGCGATAGACGGAGAACAACCGAAATCCTATTCTAAGAAAGTTGCACAAAGGAAAAAGGAAAAAGTTGCTAAACAAAAAGAAGTACAAACAGAAGGTATAACTTTGATTTTATGTTCGCAAATTCTGTATATATTACAAGGAAAATGACATTCTCCGTCATAAAACGAATTTGAATGTTAAATTCTATTCGCCGTTTAATTTGGAACGGAGAATGGCATTCTCCGTCTAACTTGAAACGGAGAATGTTGTTCCCAGTTTTAAAACCCATAAGAATGGCCATTCTCCGACCTAATTTTTTGTTTTTTTTTTGTTTTGTAGAAAAAAATCTGTCAGGAATAAGGATTCAAGACTTTTCCGTTCTACCTTCAAGCCAATGCTAAATCTTATGGAGGAGGTCAATCGAGATGTTGGCCGTTTACCTGAGCCATTTATTGGTTCCTTGAAGAATACCGATTTCTGAAATTTTGTCGAAATTTTTTACCAAAACAGAGTCCACGTATCCGAAGTGGCCAAGGTCTCCGAAGGGCTTGAAAATTTAATTGCAAGTTACACAGAAGAAGAAGATGTCGTCGGGTGCTTTGAATTGAGCACCACTGTTAAAATTGTGCCAAGCGTCGAGGATATGGCAGTCATATTTGGTCTACCGCTGAATGAAGAAAGCGATGATGATGTTTCTTACAGAAGATTGATAAAGGAAAAACAACAGCAGCCCACACGACCAGCATTATTGAGCCTGTGTAGAGATCACTTCACAAGATTGCTGGCTAATACCAAGGGCAAACACTCAGAAGTCACGAATAAGGAAGTGAGAGGCAAGTTCTCTGAATTGTTACGACGGCTTCGTGGCGGAGATAACGCTGTTAATCCAGATGATTTGGCCAAGCTAATAATCTTCCACTTGTGCCAAACAGTATTCTTCACAAAATCTGGCGGTTCAAATTTGCCGTACAGATTCTTGGCCTCGGTAGACAGTGTAGACGTCATCAACAGTATATGATGGCCAAGGTTGATCCTGGCATATGTAATGGATAGCATAAAGAGGAGTAGAAGCAAAACTGAACAGGGGGATTACTCAATGGCTTTCCACAAATTGGAAGGTTGCACAATATAATTCCTCTATTGGTTTGCAGAACATAGTAAATTTGTGGAAAGGAAGTTCGCCCCAATTCCTGATTACCCAAGATTTTTCACATAGAATGGGTACGAAATCTCAAACTTCCTCAATGCCGAATATCACAACAAAATGAGATCGAAGATGATATTTGAAGATCTGGTTATACCTGTTGGGGAAGAAGAAGGGCACAAAGAAGATGAGCCACCTATAGAAGAAGTTGAAAAAGAGGGAGAGGAAGAACACCAAGAAGCAGGTGGGGATAATTTTGATGAACAACGGATACCACAGCATCATGAAATGGGCGCTGTGATGGACGACTCAGCAAAGGAATTGGAGGATTTGAGAAGACATCATTCTGATATTCTTGCGCAGAATGAAGAACTCAAAGAAAAGTTAGAAGAGATGGAGGCACAATGAGCGCAGTTACGTGCAGCCAACTTTGAGAATGTCATACTCAAAAAAAAGCTGAAAGAGCTCGAGGCAGAAGAAGCGCAACAACGTGCAGTCAATGTTGTGATGGAGGGCTCTGTGCATGGACTGGAGGATTTGAGAAGACATCATTCTGATATTCTTGCGCAGAATGAAGAACTCAAAGAAAAGTTAAAAGAGACGGAGGCACAAGGAGCACATTTACGTGCAGCCAACCTTGAGAACGAGAAACTCAAAGAAAAGCTGAAAGAGCTCGAGGCACAAGAAGCACAACAACGTGCAGTCAACGTTGTGATGGAGGGCTCTGTGCATGAACTGGAGGATTTGAGAAAGTAGAATTCTGTTCTTAAATCAGAGCTACATGCACAAGGTAAAATCTTTTCTATTTTAAATTTCTGATTTGTAATCTTCCAGGAGAATGACTATTCTCCGCGTATTATAACACGGAGAATGGCATTATCCGTGTTATTTGAAACGGATAATTCCTATTCTCTATCATTTCGATACTGGAAAGGTTATTCTCCGTGTAATTCCAAACGGAGAATGCTATTCTCCGTATTATATTACACGGAGAATGTCATTCTCCGTGTTAGGTTCACAACATACATTTTATTGTTGTTTGTTTTATTTCAGTGCGAACAATCGAGCAACTCAGAGAAACAAATGAAAGGCTCGTTAAGGAGAAAATGGAGCTTCAAAATAAATTTGAATCGTTTAATATTGAAGCCAATGAAAAGGATGAAAAAATTGTTGATCTCCAAGCCATGGTTGTAGCATTTCAGCGTGAGGAGATTCAAGCAGCTGCTGAACTTGCTGCTCCAAAAGAAGCCAAAAAAAGAGGAGGATCGGGGGGAAAGAGGTTAATAAAAAGCAATACAGTTGGAGAGGCTAATAAAAAGCGGAAGGTTAATGCCGCTCCGAAATCCGGAGGAGACGCCAAAATGGTTAAATTAAAGAAGAACCGTGTCATACTAAGGGAATGCGATGAACTCTTACTTTGGAAATATGCGAATGAAGAGTTGAAGAAGTAATACATCGACATCGTAATTCCCAGAAAGAAGTGTCCAGAGTATGTATTCTGAACCCTTTTTTTCTTTTGTTTTTTCTAGACTTTTTTCACAATTATGTAATGAGAATCTATCTTTATTAATTTAATCTAAACTAAATTTATGTGCAGTGATATTGTATACACATTTTATCCGAGAAAGGGTGAAAAAGGAGTTTCAGTCCAGCTGTCGGCAGTAGACATGCAAGACATACTCAACTATGACGACATGGAGGCTGGCATACTGGACATAATAATAAGGAAGCTGAGAGAAATTCAAAGCAGTAAAAGGTGTGCCCCGTCTAGTTCAAAGGACGTGCCATTGATCCAGAAGCAAAAGCCGGCTCCCCAATCACATAAGTGGTCTGCATTCATGATGCCCCACACATTGGTAAGAATTCAAACAAAAAAATCTATATTCATGTGTACACCGATGAAAAATAACAGAAAAAAATTACTCATGATATTGTGTTTTGTTTTTGGGAAACAGACCATCGTTGGACGTGCCAATGCACGAGACGCAAAAGCCGGCGCCCTTGAAGACATCCAAACAGAGTTAGTAGACTTCGTTATGGGTTTGGAGGACGACATAGAGTTGCTATTCATCCCACTCTTTAATGCATCCATCAAACACTATACTCTGCTCACATTCAACTTTATCTCCTACGACTGGACACACTACAACTCCTTGAGGCAAAATACGTACGATAAGTGCAAGGTGGATGCAGAATTAATGAGGAACACCTTAGAGCTTATCGTCAGGAGAAAAGTTGATAAGATGAAGGAGAGATGCCCGACGAAGATGGAGTATGAGGGCAAAGTGCTGAATTGTTCTCCAAATTGCCCACAAATACAGGTACCCAACTGCCTCTTGTACACGGCGTATTATATGAATATGTTGACGACTACTCCCTTCGAAATACCGGGAGGAAATGACAATGAAACTCACTAGAAGATGACAACGATGAGGTTGGCATGGGCTAAGGAGTTGCTTTCAAGCAAATATGTAACACGAACCAAGCAATGACATTGTAAAACAACAATATAATTATGATGTAATTGGGCAAGGAACTTCTGTCTTTTATAAGCTCTGTTTTATAATAAAATCATTTTTGAATTATATTTACATTGTCAAAACCACGAAAAGTTTGACTTTTATTTACATATGAAACAACTCGAACTCATGCGCCAAGTTGCAGTCATTTTTATAATAATCTCTCCCAACTTCTGCCATTTATTGGCAAAATTTAACAACTCGAACTCATGCGCCAAGTGGCAGTCACTTTTATTGTCATTAATACCAATGAATCTACCATTTATATGCCATTAATACCAATGAATTCTTCCATTTATATGCCATTTATTCCTAATGAATCTGCCCCTTCGGATTATATTCTCCGTTTTATTTGGAACGGAGAATGGAATTCTCCGTTTACTTGAAATGGAGAATAACTTTCCCGTTTAAATTAAATCATTTGAGGATTCTATTCACCGTTTATTTCGGAACGGATAATAACATTCTCCGTCTGTCTTGAAACGGAGAATAACATTCCCAGTGGTAAAACACATTAAAATGTTCATTCGCCGTTTTTATTTAAACGAAGAATGACGTTATCCGTGTCTTTCGAAACGTAGAATGTTATTCTCCGTTTAGTTTGAAAAGGAGAATGAAGATGAGCTTGATAAGAATATGACGAGATTGGTATGGGCTAAGAAGACTACAATGATGAGGTTGGTATGGGCTAAGAATTAGATTTCAAGAGAACTTCTGTCTTTTATAATGTCTGATCTGCTGTCTTTTATAATAAAATCATTTTTGAGTTACATTTACATTGTGAAAACCACGAAAAGTTTGACTTTTTGAGTTACATTTACATTATGAAAGTCTGAAATACTACATAAAATCCTACTATCAAGAAAAAAGTTGAATGTGAGCTGCGTGCGGGCATCGCAGAGCAATGGAACTCCTTGAGGCAAAGGAATTCCTTGAGGCAAATCACTTCATCGTGCATCGTCAGAGCAATGGAACTCCCTGAACAAAGGAACTCCGTGCATAGTCAGAGCAATGGAACTCCATGATGTTACGCCCCGCTTCCCAGAATTACGGCGAGCCGGGTACGTAACATCATCCCCAGGCTACGCGCCGAAATCGCGATTGTCGTCCGTAATCATCAGCAATAATGAAAAATATAAGGAGTTTTCATAGTATTAAATACAATGTAGCTATTATACAGGAAACTTTTCCAACAATGCTTCTACAAGCTTATTACAAAAGTAGATTTGTAAAATAACTACGATACTGCTGGCCATAACTGTAGGTAGTCCAGACAGTTTACTCCTCGTTGTAGTGCGGCGATACTTCGGCGGAAGCGTCTTCTTCTTCTTCACCTAGTGAACAAATACTAGGTCGTTCAGAAAACGACGAGCAAGTCCTCGGCCAAGAACGGTAAAAGTTAAACAAAAATAAGAAATATGTAGTTTAGAAAAAAAAAATGAAACAGAGTATGCCAAATTGCACTGCTATATATATATCTGCTTTAGTAAAACATAAATGAAATCAACATCCTACTCCATAAATAATAAGATTTTCGAGCTTCCCTTGAGCTTTTAGTAGGAATTGCTTTCCTTGAGCAATTAAGGACACTGCCCACCTATAATAGGCAGCGTTGTTTCTGGAGTAAGATTGAAATGAAATGCAGTTTTGAGAACAATACTCCGAATAATCCTCTAAATATTTCCCGTGAACAATTCCGTTAACCTGGGATCAGGCTGTGATTTCCGAGCCTCCCTTGGGCTAAAATCATCTATTGATGTTACTGTCAAATAGATGCATTGATTTCCGAGCCTCCCTTGGGCTAGTACACCCTAGTCGAAACTAGATGTACTGATTCACGAGATTTCCGAAATATTGATCAGCTTTTGTTATTTATGTTACGGGATATCTAGGGATATTCAGTTGTTCTCCCCTCCCAAATGCTTTCTAGATAAGAAATTTTCTAAGAATTTCCGAAAGTCAGAAATTTGTCTTTCTTCTAAATTTTTCAAAAATTTCGGCGGAGTCTCCTCTGTATTTAGGAGCCCCGAAAATTTACAAGAAACACAGATATGATATAAGTAAATCTTGGGCTCGCCGACCCCTTCGGTGGAGCAACTCTCAACACCGGAACCACGCAAGTAAATAGTTGGGCTCACCGACCCCTTCGGTGGAGCAACTCTCAACACCGGATCACGCAGTTATAAAAGAACAGAAGGAACTTGAGACTTTTACCTGAGCAAGCAATGATTTCTTTTCCTTTAGCAATTAGTCGGGCCGCGGCTTGCTAATTGGATTGCAGTTTATCAAAATAAAGCTAATGTTCATCCAACTATACTAGTTAATATGCTAAGACTTTATATATATATATATATATATATATATATATATATATATATATATATATATATATATACATATCATGTAGATAGTATAAGGAAAAATCAAGTCAACCAAAACTTTTCCATAACAACATTTTAATTGTAGTGCATGGAGCAGAAAAATATAAAATTTCTAACTATGACATACACAGAATAGTAAGTAGAGAAACACAGGGTCCTTTGTACTTTTACCTCCCCGGCGTGCGGTCCAGTAGTTCCGTTCCAATGTGTATGTTAGACTTACCTTTGGAGAGTCCCATGTTCATGTATGTTTATGTGTTCATGGAAATTCAAGTCCAAATAGTTCAGGTCCACAATCAGTTCCTTTAGTTGTGCATACTTACCCGTGATATGTCACAAATAATAGTTCCAGTGCCAAATTTTAATTCCTTTGCCTATGTCCATCAAAATTGAATATTTACTAGAGATCAAAATTTGCAAAATTTTAAATATCTCGAATTGGGTTAAATGTTACCAAATTTTCAGAATTTGTAATTAAACCATAATTTAGCGAGATTACCCTAACTTACATTCCAAATTATAATCTTTGTGAAATGAAAAAATTTATATCTAACATGAAACTTCAGGTTTATATTATCCTATACAAGTTCCAATTCCTAGTTTAAACTTATCATAAAAAGAAAATTTGTATGTTCTTAACTTAAAATTCAGAATTAAATATGAAGTCCTAATTATTCAGAATTAACTTGGATAAAAAAAAACTTTATTAGAGAAGAAGGAGGAGAAGAGGACTTGCAAAATAATATTAAACTCCTAGTAATATTGGCTTGGTATACCGAAAGAGTTTAGAAAATGGAATATGATATATGTAAAGTTACTTATATATATAAGAACTTGTAAATACTCAATTTAACTGATTCATCATGTCAATAAAGGTCAAAATGAAATATTTTTACAAAGTGGACTGAATTGATTTTTTTTTACCAAATTAAATCCGAATTTTCAACTAAGTCCCTATATGCTAAAAATACTCATATTTTAGCTATTTGGGTATGCAGAGGAGCTTAAAATTTGAAATTTGCAAAGGTATGGTTATTTTATCTTATAGGAGCCTAAAAATTCCAATTATATAATGAAGTCCAATTTCATTAAATAGGAATATTTTATATTGTGGACAGATTGACATAATTAAAAGAAAATTTTCTCAATATTATACAAGAAGTATAAAACTCATATATGCATACTTTTCTTTTAAGTGTAAAAGGTTGAGTCCCTAAGTTATGTCAAACTTGTAAGTGTCCATAAAAAAATAAGTACATGGATTGTGTCCACTTAATGTGTCAAGGTAAATGTATATAATTCTTGGGTTGATTCCACACAATATCAAAAAAATTAGAGTCGAAGTGTCCGTCTATTCCGTGTCCTACCTATTGTGTCCAACTTACATGTTCATGCACTATATATATATATATATATAATTTCTTGGTTGTATTTCACACACACAATTGCTTGCAATCACATATAAATTTGAGCAGACGTATCCGTTTGTATTGTGTCCATGTATTGTGTCCCAATTTCTTTTTCACAAGGTGTCCATTTGTATATATATATATATATATATATATATATCAATTTGTCTGTAAATGAATTCTTTCAATTTCAGCTAATCATATCCATATTTGGTTCTTACAAAATTGAATTTATCATAAATTCACCTAAATTCCAGAAATAAATAATGAATATATTTAATCAATGAAATTAGGAATTTAATTAGACAATGTTTAAGAAGAAAAGGGGGAGGACTTGCCTTGGAAAAATAGATTTGGGTTTGGAATTGGGGCTAGGGCTTGGATCTTCTTCTTCAATTACTTCCTCCTCTTTTTTGTTCCATCTTCATCTTCTTCCAATCTTCCTTCTTCTTCTTCTTCTTCTTCTTTTTTTTGAAGGGGTTAGGGTTTTCTATTTTGAAGATGGTGGTGGTGGTGATGATGGTGGAGATGGAGATGAAGATGGTGGTGTGGGAAGTGGTGATGGAGGAAGGAGAGGAGGGTGAAGAGGTGGTCGGCCGGAGAGGGGGTGGCCGGCGGCAGGAGGGCGGCGGCGCAGGCGGGCGGCGGCGGCGACAGGCGGGCGGCGGCGACGGGAAGTCCGACGGCAGCAGCGACAGCGCAGTAACAGTAGCAGCAGTAGCAATAGTGAGGAAGGGAAGGAGAAGAAAAGGAAGAGTGAAGGAGAGAGATGGAGAGGAATATGAAAAGGAGAGTGAGAGAGGGTGAGATATAGAGAGGGAGAGAGTCCGAGAGAGGGAGAGAGAGATCGAGAGTGAGAGAGAAGTTTCGAAAGAGATTTCGGGAGAGAGAGAGAGATGAGCTGTGAGGGGGGGAAAAGGGTTAGATATAGGAAAAGAGAAAGAAAAATAATAATAATAATAATAATGATAATGATAATAAAAATAATAGTAACAATAGTAGCAAGGATAATAATATGAATAAAAATTCACCCTCAAAATAAAATTTTAATAATACCCAAATTTAAATTTCCCAAAGAAAAATAGTCAACCTATTTCAAATAAATTAGGGATTTGACACATGAACAAAGGAATCAAAGTGCGAGCGCTTCGACAGAGTGTGGGTCGGCAATAAATCCAAACCCAGGCACATCTCAGTCTTCTGAAAGACTTCACCACCAAAGCTTCTTCAACCAAAACCCTGCGGCTCTTCCAGTAACCAGCAGAAAAGAGTCTTGCCAAGGTGGGAGATCGGTAGAGTGCATCTCCAGGATGAAGAAGGATGCCTTGCAAGGTGCTCTGCCTCAAGGAATTCCTTTGCAAGGTCCTTTGCTCTCAAGGAATTCCTTTGCTTCTGTTCTTGTACCTCAAGGAATTCATCTTGCTCTTGCTCTGACGATGCACGATGAAGTGATTTGCCTCAAGGAGTCATCCAAAGGTTCCTATGCTCTGACGAAACACGATGAAGCGATTTGCCTCAAGGGATTCAATTAAAAGCTTCGACTGTGAAGGAGGAGTGTTGTTCTCCGTCGTCTTTTAGTTCATTTTCACGTGGTAGATGTTCTTCATTGTGCATCGTCAGAGCATAGGAATCGTTGGATGACTCCTTGAGGCAAGTCACTTCATCGTGCATCGTCCGAGCAAAGAAACTCACTGAGGCAAAGAAATTCCTTGAGGCAGAGCACCGTGCAAAGGCAGCCTTCTTCATCCTGAAACATATCGAAGAAATGAACTCCTTGCAGCAAAGGAATACCGTGCATAGTCTGAGCCAATCAACGTGCGGACGCTTCGACAGAGCGTGGGTTGGTGTCACGACCCGATCCCAAATAATTGGGTCGAACCAGATCATGCCCAGCCTGCACCATTGTTGAGACGGCGGCAGTAAGCTGTTCCATTAGCAGGTATTCACAACAACATCTATATACATTTGTCACAACTCAATATTCGGGAATTTAAAACTTTATTAAACATTAGAAAAGTATACTGAAATTAGAAAGACTGAAATGAAATGCTGAAATTCAAATAAAAAATTTCAAAACAACAAAACTGAAAACAGAAAAATCTAGCTAAGCGTTCGGCTCATCGGCCTCAGGTCATGCGTCCTCCAAAGGGGACTCTGGCAACACCACAGGGTACAGAACCGGGTCATAATAACTGTTGTATAACAGCTCAGCATCCTCAAAATCCCCTAAAAATGTTATTTTCGGTCAGGAGAGAGCAAAGTATAATTCATGATAATCTAACAATTGAAATAATAATAGAATCATGAACTTTTAAACAATTTAAAAATAAACAGTTCTCCAGCAGTTAAAATATTGTGATGTGAATAGGCAATGAATAAGACCGGCTTGGGTTGTACAGTGAATGATATGGCTTATCCCCGTGTGTATGAGGGGTAAGCTAATACAGTTCTAAATTATTACTTTGGATGTGGTCATACTCATTATACTACTCCCCCAGTACCCAACAGTCAATCAGTCAGTGCTCTCAGTGAGAGTTCCGTGTTGCATCATGGTTTAAACTTGCAATAAAACGATTATTAAATAATTGTAAACTAACACAAAATGTACTTGCCTCAAATTGGACTGGACTTGAATGGTTAAGACTTCGGGATTGAAACTAGCCTCGTCCTCGAAATCCTACATTCGAGAAGTTTGACTTAGATTCCAGAGTTACCATGCTAACTATGCTAGTTGCAATCTCTAAGTTTGTCCTTGTCGAATTTTAATCGTTATTATACTATCACGAACAAAATTTCGATTATCGGGTGCGTTATAATTAATTATGAGGGAAAGATCAATTTAACTTTTATTTTGGAAAAACTCGTAGTTACTAATTTGATTGGTTAAAACTTTATATTTTCGTAATTATACATATAAAACTAAATTTCTTGTTTAATTAGAAAAGATGATCTTTGTTTAAATATTACAAACTTGTAAATTTTAATGTGAAAAAAATCTCATTAATTTTTCTATATCAAAATAATATTTATTTTAGTTTTACGCGTTTACGCTAAAAACCAGCAAACCCAGAAAATGAAAGAAAAACTACGCTACAATAATTACAGGCCACAGAGAAAGAAAATAGAAAAGATGGGCTTATGCCCTTACAAATTATTTTACATAAATTGAAATAAGAAGAAACATTTGTTAGTTCTAAAATTATCCTACAATTTAATTACAAAATAAGAGTAATAAATTAAATTAAATTATAATACGAGTCTCAGACTTGGTCCAATCTTCATATAGGCTAATGCCTCAACGTCCGGGCGAAACCGGTTTCGTTTGCACTTAGCCAGGGCCCATTGACCAATAAGGTCGTCGCCCAAAAATCCAAAATAATATTCTTTTCCGAAAAACCATTTTAAATTATATAATTAAATTTTATAGAAAAATCCGGCAGTACTTCCTCTATTTTCGGTCAACCCAAAAACTGGGAAATGTGCCATAACCACCATTTATAAAAAGTCCTAAACCAGAGAACACCCAGAATTCAACTTCCAAACCATTTTACACCACAATTAAAATTCACAGAATAATTCCCAAATCTTAATCGGAAACCCACAATATAGTTTCGGGAATTCCCGAAATGAATTCGGAAATCACAGCGCCTAAAATCCAGAAAATATATTTCGGAAAGGTCCGAAATAAACACAGAATATCACAGAACATCTCCAAAAAATCCGGAGTTACGACGTCGCTAAAAAAAATCGAATTCCCGAGAGGGAATCGGGGACCAATCTCATCATAGACACTTACGGGAGGGACGAACTACTGTGACTATCCAAAAATTACCCAAATCGACAGAATCCGAAGGGTTGCCTCGGACTCGGGACGGCAAGCCGGACACGGGGAGGTGCTGGACCGGGCGGTCAGATGAGGAATGGAGTGAGCGCGAGGAGGCACTGGGGCAGCGGCTGGGAAGCGGCGCAAGGGGACCGCTGAGCGGGGTCCGCTGGGACAGCAGCGGGGTCGGGTCTGCCGGCAGGAGGCTGGCGCGGAAGGGTCGGGCGGAGCCGCTTGGCTCGGGCTGGCCTGGGCTCGGTTTGAGCTCGGGTGGGTCACCGGAATGGAGCGGCTGGACAGCGCCGGAGGGAGCCGCGGTTGCGGGTCCGGGGATCGGGGTCGGCGTGGAGTAGGGGTCGCGGGAGGGTGCTCGGTGCTCTGGAGTTGGGGAAAAGAGGGAATGGGGAGTTTGAGAGTGAGGGGGGAAGAGAGTAGGGTGCTGGTAGGTGGATGGAGTGGTGGTTGTGGTATTAAGAATGGGTGAGGGGATTAATAATGTGGGGAAAGTGTAAGTGGTGGTGATGATTATATGCTAGTGGTGGGGAAAGAACGTGTGGGGGTTATAAGTATTCTTGTGAGAGAAAAAGTGTGGTGAGGAGTTGGAGTAGGGAGAGAAAAGTAAGGAGGAATGGGAAAGTGCTGGTCCAGCAGGTGGACCAGCTCGTGGGGGGTGTTTTTATTTTTATTTTTTGCAAACAATAATAAATTACCAGGATTAAAAAAAGGGGGGGTCCGTTCGGAAAGGAATTGGATTTCGGAAAACCGGGTCTGGTTCGAGTTCGAACTCGGGTTCGAGGCAGGAACGCAATCAAAAATCAACGGTAATCTATTAAAATAATATTTTTCCTAAAACCAACTAAATAATAATAATAATAATATATATATAATAATAATAATATAATAATAATAATACTATAAAACCAAAATTATACTATAAACCAATAATAAAAAATATGGGTTTCACAGTTGGCAATAAATCCAAACCCAGGCACATCTCAGTCTTCTGAAGGACTTTACCACCGTGCATCGTCGGACCAATGGAACACGTTGAAGAAATAAACTCCTTGCGGCAAAGGAACACCGTGCATAGTCCGAGCCAATCAACGTGCGGGCGCTTCGACAGAGCGTGGGTTGGCAATAAATCCAAACCCAGGCACATCTCAGTCTTCTGAAGGACTTCACCACCAAAGCTTATTCGAACGAGGAGATCGACAACCAAGAGAAAAGCGTCTTGCAAAGGCGGAGGATCGGTAGAGTCCATCTCCACAAGAAAAGCTAAGTGAGATGAGAACAAACTCTCCCTACACTACTGCCATTTATAGACATGGAATAACTCGGACTCATGCGCCAAGTGGCAGCCACTTCGAATTCAATTCAATTAATTTCCATCAATACCAATGCATCTGCCCCTTCTCAAGTAAAGCTAAGTAAGACTAGAACAAACTCTCCCAAATACTGTCATTTATATGCCATTAATACCAATGAATCTGCCCCTTCGAATTCTGCCAACTTTGATACCCCCTACTGTATCAAAGTTTTTTTCTTGATACAGTAGGGGGTATCAAAGTTTTGATACCCCCTATGTATGACATGTGGGCCCTTTCTGCTTTATAAAATGTGTACACATATATATACACATAAATTTTGAGAGGGCCCACATGTCATACATAGGGGGTATCAAAACTTTGATACAGTAGGGGGTATCAAAGTTTTGATACCCCCTATGTATGACATGTGGGCCCCTCCTGCTTTGTAAAACGTGTAAACATATATATATATACACATAAATTTTGAGATGGCCCACATGTTATACATAGGGGGTATCAAAACTTTGATACCCCCTACTGTATCAAAGTTTCTCTCATGTATCAAAGTTTTTTCCCTTTTAAATGGGCCCCATACATAACTTACAAAAAAAGTATAAATAAAACAAAATTTTGTTATAGTCAAGATTTGAACCAATGACCTCTTAAATACAAGTCTAGCATTGTAACCACGACACCACAATAGCATTCTCCGTGTTTTATTAAACGGAGAATAGAATTCTTCGTTTTGAATTACACGGAGAATAGCATTCTCAGTGTTAAAAACACATTAGAATATTCATTCTCCGTTTTAATTTGAAACGGAGAATGATATTCTCCGTTTTGAACTGCACGGAGAATGTCGTTCCCAGTATTAAAACGATTGAGGATTCTATTCGCCGTTTAATTTGGAACGTAGAACGGCATTCTCCGTTTAATTTGAAACAGAGAATAAGATTCCCAGTGTTAAAAATATATTAGAATGTTCATTCTCCGTTTTAATTTGAAACAGAGAATGATATTCTCCGTGTCATTTGAAACGGAGAATGATATTCTCCGTTTTGAACTGCACGGAGAACATATTTTCTCTATTTTTGATATTCTCCGTTTTGAACTTAGAATTTGATATTCTCCATTTTTATCTAATTGTCTTCTCAAACTTTTGTATTGGAGAAAATATTTTTTATCTAATTGTCTCGTGTGAATGATATCTTGCCACATAAGAAAGACATTGTCTTAAGTCAACGACGTTTCATTTTATTCCATTTGCTCTTTGTCGCTATTTCGCTTTCGTACTTTACAATTACGAAAATCGTGACCCAATTTTTTACAAACTCTACATACTCTAGGCTTCGGGATAGGCTGACTTTCTATAGGCTGGCTTGATTTTCTTTGAGAAGGCCTTCCTTTTGTTGCTACCGAATTTGGCTCTTTTAAAGCTTCATGCACTCCATGAACTGTATCAACTACCATTTGTTCTGCTTTACCAATATCGGTCACCATTTCTTTCAACTCCATCAGAACAGACGACATCAACTCCGTTCCCCTCTTTTGAATTTTGCTTGATTTTTTACAATAGTATGTAAACAGATTAACTTGTTCATGAATACCACCATACCTTCTGCTCTCAATACTGTTTTGGTGGATGAATCTTCTTTCTGAGCCAGGTCCGGAGAGATAACTCTCTTTGCAATCCTTAAGCCAACGAGATTTTATCAAGTTCTTTGGAATATCTCCAATTTGCAATCTCTTCATTGCTGAAAAAATATGCCTACAAGGAATCCCCTTGGTCTCTATCCACAAGCATTCATAATTTATGATGTTGTCGGACGGATCAAATGTAACCTTCCGGTTGACACTGTTTGGCGACATATACTTTTGGACAGTGCAAACTTCTGACTCTCTTATGTTGTGATGATGGAGAACAATATATGCATCAGAATAGGTGATTTCCTTTATTACATCTATAAACACCATTTTAGTATAAATTACGGCAAATTTACCTTCTATTACGGCCATGCTAGTTTGATTCACAACTGTTGTTGAGAGTTTATCAGTGACATGATTACCCATCTGGCCGTAACGTAAGGCCGCCAAACCGTAGTCACAATTTTGAAGGGCCTTCCATAGTGGCAGTTTCTCATTCAAAAACCTTTTCAGAAATGTGTTCATAGATTCACATCTATTTGTTGCAGTAGAACCGCCAAAATAATTTTCACGTAGGAATGTGTCCGCCCATCGCTCCCTCGTTCTGTACAATGCAGTGGTCCACTCATTGTTCTCTACATTATAATCTGTTAGCATCTGCTGCCAACGGTTTTCAAATTCTTCGACTGAATAGTACCTGTTTAGAAAAGATGGACAGTAACTAAAGTTGTGATATTGTAGCAACAACATACTTCAAAGTAAAGTAGCAAGTGTGCGATGTACCTTTTAATCAGAAGACTCAGTTTATTGTGAAAACCTTCTCGGTGTACATGTTTGGCAGCATTGTTTTAGATATGCCATGAGCACGTTCGATGAACTACGCTGGGCATTAAATCCTCAATTGCTTTATTCATGGATCTGCAACCATCCGTGAGAACTGTCACTGGTAATTTGCCATTCATACACTCTAGGAATTTTTCTAAAACCCAAGAATATGTCTCTGCAGTCTCATTATGGATCATTGCAAACCCAAAAACATAAGTCATCGCATGATTGTTTGTACCCACTAGAACCACCAACGGCATTTGACTTCTATTTGTTTTATATGTAGAATCGAACGCTAGTGAATCTCCAAATAATTCGTAATCGAATCGACATGCACCGTCAGCCCAAAAGAGATGGGTCAATCTGGAATCTTCGTCTACCTTGTACGCGTAGAAGAAATCTGGGTCACTGCCCTCCTTAGATTGAAGAAATATAAGTGTTGTCGTAGCATGAACATCGTCTAGTGCTCTACTATCTTGAGCTAGAGCGTTGTATAAATCCTTTCTCGTCCATCCAACCTTATCCCAGCCACCTTTCTTCTAGACAATTAAATTCCATATCTGTCCAGTCCCCATACTTGATTGCTTCATAAGCTTAATTTCTTCCAACTCTACGGGTGATATCGTACGATGGGATCTCAAAAAAATTGTTTCATAATCATTCGCCAGGTTATGGTTGTGATGTACATGAAATTTTTTGACGGACCACATCTTTGTATTATGGGTGTACCACCCAATACGAAAAATTGCTTTACAACCACTTCTGTTTTCACTTCTTGGCTCACGAACCCTGTTTGGAGCTTCCTTGTATTTCTTGTGTCTGAATCTCGCATTCGAACAACACCAACTACGGATCATCACCATCCCAGATTTGTTTTTCTTTACCTCATTCTTTCTAATACTGAAACCATATGCTTTTGAATATATCCGGTAGAATGTCTCTGCTTCTTAAATAGAGTTGAACTACAGACTGACAATATCTTCTTCTAAGAGATGTTTTGGATCTTTGTTAATATTGGCAGACTGCAATATTTTTTTTATCGTCACTGCATCGAAATCCAATGGAGATTCACCGTCGTCCCTAAGAACAAAATAAAATAAAATAAACATGAGAAATAGATGTAAAAATATAATGCATTTCTTAAATCTATTAGAAAGGGTGATGCGAAATAACATTTCGTTGTTTGCGTTGATGTCGTCGTCTGTCACGACCCGCACCCTAGAGTAAGGGCACGAGACGTGGGTACGTCCAGCCTACGCCGCAGTGTCGGCGGTAGAACGCTGTCCTAGGTCACAACATCTAACAATATAAAGCTTAAACAGTTTATACTCCCAGAATGGGGGTGACATGATAAAAGTAGACTCAATCACAACTAAGGAAGAAGAAGCACGATATGATATAAAACTCAAGGAAAACAGATGATAACATAGCAGATAGATAGATAAATGAAACTGCTGAAATGAAAGAAAATCCCAAGTACATCAGAGAGTCTAAGTGTCTAAGATAATACATAAATCCCAGATCCCAAGTATCAATAAGTACAATCATCCATAGAATACTGTAAATAAAAACATCCTAGTCTAAGGGTGTGTCATCCACAGCTAGTGGGGCCTGCTGATGGACCAGGTCCAACATCTCATCTAAGGTGGCACCGTAATAGGTATCCACACCAGCCTCCTCCTTGTCCTCTGTAATATTTTCAACAGGTCCAATCAGGACAGGAGCGAGCACAATACATCTCAACAGATCATAACAGGTTAAAAAATATAGACAAGTAGTAGAGGAAGATACATGAAACTGAAAGAAGCATGGAATATAAACAGAGAAAACTGTAATGGAAATATATATACTGTAAATAGAGAGCTAACTGTGGCTAATGAGTCAGAGTACAATATAAACATGTGAATGGCATAGGAGATTCTGGGAATTATACTATAGAGTGATTCTGGGAACTACACTACTTGGATATTATTCACATATTTACTTCTACTCCCCCGTACCCCCAATCAATACACAAAGATCCAGCCAGGTTATGTTATGATTCCATGCAAAGGCCCACAAGGGGTGATACATGGATAGCCCATAAATGGGTAATTCTGGGAATGCCCACAAGGGGTGATTCTGGAAATGCCCATAAATGGGGTGATTCTGGGAAGACTCTGTGATCATGAGAGTACATGTCACAAGTGATCGAAGAATCGTGAAGCATAGTGATACACCATGTAAGTGAAACGCACAGAACATGTAGTATACGATGCTCCCTGAGGGGGATAACATCTCAAGAATGGATCCATATAGTACTAATCCGTGTTACCAACGTGACAGCATCAAGTAAAGTAATCTAAAGCAGGAAAATAATTCTAACATGATATAAAATGATCAGAGAATGTACTCGCCTGGTATCTGAGTGTCCAACTGAAAAGTACTATCCGAGGAGTGGTGTCTGGCTCCTATTTAGAACAGCACAAGTCACAACAAGTCCAGAATGGTAAAATAAAACACTAAAATGCATTCTACATGAATCTAGGTCAAACTAGGTCAAAGTCAACTCTTGGTCAACCTTGGTCAACCCTAGAAGTCAAACTAGGTCAACTATGGTCAAACTAGGTCAACCAAGTCTAAATTAGGTCAAACTAGTCTATACTAGACTACATTAGTCTATACTAGGTCACTCAATCTATACAAGCTAGTACACCACACTACTAGGCTATCTAGACCAACTACACATGTTAGTTGGCATTCCTACATATTACCTATATGTGTACATTACATAGGTTATAGTGCAACTATTAGGAACATCACATTATATATATATATATATATATATATATATATATATATATATATATATATATATATATATATATATATATATATATATATATATATATATAGGCTCAACATATATATATAGGTATACATTACATATAATACATATGTATACATACTATACATAAACCTACCTTTAGAAGACTAGGAAATATATATATATATATATATATATATATATATATATATATATATATATATATATATATATATATATATATAGAGAGAGAGAGAGAGAGAGAGAGAGAGAGAGAGAGAGATACAATAGACTGTGTGTGTGGGTGTACTGTTAGTGAGGAAAAAAATGTGTGAGTGTGTGACTGAACATAAAGGTTTGCGTGTGTAGGTGAGTAATAGTGTGTGTGTAGGTGAGGGAGACATACATGAGGGTGTTGTGTAGTGACTGTGAGTGAGGGTGTCATAGGTATATGAACAGTGTCATGGGAACATACAAAACAGTGAACTAATGATATACTGAAATCTGAATTTAAACAACAGTGAAGAATGGAATGGGATAAATTCCTGTTCAGGTTTAGAGAATCCAATCTCAGATTTTACAACATTCAGCACCAAATTCAGGTTTCAGTCTTATACAAAATTTTCCCAGATTTTAACTTTCCAAAGAACCCAAACAAACATCTAATCAGTCCAATTCTAAACTGCAAAGAAATAGGAAAAACTCAATTCAAAATCAGAAAACTGATTTTAGCTCAGCCTACACATGCCTAGCCCTATTCGAAATTAATAGTTCACTAAATCAACACAAAATTGACACATAGCAAGATAACACATAGGAGAATGAATCTAGGAACTTAAACCAACATTTAAACAGTAATAAATAGGTTAAAATAGGTGTACAAAATCGTATCTAAAAACTGGAAAAATACAGGGTTATATACACTGATTTTCAGAAAAAAAAGGCAATTGACAAATGATGAATAAAATCAGATTAAATTAAGCAATCCATGGTTGGTAATGAATATACTATGTGTGTAGGTGTCTCTGGGAGTGTCTCGTGTCCACCACGAGGACACAGCCGTGTCCAAAACGAAATTTACCCAAACTCAGCACAAAACTGGACACACACTGGAAACAGCCTCGTGCGGGTGTGCACGCGTGTCGTGTACCCGACACAGGCCAACCCAGGCCTCGTGGTCGTGTCCCCACGTAGGCTAGGTCTAGGTGCTCATGTCTAAGTGACTGCATCGTGTCCTCGTGTCGCCGTGTCTGAGTAATCGAGCCGTATCAGTGGCTAAATTACACTGTGTGCAGGACAGGAAAAAATCAGTGCACGACTGATTTCTCTCCAACCAATGCACGAAACCCAACGAAATTTGGGGAGCGTGGTGACAGAAGATGCCCCAAGGATCCCACAAAGTTTTGTGTCGAAATAAGTCGTGTCGTGTCCTGTGGAACCCCCGAGTAGCAGGGGACAGAACCCGAGCGCGCGCGCGTGTGCAGCGCGTGTCTATGCATCGAGTTTGACACAACCCGACACAAAAATCCACCTTAGAGGACAGAAATCCATAAGCAATAATAAAACCTAAATTTGTATTTAAAAACATTGCTCAAAAGAAATCGAAATGTCCTTTGAGGCATTTCGATAAACACCTAGGGACAGTCTCTGATACGTGTCCAAACGGACACGAAACTTATGAAACTCGACACGAAACCAATGCAGAAACTTAGGGGACTCCTAGGGCTTCCTAATATGTAAAGAAATCAGAATTTCATGGAGAAATACGGAAGTTACCTATACTTGAACTTTCAAGAAAAACCTCCTTTCAATAGCTCTTCTCCTTGATGTCCCAATCCCACAAAACAATACCAAACTGAAATGAAACTTCAACAACAGCAAGAGTGGGTATATTAGAACCTAATGGAAGAGATTTGAATGAAAAAGAAAAAGGAATGGAATTCTAGGGATTAAATGAAATAGAAAAAAAAACCTTCTTCCTAAACTTGAGCTTTCCTAAAAAGTGGCAACCCTAAAATTAGGAGAGTATTTATAGGGTGATGTTCCCAATATAGAAAGGGGTGGCCGGCCACTTAGTCTAGGGATTAGGGTTTTGCAATTGTCTTGGGCTTTGGGCCAACCTACAAGGCTATGAGTTAAAATGATTTATTAAAGGTTCTAAATCATAAGCCATGACTTATGACTTTCTAATTTCTATTGCTAACTAGAGTCTAATGACCAAACCAAGGGTTAGCTTAGGTTAGACTAGAGTCAAACAACCTAACCAAGTCCATACTAACTAGGGTTAGCTTCTAGGTTGGTCTACAAGGGTCAAAACTAGTCAAAATCAATCTAGTCCAAACAATTCCAAAATAATTCCTAAAAATTCCCATAAATTCAAATAAATTCTAATAAATTTAAAATACCCCAAAAATGACAAAAATACCCTCACACTAGGAATATGGTAGTGACATCGTCGTCATTATGATGTATTCTTCTATTGTTTTCTTCATCTTGTTCTTTATTGTCTCCTAAGTTAACATCTTCCAAATTTTGCTCATCATCCAAATCATCTGACAGTCCTCTTGAAAGGAAGCTTTCTTCATCGACTAAATCTTCCACACGACGATCTTTCTCCATGTGACGTCGACATTGAAGAAAATAGAGTGTGTTAGAAACCAGCAGAAGAAACGAAGGACAAGAAACAATATAAGAAGAAAGAGTAATGCTATATTCGTACCTCCAAATTGTCCCTCTAATATATAGCCCTCCCATCTGATGTGGCATGTTAAATAATAGTGTGTGTCATCTGATATGACTGATGACATGGCAAATTTTAATCCAAAAAGTTAACTACCCAATTTTCTCCATAATAATTTAACGTTAATATCAATGTTAATTTAATATTAATATTAATTTATGTTAATATTAATGTTAACGTTAATGTTAATATTAATATTAATATTATTGTTAATGTTAACGATAATATTAATATGAATGTTAATGTTAATATTAATATTAACTTTAATGTTAATTTTTATTTTTAGTTTTATTTAAAAAAAATTGCCACGTCAGCTGCCAGATCAACATATTACGTCAGCTGCCACGTAAGGATGGACAGTTTGAAAGTACAATTTGGAGGTACAAAAAGCATTATTCTTTTGATGGCTCATGAAAAATCTTGAGTGATTCTAGGAGCAAGCATAATTTTAAGGAAACAACTTCCAACAAAACAACTTTCTCGTCTTCTGGGTACATGTATTATTAAATTATATAGCTAATAACGCATGAGGAAGCATGCAACAGCAATCTCCACGTGGTCCTCTTCTGTAGGATAACGCATGCAGCAGCATTTAATGCTACGAAACCCTATTGTCTTGTTATGTGTTATGTATCCTATGTGGCATGAGGCAGAAGACAATAACTTGCATAGGCGGCTATATTCATAAATGAAAATAAGTTTAAAAAGTCATCTCCAATGCAAAAAAGTATTGAAAAGACAATACAAAGTAATTTTTTACGACTTCCAAGACAACTTTTACTCTTCTAATGATATGGTATCAGTGTTTATTATTAAACTATGTAGGATAACGCATGCAGAGCATTTAATGCTACGGGGTCTGTTGTGTAAGGAACACAACCTGTAAGAGAGAACCCGAGAGAGAGAGAGAGAGGGAGAGAGAGAGAGAGAGAAAGAGAGAGTGTGGGAGATGGGATAAAGAGGAAGGTTCGAGCTCGACTAGGTTTTAAACTTAAAATTCAATTTTTGGTTATCATTACTAATAACTAGTTCGCACGTACGAGTTTAGACGAACACTAACCGAGCCCCGAGCAACGTGACATCAGCTAGTTAGGTTTCTAATACCGTGGCATTCCTGTTAATTTAAAATTTACAATATTATTGAAACTAATATTAATACTAAAATTTAAAATATTTTTTGATTTAACATTTACTTAAAACTAGTTAAAGTTAAAATTGTATTCTTTTTTATTTAAAATGTAATTGGAACTACAATTAATATTAACATTCGCTTGTCCCGTAGTTTAAGTCATATTTCACTGCTTCTTGCTTAAGTCTATGCACCCAAAAACTTGATTGTTCAAGTCGAACGCGTGCACAGCACGTTCCCTCGATGCAAGGCTTGACGTAGCCCTTGCTTGTCAAGTCGTTGCACGAACACATTAGAAAAGAGTTTTGTTGGGCTATCGAAGTATAGCAAGCACCGTCCTGTGTCACGTGCATTTGTTAAGCAGTAAAAGGGTGTGAAGGCCACTGGCAATGTCAAGCCATCACGGACTATAGCTGGGTTAGACGACGACCCTTTTGCTGCGGGCCGAATCGGTCCCTTGGCCTAGGAATGGATTGGTTGAAGGAGGAATACACAAGAATAGACTGCCATATTGGCAGGATTATTTTTGGTATTCCCGGTGAGGCAGAGTTTTCATTTTCCGGTGAGGCAGAGTTTTCACCATCGACTTGATTCCAGGGACGGCACCAGGATCGAAGAGAGTTTACAAGATGTGTCACGCCCCGCTCCCGTAGGAGCGATCGTCCTCGCTAAGGCGTGATGCCGCACGGGCCTAGATTGCGCCCGTGCAAGGCCAAGTCCAGAAACGGCCGATTTAATTACTAGGCCACAGAGTCGCACAGAGTGTCCCCATTTGCAGCGGAAAGTAAATGAACACAAGTTGAATACGAAATCAAACTCTTTATTGATATTTCAAGCAGTTACAAGCGGCGCTAGGCCGATATTACAAATCGCTCAAGCTCTCTCTCTGAAACATAAAAGGCGTGCCAAATGGCTTACAACATGGAAGGATACATGGCGATGTTCCGATACATTATGTCCTGTATAGGGTGCTTCAGCTTCTTGCAACGTTCCAAGGCCCCAGAGTTGGCTCCGCGCCTTGACACGTTCGATGGAAGCTCCGCACCCGCCGGCGTCTCCTGCTATCCTGCAAGCATACTGTGGGGTTATCAGTACATTGTTATGCACTGGTGGGGAGGCTGGCTCGCCCACAATGCCATCATTACCAAACACGTTCTATAATCTTTTGTGCATCTCTATCATTCATTGTCTTTCTAATCTTGCCTTAGGATCAATTTCATGGCATATTGCATAGCCTATCTCGTGTTACCGAACTCGAGTGTCACATGGAAATACATGTACGACTTACCCATACTTACCGTCCGGCCTTCCCTGTTCAAGGTAAACCAAGTTAAACCACAATTCATGAATAATAACATAACGCGATTCATGTACGCATTCAATATCAAGTGTGTGTGTCCATGTCTCGGGATTCTAGCACGTCGTGGGCATGTTCTAGCACGTCGTAGGCACGTTTTAAAGTGTTACAATTCAAGCATGTTCCGGATATTATATTCAAGCACGTTCAGGAGTGTTACATATCGAGCATGTTCAGCATGTTACATTTCAAGCATGTTCTGAGTGTTATATTTCAAGCATGTTCAGGAACCATTTCATTCAGTTAACTTAGACTACTTTGATTTCAATGCAAGAACTTGCACGTGGATTGCCACCAGCATAGTCCACTTAATCTACATGCACGGGTCGCTGGCTTCACAAGCCATTTAGGACATTCCCCTATGGCAATTCTCAACTTAGCGTAGGGTGATGGCTGGAACACCCCATTAAGTCTCTTGAATATACCCTCCTACTTACGTCTCTTGGTGCCCAAGCCCGCACCCAAGCAGCCCGTAAGCGCCGTTGATTCTGCCTAGGCCGGCCACGGTTTACCCCCCCAACGCCCGTGCCGCAGAATCCTTCCACACGACGGCCACGGTTTACCCCCCCATCGCCCGTGCCGTTTGTCCACGACCATTTCGTATTATCTTGTCTTTTACTTAGCGGCTATCTCCGAGCCGTAGGCTAACCCTTAGCCATAATGCGTTAACGACCAGGTTGGCGTCCGTACAGCGCGGGTAGCGAGCCCCGTTGCACGTGCCCGTCACACCTGTCGCTAGCGTCTTCCATGTCTTATCTTTCATGTATTCTTTCTTTCATTTCATTCTTTAACTTGTTCGTTCGTTCATAGAGTCATTCATGTATTTATTCATTCATTCGTTGATTCATTCGTTCACGCATTATGCAACTCCCAGTATGGGAGTCGCCTTGGCGACCCATCGGTCCCATAGCCTTCCAATGTTGCTAAACTCTACTCGGAGCGACTATGTTGATAGTCTTCCCGTTTCATTGTTGTAACCATTCATTGTTTCATTGTTTGAACGTATAAGGGACATGAACGTGAGCTCGTGCCTTAGCACGAGCGTAGAGCGCGGTACGAGCATTTCTATAATTACCGAGTTCTTTTCCATGTTCTAAACAAGCATGCAAGATGGGATTATTCCCTTAGCTAGGTGCGTTGAATCATTTATTAGCATGCAGGGTGTTATCGCCTAGCGATTCTCGTGATAGTGTCCGCATTGTTATGTGTCTAGGCTAAGCACAGACGGGTTCATCGGAGCCACCCACCTTAGCGATGTTCGCATCGGCCGAGCGATACTCCGAGCGCGCCTTTGAAGGTCTAAGCCTGGATCCATCTTGTCGGGCCAATACAAGTCTTGCATCGATTCGCATCGATACTTCATCGGGTCGAAGCAACTCTTCGGGTCGACGGCTCGTTTTGAGTCGTTGCACACGCCATTTGGAATCGGCGTTCCGCTAGGGCGGAGCGGGTCACTACAAGATGGCACCTTCAAAGTTGGAAATCTTGTACAAGATGATTGAAGAACTCAGAACCAAAGGATTCATTCGTGCTAGTGGATCGCCTTGGAGAGCACCGATGCTTCTTGTGAAGAAGAAGGATAGTACGTCAAGATTATGTGTTGATTATCGTACATTGATGACTTATTTGATCAGCTCAAGGGAGCGCCTGTATTCTCGAATATTGACATGCGGTCATGAGGGTACCATCAGATCAGAGTCAGAGAGAAAGTCATCCAGAAGACATCATTCAGATCGAGGTATGGACATTGGGATTTCCTTGTTATGCCATTTGGAGCGACCAGTGTGCCAGCCGTATTTATGGACCCCATGAATCGTATCTTCATGCACTATTTGGATCAGTTCGTGATAGTGTTCATAGACGACATCTTAGTCTATAGCTATAGTGCCCCATCCCTACATCGTGCCCCGTCCCTACATCGTGCCCCGTACTCCGTCCACGGGGTGTGCGAAAAAGAAACACTGTCGCTATCGATTCGGTCGGGATCGATTGACTCGATCGAACGGGAACGGTTGAATTAAGATCCATTCTCTCGCCTGAAGTAAACTCAAGGAGAGTGGCTGACCCTCCTCTTCTCGACCCCCTTCCTAGGTAAATCGATAATGTTGTTGCGAATGAAAGAACAAATGCAAGGGCACAAACACGGAAAAGGAATTGAGTTTTCAAAGATAATGTAGGCTATGTCTTAATAACAAAAAGGAAAATATGTCTTTGCATGGTTATGGACAACTTGTCGACAAGGCGATATTTTCCTCGATCAGCAACCCGGGGCCACGGGACCGTTTCGACCTAGGAGGAAACAGGGTATAGTCGTGCATAAGGTTTCAGCATAGGTTAAGCGGAGACTTGCATCGGAGCTAGCTACTTGCGTTGAAAGGACCCCGATTAACAAAGCTATACGTCCAGGATGGATTGTGATGCCAGTGACGTCGAAGAGGGACGAGGCGAAGGAGGTCAGCCACTCGCCTTAGACTTGCTTCAAGCGAGCGACTGGTTGGCTGCGCTGATGTCGCCAACGCGATCACCTGCAACCCGCTGAATATGGGACTTGGTTCCAGAGAAGCCATTCCATAATGTAGAATGGATCTTAATTCAACCATCCCCGTTCGATCGACCCGGCCGATTTCGACCTATCGATCCCAACCGAATCGGTAGCGACATTGTTCTTTTCTCGCGCACCCTATCACGACCCGCACCCGGAGTAAGGGCATGAGTGCGTGACAGCGTCCCAGCCTACACCGCAGAAACGACGTAGAACGCTGTCTAGTTCTACTATCTGACAACAGTTATAATATCAAAACCTGTCGAGAACGGTCAACTCCGAATGGAGGACAAGCAATTTCAATATAATATACTCAATAAGCTATTATATTGTTGCGACCGTCCAGTATTGATATTTATGTATGGTATTTATGGTGCACATCATCTTAAGTTCAAAGGAGAGAATTATGTATGGTATTTATTGTGCACATTATTAGGACGGGTTGCGACCGTCCAGTGTTGTGATAAGCTATGATATCAGTAAGTTTGGGATCCTTCGGATATTGGACTAGCATCCCGTATCGAAGCGATCATAGTCTTACACATAAGGATGCCAAAGATGCATTACGGTACGAAACACCGTGACCTTCATATAGATAGGGCCGGTGGGCTGAGATTAGTGCTGGGTGCAGGCGCAGGGCCTGCCACCCTTATGTATATGTTTAAGTTTACGGTTGGTTGGTTGAGTGAAATGATATGATTTCTTATGTAAAGTTTTAACCTTGCAGGCTAGGCGAAATGGGACATAGATGAGCACGATCACTATATTTATGTTAAGATTATGTCTAACTGTATCTGCCGCAGGGACACGGTAGTGGACAAGTTCAGGATATGTTCGGCTCGAGGCGGGGCTCGGCTTGGACGTGCCGAGGCATGGAGTCCTTAGCGTTCAAGAGGAGCTACCGTATTGGCGTTCGGACTTACGACATGGAGATGTTCAGCCGAAGACTACTTGTTGGCTATAAAGAGGCATAATGTATGGAACAATGTACTCCTTTGTGAGCTAGAGAGATCATGAGCATTGTAGCCAATTGGCGTGTTAAGTTGGGCTATTCAGAGCCATTGTAACCTTCAGTTCATTATCAATAAAAGAGATTCTTGTTGTATACTATGTTTTCCTTCCGCTGCTTATGTTATCAATTTGAGCTATAAACACTATTGTGAATCTGTTATCTTGCCTTGCACGAGCGCAACTCCAAATTAAATGCGGCATCACGCCCCAGCGAGGACGATGATTCGAGTAAAAACTTGATAATGATGAAGACGGTAACTCGGTCGACAAACGTAAGTATCGAGGTATGATCAAAAAATTTTTACAGTAGTATTAATATTAAATCTATATTGGCTTTTCTGTTAATTTAAAATTTACAATATAATTAAAACTAATATTACGAAAATGCTATTTGCTCCCAAAAAATTTGGGTGATACCATCTTCCATTATGTGGCATATGACATGGTTGCTACATGACAGCTAACATGGCAAAATTTAACAATAAAATTAATATTAAAATTAACATTAATAGTAAATAAATAATTTAATATTAAATTAATATTAATTAATATTAACATTAATATTAATATTAACATTAACATTAACATTAGCATTAGCATTAACATTAATATTAATATTGACATTAACATTAAAAAAATTTGGGTAATTAATTTTTGGTGTTAAAATTTGCCATGTCAGCTGTTATGTCATCTGCCATGTCAGATGCCACATAATGGGAGATGGCATCACCCAAATATGTTGGGAGCCCAAACGACTAATTGCTAATATTAATACAGTGGCATTACCGTTATTTTCCAATAGATTTGTGCCTTGTTCGGTCACACCCCTCCACGAGCGGGTTACACCCCCCTAAACGAGGGGTTAAATAGCATTTTCCAAAAAAGAGAACCCATCCGACTAGAGAGAAACAAAGGAAAGAAGAAGAAGAACAGTCGCAATAGAGAGGAGCAAGATCAACTGCAGCGGATGGGCCGTCATCCCTACCGAGATTCTCTCGATGATACTGGTACTGTCGGAGATGCCGGCGGACGAGGTAATGTGCAACGTGGCCCCAGTTTGCCGTTCGTGGTGGAAGGCACTCAACGGTCCCTTAGACTATTGGTCTAACGTCGACTTGGTACAGTGGTGCCGGAGGACCCAGCAAACCGCTGAGATTAGTTTGACCGTAATGAAGCTCGTGGCTCGCAGTAAGGGATATCTAGGGTCCTTCTCCGCGTACAAGCTCGACGAAGCAGCCTTCTCTTTTGCATGTTTAAGGCCAGTGCAAAATTTTATTTGGTCTTATTCTAATACTTTATTTTTTCTATTACAAAATTTTACGTATACTTTTGTTAATTTCTATTATTGTTTCCCTATTTTTATAATACAGTGGGAAATTTCTAAGGGTGCTGCGCATTCCGAAGTGCGACGTGAGTGATGAAACTTTCGTGAGACACTTGGAGTTTCTCCCTGTGCTGGAAGAACTCGACATTAGCTACTGCCTCTATATCACGCCGACTGGAATATTTTCTGCCGAAAAGTATTGCCGCCGTCTGGTCAAGCTGAGTAGGAACATGCCCCCTCTAGATTTCATGCTCAGGAACATGCTCGTAATGGACACGAAAAACGAGGCGGAGGGAAAGGCCGTGGCTGATTCGATGTCGCGTCTCGAGCACCTACATATAGGATTCGGCATGTTCAATGGAGGCACGTTGCGATCTATCATATGCAACTGCAAGGGTCTTCGCGTGCTCGACATACGTGGGTGCTTCAACGTGATCTTCGACGAAGAACTCTGGAAAATTTGTTATTCAATACAGACGTTTAAAAAACCCTTTGATAATGTAATCCAAGTACCAGGAGAACCTGTATACGAGATGTATAATAATTTAGATATCATCTATCATTCCTGGGGTGAATGGTGAAAACATTAGCATGCAAGCAAGCATGCATTTCTTTATATTTTTCACTAGTCTACATACAAGATATTTTTTATGAGTTCGATTCTCCATTTTGACAAATTTTACTTTTGTCAATACTAATTTTTTACATGATTAATTTTTTTATAAATAAAATGGACTGTGATTAAAGACGCCTAAGACGGCTCACTTCTGAGATTTTGACATTTCCCAACACAGATTTTACCATTAATACAACATCTCAGTGTAATCATATCCAAGAGATTTCGCCATTTCCCAACACAGATTTTACCTTATTCAAAATGAATTCTGGCGGTACAAATTCTATTCATATTAGTGGTATCAGTGCCATTCACCATAATTAATGATGATCGATACGAAAACATTGGTTTCTTTTTCACAACCCTTTAAAATCTATTTACACAGCCAAACAGCCAAACTAAATCATCTTCACGAGCCTTCAAAACCAACTTATATAGATTCAAAACAAAACTAAAGAGCCAAACTATTTAAAATTCACAACCCTACAGAACAGTCCTAAATGTACCATTCTCCGTCTTATATGTACCATTCTCCGTCCTACATGTATCATTCTCCGTCCTACCTCCGTCCTAAATGTACCATTCTTCGTCCTATATGGACCATTCTCCGTCCTACATGTATCATTCTCCGTCCTACATTTATCATTCTCCGTCCTAAATGTACCATTCGCCGTCCTAATTGTACAATTCTCTGTCCTAAATGTACCATTCTCCGTGTTAGAGGAACGGAGAATGGCCATTAATAGCCAAACAGCCAAACTAATTCATCTTCACGAGCCTTCAAAACCAATTTATATAGATTCAAAACAAAACTAAACAGCCAAACTATTTAAAATTCACAACCCTACAGAACAGTCCTAAATGTACCATTCTCCGTCTTATATGTACCATTCTCCGTCCTACATGTATCATTCTTCGTCCTACCTCCGTCCTAAATGTACCATTCTCCGTCCTATATGGACCATTCTCCGTCCAACATGTATCATTCTCCGTCCTACATTTACCATTCTCCGTCCTAAATGTACCATTCGCCGTCCTAAATGTAAAATTCTCCATCCTAAATGTACCATTCTCCGTGTTAGAGGAACGGAGAATGGCCATTAACAGTCCCAAAAATTGTTCCATACTAAGTTAAAAGCATATAATAGCACCCAAAAAATGTTAACAATAGAAAAATTCTACAGAACCCAAACACCAGACTCGAACCGAGGCCTTCCATGTAAAAGCCAAACAGCACAACCAACTAAGCCTGGAATAAGACATCAATAATGCTAAGTCTACTACCAAATGCTTACAACACTCTTACAACCTTCATCCATTGCTGACATGTGGGCCACATGTTAACAATAGAAAAATTCTACAGAACCCAAACACCAGACTCGAACCTAGGCCTTCCATGTAAAAGCCAAACAGCACAACCAACTAAGCCTGGAATAAGACATCAATAATGCTAAGTCTACTACCAAATGCTTACAACACTCTTACAACCTTCACCCATTGCTGACATGTGGGCCATGGCCCACATGTCAGCAATGGGTGAAGGTTGTAAGAGTGTTGTAAGCATTTGGTTGAAACTGTAGCATTATATCCCCAACTTCCAATAAGGAATAAGAAGAGTCGGTTAGGAACGTGTATATATATACATAGGGGTGTTTTCCATAAATAAATTCCTTTATTTATTGTGTATCTGGGAAAATTACAACTGTGGGAATCTGATCTAGAAGACGATCACTTTATCCCTTGGACTATGCGAAGAAGAAAAGCTCTCAAAATTTTGACAGTAGATAACTATGTATCTGTCCTATGAATAAAAAAAAGAACTCTATTTATAGAGTCAAAAATAATAACTGAAAAGATAACTGTCTTCACAGCCTGTGCTTAGTTGAAAATCATGCAGGATTTAACATACGCAAGACTGTGAGCAGTTACTGGACGTGGCCTGTAACTGTTGGACACATGGCAATCATGCATGAGTCGTGTGCAAGTTACAGGACACACAGGCGAGAGATCAGTGGCATGGCTGCCACGTACTCCAATTTGATGAAATCTACGCAGACTTGTTGAAGACGAAATCCACGCAGACTCGGGGTAGAAAGCTTCAAAATCCACGCAAACTTGGGGCAAGAAGCTTCAGAATCCATGCAGACTTGGTGAAAACGAAATCCACGCAGACTCGGGGTAGAAAGCTTCAAAATCCACGCAAACTTGGGGCAAGAAGCTTCAGAATCTATGCAGACTTTGATGAAGAAAACTTCAGAATTCACGCAGACTTGAGGAAGAAAACTTAAGAATACACGCAGATTTGGGATAGAACTGCCAGCTGTCTTGATTCAGTGTGCCTCAACTGACACAAAATCTCTGGTAGTGATTGTTTTTGTCAGTCACATTAAATGACAAAAAGCTCTTTTGGTACGCCAACTTGACGAAGGTTGAGTCTTGCTGAAGAAGATTTCGAAAATCACGCAATAGACGACTGTGATCTCTCGAATTCTGTGCATACGTGGCATACGAAGAGACATTCTTCGACTGTTGTGCTGTCAGTCATAATTACTCTCTGACAAATGATGAGCTGTATCCCCAGCATGATTTGTAAATATTGTCTGGATCAACTGAGCGTGACTTTTGACTCTGTCCTGATCAACTCAGCGTGACTGTCATTTTTAAAGGCCTACAAGACCTCCTTCAAAGTTTTCGAAAAATTGAAAAGACTTCAAAATTTTTGAAATACTTTGAAAATAAGATGATAAAATGAAATCAGTCACGCTGTGATGACTTTTAAAGAGATATTTATTCCTGAATGATTGGACTGTTGGGATTCTGTGCAGTTAAGATCCCGTATCAATCTCCTAAATCGAGGCAAATCATGATGGGCCGTTTGGAATTCTTCATAAGCCTATAAATAAGCCATAGATTACTTCTTTCCTTCTTTACTTGCATTTGAAAGAGAGAATCCACAGAAGAGAACTTCATCTTCTCCGACGAACTCTTTCCTCTCCGACTTCTTCTTCTATTTTTTTTAACAACAATGGCTTCTCAGTAGAAGCTGCTCAAAAGAAAATAGATGTAATAGACTTTTTGTGGTGAAGTAAGAATGGAAATGATAATTCTTCTATGCTCAAAGATTTGTATTTGTGGATGAATTGTGGACATGATAGATAATGAAATCTTCTTTTCTGTTTTAGAGTATATGATATTATCAGAGGTATTATAGACGTGATAATATGTAGGAACTCAAAAGAAAATAGATTGATTTCTATGCAGAGGTCAAAAATAACAAATGAGCAAGTAGATTCGGAATTGATTCAGAGGTTATGAAAACATGATCAATAACGAATCCCCACTTTAATAAATTGATAGAAGATCATGAACGGACGAATAAATGAACGGATGAATCGTCGGATGAACGCAATTAATGGATGGATGAACCGTCGAATGAACGTGACGTTTTATTATTTGTAGAACTTCTGTCTATAAATATAGCAGAAATTTGACAAGAACGAACACTTCTTCTTTCGAACATAAAAATATCGTCTGAAGAAGCATTCAAGAAAACTGGAATTGCCTCAAAAGTTCAGAAAGGCACTGAAGAACACCCTGCTGATCCAGTTCAATCAAAGAAGACGGAAGCAGGCGAAGGTTCGTCTGTACCCAAGCCACCAAAGGATATTCTGGATTTCCTGCTCGAACCAGGAAAGACTGAAGAAGAAAAAGCCATGAGGATGGCCGTTTGCAAGTTCCTCGTGGGTTCTAGCAAGGAGGTTCTCGACTCTTTTGCTGATCACGTCTTCGAGAAGGATGGCAGTGGCCCACATCCAAATATAAAAAAGGATGATAGTGATCTTCTTTAATATCATGTATCATCATTCATAATAAAAATAAAATAAAAATTTTATTTCTAAACATGAAACTGTCTGATGATTACAAGCATTTACATTTATACATAGTACTTTTTAAGGAATTTGCCATTAATAGGCATCAAAACTTTTCGACCATCCAATTCTGAGAGTTGATAAGCTCCATTTGAGAAAACTTTGCTCACAATATAGGGTCCTTCCCACTTTGCGTCAAATTTGCCCTTGCTCATATGAGTCATAGTCATAGGACGTCTGACAGTTAGAACAAGTTCTCCTTTTTGATACGCCCGAATTCTGACTTTCTTATTAAAAGCTCTTGAAATTCTAGCTTGGTAGAATTCAATATTCTGTTGAGCAGATAATCGCTTTTCATCCAGAGCTTCTAATTCTTGAAGTCGAAGACGATCATTATTTTCTGCAGTGAGTTCATTAGCGATTGCTATCCTTAAAGAAGGAATTTGAATCTCTAATGGAAGAACGGCTTCGCAATCATACACCAGAGAGAAGGGTGTACATTTAGTAGCATTACGAACTGTAGTGCGATAAGCCCACAAACATTCACCGAGCTTTTCACTCCAATTACGTTTGTTAGTAGAGACAAACTTCTTTAGGAGTTTGATGATGGTCTTGTTGAAAGCTTCTGCTAATCCGTTAGCTGCTGGATTATATGCGGTAGACGCCACATTGTTGATCCGATGATCGTCATAGAATCGAGCAAACTTCTGACTAACGAACTGTGGTCCGTTATCATGAATAATGCGTCGAGGAACACCAAATCTGTAGATGACGTGGTGCTTAATAAAGCAAATGACATTGGACGTCTTAACTTCAGATAAAGGAATGGCTTCGGCCCATTTGGAGAAGTAATCGATTATTGCAAGAATAAACCGATGACCCTTAGATGACGGCGGATTGATCGGACCAATAATGTCCATGCCCCAAGCTTCGAAGGGCCATGATGCTGCCGTCGGATGTAAAAATTTCGAAGATTGATGAATAAAATCCGCATGGATTTGACAGGCTTTACACTTTTTTGCGTATTCGATGGCGTCTGATACCATAGTAGGCCAATAATAACCCATACGTCGAATACGGTCTTAAAGTTTTGGTCCAGGCTGATGTGTACCACAAATTCCATCATGTGCTTCGCGAATGATTTGTTGAGCCTCGTCACCGGCAACACATCGGAGAAGTAAACCATCATAGGCTCGACGATATAAGGTCTTTGTTGTATGATTGTAATAGAATCTGAGTGATCGTCGTCTGATAGATGCTGCTTCATTCGGATCATCTGGAAGAATATCGTACAATACGAAATCTAAGAAAGGAAGTCTCCAATCTTTATCCGTATTCTGATTCTCGGCCGAGTTACTGAAGATGAATTCCATACTGGAATCAGAAGAAGATGACATCGATTTACGACTGAATCCAAATCCTCTTGTTGTATTGACATCATGAGATGTTGATTCTTCAATGTCAACTGGAAGTCCTAGGGTCAGATTGTTTTCGAGATGAAATAATTCTCGATTGTGAACAACAATCATTTGTTGACGTCTGATTGGAATAGCCAACACCGCCGCAAGATTGGCAAGAGCATCAGCTTCTGTGTTACATGCTCGTCTAACATGTTCAATGAAGAATTCTTCAAACGAAGAAGCCATAGATATAGCCGATCTATGATAAGGAACCAAATCTTGATTGCGAACTTCATAAGTACCCCTTATCTGATTGACAATGAGTTTAGAGTCTCCATACGCCTCCAAATATTGAATATTCAGATGTTTAGCGAGTTGAAGACCAATAAGCAATGCATTGTATTCAGCTACGTTGTTTGAACATGACTGATCGAGAGAATAAGCTCTTTGGATAGCAAGACCTTCTGGCGATACAAGAACAATTCCAACTCCAGCGACAATATCGCCATTAGGACCAATTCTTGATGCTCCATCAAAGAATAGACGCCAAGTAGGATCTTCTTCAGCAATTTGATTTGAATCTAGGACTTCATCTGGGATGTCATCATAGAGTTTTAAATTTTCTGGAATTGAGTGAGCAGCCAGAAAATCAGCTAAAGCTTGTCCTTTGACTGACTTCTGAGGAATATAATGTATGTCATACTGAGCAAGTAGGATTTCCCAGTTAGCCAATCGAGAATTCAAAACACTGGATTTCTTCATCATGATCCGTATAGGATTGATCCTGGAGATGACATGAATAGTCTGGCCAATGATATAATGACGTGTCTTTTGGACAGCAAACATCAAAGCTAGACATTCTTTTTCGACTGGTAAATATCGAGGTTCAGCTCCAGTCATAGTACGACTGAGATAGTAGATGGCTTGTTCATGACCATTTTGATTCTTTTGAGCGAGTAATGCACCCAATGAATGACTCATTGCTCGAGTATAGAGGAGAAATAGAATTCCTGAAACGGGAGGTACCAATACTGGAGGGTTCATCAGATATTGTTTTATATCATCGAATGCTTTCTGACATTCATTATTCCAGACAAAAGAAATACCTTTCTTCATAAGTTTGTTGAATGGTCTGCAGCGTCCTGATAAATTAGAGATGAATCTCCTGATATAAGCGATTCTTCCTTGAAATCCTCATAGCTCTTTTAAGGTGCGTGGAGGACGCATCTCTTGGATGGCTTTGATCTTCTCGGGATCCACGTGTATACCTTTAGAGGTAATGACGAAGCCGAGAAATTTACCACTAGAGACGCCTAAGAAGGACTTAGTAGGGTTCATCTTTAATTGATGCTTACGCATTAGATCAAATATAGTCTTCAAATCTTGGATATGATCCTCCTTTTGTCGACTTTTGACTGCAATATCATCAACATAGCATTCGACTATTTTTTGCAAATGTTCACGAAATATAGTGCTCATAGCTCGTTGATAAGTTGCTCCTGCATTCTTGAGACCGAATGGCATAACTGTATAACAGTATGTACCAATCGGCGTTCTGAAAGAAGTGTGCTTCTCGTCCTCTGGAAATATTTTGATCTGATTGTACCCAGAATACCCGTCCATGAATGACATTCGTTCAAATCCACAGGTATTATCAACCATGACATCAGTGATTGGTAGAGGGAATTCGTCTTTAGGACATGCCGCTTGAGATCGCGGAAGTCTATGCATACTCTGATCTTGCCAGTCTTTTTAAGAACAGGAACAATGTTAGCCACCCAATCGGGATGTTGTTCCTCTCTAATAAACCCAGAGGTTATGAGTTTATTGACTTCAACTTCAATTGCATCCATGATGTCTGGACGAAATCGTCGATGTTTTTGTTTGACCGGTTTAACATTCGGCAAGATATTGAGCTTATGAGTTGCAATTTGTGGATCAAGTCCTGGCATATCTTCATAACTCCAAGCGAAGACATCGATGTAGTCACAAATGAGTTTGATCATGTATTGCTTATCAGTTTCAGAAAGACTTTCACTGATGAATATTGGTTTGGGAGATCCCTCTTCACCAACATCTATTTGAACAAGTTTGTCTTCAGTCGGAGGTTCTTTTTGCTCGAAACGGAACTCCCATTGATTATCTAATCTTTGGGCCCATTGTTCCGATTCAGGTGAGATTTCAAACCCTTCTTCGTCTTCATCACTTTCTTCAGAATAGTCAATGGAAACCATGTTGGAAGACAGAAGGTTGCAGTAGAAGTCACCGATACTTGTATCGGAATCCCAAGAAGTGCTACTAGAAGAATCAGATCTCTTATCTTCGTCAGACTCAGGATCTTTATGGATAATATTGATAAAAGGAGTAGGAGCTATATAGCCCGGTCCGCATTTCGTCCTTCCATATTTCAGAGGAGGAATACGAACAGGCATTTTTTTTCCCTTTCCACTATTGAGGCCAGTCCTGAAGTCATAGCCCATATTTTTGATGATGTCTTTAGATTGCTGACTATAACGACGTAGTTGTAATCTTCCAGTGTCATCATTTTTGTCTTCATCTTCTAAATCAGAAGGACTTTGGGGCCCTTTATAGAAGAATATTGGAATGTCTCCTGGCTTTCTGCTGGAAACTAGAAAGTATGAAGATTGTACAGGTTCTAGGGATACATCTGTATGAACAGTCTGTACAACCCCTATGGTTATTTCGTTCAAGTCATCTAACAAATGTAAATAACTATGAACATAATTACACACATCAGCATACTGCAAAGATGGAGACTTTTCATTAAATATAAAAGCAGCAGTATTTACATTGGGAGAAGGCTGAGCCTTAGAGATTTTAGCCAAGTCAATGACTAAAGGGGGAGAAGAAGAACGAGAAGAAGCGTTGTTTCGATTAAGATCGATAACAAATGGCTCAGAAGAGGTGAGCTCCCCTGAAGCTTGAGATGGAAGAATAATCCGCCCACCAACTGGAATTAGCAGAGTATCTTGAGTAGATGACTGAGATAGTAGAGAGATCCGTCCACTCACTGGAATGATTAAATAACCTTCTCCAGAGAGTTTGGGAGATTGTTGTTGAGTAGTTCGACCTTTAACAGGGATTATTAAGGTCTCACTTTGTGAATCCTCTTTCTCCATGGCTTGTATGATCCTTGTATACTCTTCTTTGTACATCCGGGAATCATTGAAATAAGCTTCAACCCCATGGAAGGGATTTATATCCGTAACTTCTTTTTGTACTCTTCCATTGCTATCAATGTATTTAAAATACTGATGAAGAGTAGAAGGCACCACATTATTTTCATGAAGAAAGGGCCTCCCCAGAAGAAGATTATAGGATCCCACGATCTCGATCACATAGAAAGTGACTTTGGATCTGAAATCGCCTATCTGAAGCTTCAGATGAATCTTTCCCAAAGGCTCGCTTCGACTTTGATTGAATCCCAGGATAGTAGTAACCGTCTTGGAGAGTTTGTGAAGAGGGATTTTTAGTTCATCCAATAGACTCTTTGGCATTATGCTTATAGCAGACCCTGGATCAATGAGGATACGATCTATCTTCATTGTATCGATATAACCGGTGTAGTAAAGAGGCCGAACATGTCGATTATCCTCCAGTAGCATGTCGTCTTGTGTAAAGGTGATATTTGGGATAATCTCCAATACACTGTTGCAATGTAAGCAAGTGGCAGGTTCTGCATCTGGCTTCTTCAAGTGTGCAAGACAAGAGTCAGCTTGTAGAAGTGCTTCACTTAATGTCTCCCGAATCTCTTTGGAAAGACGTAGAAGTTCAAAAAGGGACATTCTAGCTGGAGTATTAGCAAGCTGAGCTAAAATGTCAAAATTATAAGGCTTCTGAAGTCCAAGAGGAGAGGACTTCTTGATTGGCTTATCAAACCGAGCCTGTTGTTTGCCTTTCTCCAGAGCTGTAGGCTTGGAAGGAACAGGTTCAGTGGATGATTCTTCTTCAAGAGGAACATTAGAAGCATCTTTATCAGCTGGAGAAATATCAAGAGGATCCTCAGGATTTTTGGAATAATCCTTTAGATAAGGTTTCCCCGTTCGAGTAGCACTAACAAGTGCTTCTTCTTTCTCTTTTGGCTCTGTGTCAGGAATAGATTCAAGAGAAGTCATATGACATGATTTAATCTTTCCAGCCTTCTTGGATTTTCGAGAAGTAGTCTTTTGAGGAGAAGGCGATTCAAAATCTGCCACTAGATCAGGATGGATCCACATGATTTCTCCAGTTTCCAAAGTGATTGGTACTAATCCTTCAGACCGTGGAGGAGGAAGATTCACTATGTCAAGAGTTGCCTTGGGAATAGGAACGATCCCACTTTCAAGGAGTTGAGGAGGGAAATCTCCGAATTGTATAGAGATGACGTTGGAGGTGACAGTCTTCTCTTTTGGAGTAAGAGAGATAGCTCCAGATTTAATCATTTCTTGGATCTTTCCTTTCAGTACATAACATATACGAATTGTATGACCCAGCATTCTATGATATGGGCAGTATTTGGGATGATCTGTTTTACCAGCTTCACAGGTTTCTTGATCTCAGGTAATTGTATCTTATTACCTTTCAGCAGACATTCAAAGATACCAAGGACATCGTCGTCATCGAAAGAATATTCTTCTTTGGGGCGAGGTGTTCTTGGTTGTTGAGTTATAGGAGAGGTTTGAACAGTTGATGCATCTTTGCTCTGAAGATTAACTTCAAGAGTTTCTTTTTCCTTACGAGCATTGTTTTTATTGTTAGTACCTTGACCTGTTTCTTTAGGAGTCATCTGCACTCCTAAACCTTTGAAGGTTTCAGCACTAATTTCTGCGGCCTTGGCACTAACTATGAAAGAAGGCCAGTCTTGGAATTGAGTGGATCCTGTCCACATGCTAATGATTGGCAACAAGTTTGATTTGCATGTATCGATGGTGACAGCATCAGGAGTTCCAAGAGGCATCTTCAGAGCTTCTCTTCGAAACCGTTCAATGTACTCTTCTGTAGTTTTATTATTTTTCTGCTTGATTCGAATAAGAGCAGACATAGTCATGTCATTGAGCCCTTCATAGAATCGTTCAAGAAACATCTGTTTGAAACCGGAAAATGAGGTAATGCTCCCATCTGGGAGACTTCTATACCATTCATAAGCCGTTCCCTTGAGACATCCAACAAACACCCGAGTAAGGAGGGCGTCGCTTGGTTGCAGCTGATCAGTCATCACTTCAAAGTGATTAATGAACTGACTTGGAGAAGTGGTTCCATCATAGAATGAGATAGTGGGAGGCTTGTATTTAGGAGGATACGATACTTGCTTCCATTCTATCGGATAAGGTTGTTTGATGCTAACCTTTGTAAACCATCCTTCTGTTTGAATGCCTCGAATTGAGTTCTGAGATTCCTCAATTCTTCGTTAACAACTCCAGAAGATTGTGGAGTTGTAACTTGTAGAGAATAGTTGGGAGGAGGAACAACATTGTAAGCACTACCCCCAGCTCCAGAGAGACTAGGGTTTGGTTGAGCTGGTCCAGGAGTATTGGATTGTACTGCTGGAGGAACTTGTACTGGACTCATATCAGTGTCAGTTGGTATGGCATCTGGTACAGTCTGTCGATTTTGCATCTGTGTTGCCATGAGTTCATACATCGACTTCATAGTATCAGCCATAGACTTCATTTGTTGTTCCAAAGAAGCAATTCTTTGATCTTGAGGAGTCAAGGAAGAAGAAGGTTCATCAGTATTCCCATCAACCATATAAGTCGTGACTGTACGAGGAATTATTGATGAACTGGTAGATGTTGTTTGTTCTGAATCATTGCTTTGTGCATCAAAGTCAATTATAGGAGAACTACCCCCAGTAGGAAGAGGTGGGAAGTTAGATTCTCCAAGGAATTCAGAATCATCTTCAGAGATCAAATTTCTTTGACTAGAGGCCAGGACTCTTGCTCTGGTATTTCTGTATACTCCATCTGGACTATCAACTCTACCCCCAGCATCCCGAGAGGTTATATTGACAGAAGCAAAAAAGGCTCATCTTCATCAGGCATAGGTTCACACTGAATCCGATTGAAGACAGATTGTCGTTTTGTTTGACATCTGCATTGCATTATGATTCTTGGCTAGAAGTCATATTCATGATCAACATGATCATGAGCCATTGATTGACATCTGCATTGAATTATGACTCTTGGATAGAAGTCACATTCAGCATGGTCCTTTGACACAGAATCACTTCTTCTCTTCTGTTGAAGATATTCTCGTAAATCTATTTGTGAAGATTGAGGAATATATTTCCTGTTCTTGGGTCTTGATGGCTCTTGATTATATAGAGAATGATTAATATGAGCCACATAGTTTCTTGCATACTCTGCATCTGGATCTCTTATCCTTGTTTCCAACTGGTATGGTTTCTTAACACCAGAAATGTTAATTTTTGTTCTTAGATCAGTTGGAAGTGACACATTGGTTTTGGACACATGGAGTTTTCCTTCCATTGATCTGGATATTTACAGAGAAGGAAGAGTTGAACCACCCCTTTGATTAGGGGTTGGTAACAGACCTTTTCTAGACAAATTCTGTGCCCAATTCGAAGAAGTCATAGAAGAAAACATTAAGGAATGTTTCTTCTTAGACTCATTCAAGTTTTGAGACATAGAATGTCCAGAAGGAAGAGTAGTCAAAAGACCATCTCCTTTTCTTTGACTAACAAAATTATCAGTCAAAGCTGTTCCTGAAGTAAAAACTACAGGAGCAGAAGAAACAACTAAAGAGTTATTTCTTTTCGAAGGGACTTTGTGTGGAAGACCACCCCCAGTACTGGTAGAACTTGGCAAAGAGGAAGAGATAGCTAAAGAGCTATTCTTCTTAGATGAAATACACGCTGAAACAGGCTTGGTTAAAGAACCAGTGCTGTTGGCGTGACTTTTGACTTTGGAAATACACGCTGGAATAGATTTGGATAAGGAGCCAGTATTGTTAGCGTGATTGTTGAGGTTGAAATTGCACGCTGGAACAGATTTGGCTAAGGAGCCAGTACTGTCAGCGTGACTTTTGAGGTTGAAATTGCACACTGGAACAGATTTGGCTAAGGAGCCAGTACTGTCAGCGTGACTTTTGAGGTTGAAATTACACGCTGGAACAGATTTGGCTAAGGAGCCAGTACTGTCAGCGTGACTTTCAACTTTGGAGACACACACTGGAACAGATTTGGCTAAGGAGCCAGTACTGTTAGCGTGATCTTTGATTGCTGTCATCTTCGAGCGCACAAGAGTGTGCGTGCTTGCAGTAGAGTTCTTGCCAGTGTTAGGAGCAGACACTGTGGCAGAGACTTCATCATTGGCTGCCAACTGATTCTTAGGGACATAGATAGAGTGTTCCTTCGACTTGGCAGTGATGATGGAGGCTGTAGTGGGCATACCACTCTTAGCCCGCTGCATTTCTTCATAGGCGAGTTGATCGAATTGGATCGTCATCACCTTCTTCGTCGAGCCGATTGACGAAGTATCGCATTGAGTTGTTGCCATCTCAGAAGAGGAGATGGTTTTCCCCAGCAGAGTCGCCAATTTGTTTTCCATAAATAAATTCCTTTATTTATTGTGTATCTGGGAAAATTACAACTGTGGAAATCTGATCTAGAAGACGATCACTTTATCCCTTAGACTATGCGAAGAAGAAAAGCTCTCAAAATTTTGACAGTAGATAACTATGTATCTGTCCTATGAATAAAAAAAAGAACTCTATTTATAGAGTCAAAAATAATAACTGAAAAGATAACTGTCTTCACAGCCTGTGCTTAGTTGAAAATCATGCAGGATTAAACATACGCAAGACTGTGAGCAGTTACTGGATGTGGCCTGTAACTGTTGGATACATGGCAATCATGCATGAGTCGTGTGCAAGTTACAGGACACGCAGGCGAGAGATCAGTGGCATGGCTGCCACGTACTCCAATTTGATGAAATCCATGCAGACTTGTTGAAGACGAAATCCACGCAGACTCGGGGTAGAAAGCTTCAAAATCTACGCAAACTTGGGGCAAGAAGCTTCAGAATCCATGCAGACTTGGTGAAGACGAAATCCACGCAGACTCGGGGTAGAAAGCTTCAAAATCCACGCAAACTTGGGGCAAGAAGCTTCAGAATCTACGCAGACTTTGATGAAGAAAACTTCAGAATCCACGCAGACTTGAGGAAGAAAACTTCAGAATACACGCAGATTTGGGATAGAACTGCCAGCTGTCTTGATTCAGTATGCCTCGACTGACACAAAATCTCTGGTAGTGATTGCTTTTGTCAGTCACATAAAATGACAAAAAGCTCTTTTGGTACGCCAACTTGACGAAGGTTGAGTCTTGCTGAAGAAGATTTCGAAAATCACGCAATAGACGGCTGTGATCTCTCGAATTCTGTGCATACGTGGCATACGAAGAGACATTCTTCGACTGTTGTGCTGTCAGTCATAATTACTCTCTGACAAATGATGAGCTGTATCCCCAGCGTGATTTGTAAATATTGTCTGGATCAACTGAGCGTGACTTTTGACTCTGTCCTGATCAACTCAGCGTGACTGTCATTTTTAAAGGCCTACAAGGGGTCCCCATTCATCTGAGTCGGTTGCACATTTAATATGGCTCCAAAAAGATCATCTGGTTGGGAACTATTGCCAGAGTCTTCTTCCAGTCGTCACCGAGCCTCTCTGCATGGAGCACCCTCTGCGCCGCCTCCGGCCCATGACTGGCTGGCAGCGGCTGCGGACTTCCTGACCTCCTGCGGGTTGTCACTGGAGGTCATCGCTCGACCTCTTCATCCGGCGCCCAACTTTGACCTGTTGCCAATCACTCCAGAGGAACGGGATTCTCTGGAGAAGAGGGAAGCGTTTCGCCGCCTGTGCCATAGGGCGGGTGTGCGCACCCTGCAGGACTTTGCGGAGATCCTCCGCGAGGCCAGTGAGGGCTAGACCTCTTTTTCTTTTCTTTTTTTTTCATTTTTTACAGTTTTTTGTCCTCCTCTTGTATACTTCTCCGGAGGATGTTCCGGCAACGATGCTGGGATTTAATGAAATATAATATCTTGTTAACTCAATTTGGTTTCGGCTACAATCAAACTTTTACAACCTTCTTACAACTTACACCCATTTGCTAACTATAGCATTGCTCTTTATAATTAACAAATCTTGTTACGTCAAATCCATATATCAGCGACGATATCCCCATCAATGACTTGTTACGTCATAGAATTGATTATGCTGCCAGCGTCAATCTTGCCGTCAAATCTATCTTAAATATGATTACAAAGTAAAATAGAGGACAACTTTGAGTGTTTCAATTTTACTCTTTTCAAGTACATAGTCTTCTTATTTTCAAAATTTTAATCAAATATTCGAAAAATGGAAATATTGAGATTAAACTTCACATTCTTAAATATGTTGTCAAAATTTTTAAATAAATATGTTTCCACCACGTTTTTTCTGCCAAATTTTTCAATAATTTATATGGAACACGTGGATATATACTAGTAATAATAGTAATAAATTTAATTTTGGAAAGTAGTTTTTAAAATTAGGGTCTCAAAATCCCAAAAGTTTATGTAGTAATTTCACATGGATATATACTAGTAATAATAGTAATAAATTTAATTTTGGAAAGTAGTTTTTTAAATTTAATAGTAATAAATTCGACCGTCTTATACTAGTAATAATAGTAATAAATTTAATTTAAAACTCAAAACTATTCTAACTTTTTTCACTTTCCAAGGTCATATAAGACGGTCGAATTTTCCCTCTTCTTCTCTCAAACCCTCTTCCTTCTTCCAAACCCTCTCCCAAACCCTCTTCTAATCAAAATGCCGTCGAAGAAACAACGACCGTCGCCGAAGGAGAATAATCCACAAAGGGATGCGATACAGACCCAAAGAGCAGAACTTGCAAGGGCGGCGAAAACCAAGATTATGGTCGCTAGGACAGAGGCCGAAAGGGCAGCGGCGGAAGCAGCGGCGGCGGCAGCGACGATGAAAGCAGAGGCGGCAGCCAAGCCATGTGCAAAAAAGGCTAAAAACACTCATTGCTCGACAAAGACCAAAAAATCTATCTTCGATACAGAGTCGTCGGAAGACTCAACTTATGAAGATCGAAGGCGTACTCAAGCGAAGGCTAAGGTGACAATGGATACAGAGTCATCAGCGTACTCTGTGGATTTTGAATCCTCATCAGAAGAGAAAAATGAAGAGGAAGAGCAATCATCAAATAAGTCCCAGGCTGGAGAGGAGGTAAAAAAATTTAAAGACTCTAAAACTAAGAAGATTTACATTAAATATTTTAAAAAAAGACTGTTATGCCTGAAAGATCAATTAAGATGGTTGATGTCGAAGACGAAGCTTTCCTGGATATATTGAAATTCTATCAATTGGAGAAACTGAACAAATCCTGTCTTGAGAAAATCTCCCAAACAATAGTAAGAGAATTTTACTCAAATCTTTCGGTTGAAATTAAAAAAAGAAGAAGATCAACCACTGGTGTTTCTGAGAGGGAAACTGATTAGGGTAAATGCTACTGTTATCAACGAATTTTATGGATTTGATCTAGTTCCTGAGTTTGATATGAAAGATATTGATAATGTTTCCATGACGGATGCAATTCATGAGATTACAGGTGTTTCAATGGGTGCCAAGACCCCTCAAAATGTATACAAAGATCAATTAAAAACTTTGTATAAATTGTTGCATGCCTACGTATCTCAAACACTCAACCCTACTGGACATGAGTTTTCCATCCATCCCGAGAGAGTAAAATTTCTTTATTATATGGGAAAGAAAAAAAGGATGGATATAGGTTCCTACATGTTCAGTAGAATGATGCATCTCATAGAAAAACCAACTGCAAGGGCAGCTCTCCCTTTCGGAGGATTTGTATGCTCGATGGCTAATAAACATTCTGCCCCAAGCTTAGCAGGGGATGTTTATATTAAAAACAAAGGCCCCATGAGAAAACTAACCTTCACTCGAATGTTTGAAAAACGGGCAGCAGCTGCAAGCAAACCATCAACATCTGGAAAACCATCAACTTATGGAATCAAAAACACTAAGGACAGGGTTGATGATCTATACAATTTTGTTGCTGCAAACTTTGAGAATATCTTCAAAGAGATGAAGACTATATCCGACAACCAGAAATTGATTCTGGATAAGATTAACCAGATAGAGGTTGAATTTGCTGACCAAGAATAAGATTTTCCTTCCCTCGTAAAGAAGGTAAATGGGGTTAGCCCAAACTCTTATGTAAAAATACACACTGTGCACATTGACACTTTAATGCTAGCCATCACTTTGATACTTCTATTTATGTTTCTGGATGTCATTTCTACATATATAGTGAGTCCATACTGACTATAATTTTTCTTAATCCGTCTCTCAAGGTGTAGGTGAAAGATATTTTGAGAAAGAAGAAGAAGTAGGAAAAAAAAAGAAACAAGAAGAACAAGATGGAGATGGCTATGAAGATTCATCTTTTGAGTTTTGAATGTCTCTTATTTCAATTTGAAAGTAATATTTGACTTGTAATATGGTTCTGAATATTTGTTGGTCATGGCGGTCAAACTAAATTTTGTGTTTGAAATATTGTAAGACTAAACTTTTCGCTTGAACTAAGTGCATAGTTCGTAATTTGTTTTAAAAATGTAATATGGTCTTGAATTTAGAGTAGGTCTGATATTTATTTGGATTATTGTATTGTGAATTATGCAGGTTCTATGTTGAATTACTAACGTGGATTGGGCAGATTACTGTAACGTGAATTATGCAGTTTATTGGACTTAGAATAAAGTATACTTAATTTGATTATGATTTTTTGGTTGAAGCGTTTATTTGGTTGGCAGTTGGCTTTCATAGATGATATTGATATTTTGGTGTATTCCTTTGATTTGCAGATGTCCATCACAGATTTCATGAGTCCTGGGTGCATTCCTAGGGTTTACAGGTGGCCTCATTACGGATGCATTTCTGGGATCACTAAAACTTTATTTGATTGTAATGTGTTTTGCTTTCTGTAAAAAATTACTACATCGATGCCATCAGTATGAATTCGATGCCAGTGCCTGTTCATCCCTTGTTATTGCTGAAGCAAAATTGTAATCCTGCCTGTTCATCCCTTGTTATTGCTGAAACATAATTGTAATCCTGCATGTTCATCCTTTGTTATTGCCATCAGTACATCGATGCCATCAGTATGAAGTCGATGCCAGTGTAATGCATAATGTAATGTAAGAAAAATTCTCTTTGATAGTAGGTTAATTATATTCAAACATTCGTAAAAAATTTTGTTCAGCCATACAGTGGAAGCCTGATAAAATGATATTCGGATTTTCTTGAAAATGATTTAATATTAAATGAATGTACTATGGTAAATGATATTAAAAATGCTGTAAATATTTGGTAAAAAAAATATGAGATACTTGAACATTTCCAGTCCTAAATGTACCATACTTTGTTAAAAGCCCAGAGAGTGTCCGTTCTCCGTTTTCAAAGAACGGAGAATGGCCATTCTCCATGTTAAAGGAACGGAGAATGGCCATTCTCTGTGTTAAAAGCAAAAAGAACGGTCATTCTCCGTCCATTCGCCGTGTTAAAAGCAAAGAGAATGGCCATTCTCCGTCCATTCGCCGTGTTAAAAGCAAAGAGAATGGCCATTCTCCGTGTTAAAAGCAAATAGAATGGCCATTCACCGTCCAAAAAAATATTCTCTTCGAAAATATTATCATTAGAAAAGTAAAAAATATTTCGTCCGATCAATACAGATTTTTTTTTAAATATGTGAGCAGATGATCCGCCCGACCTCAGAAGCAGGTTTTCTCAGTTCACCACCACCACCACCATGACATGTAGCTTTATTAACAAAATATTAAATTATTAGATGAAAAATAAGATTTCTGACAATGGCATAGACAGTAAAATTAGAGCGGCGCCGCTGGTACTTCTTCTTGTTCGAGGAGGTTTCGACGACGTCCGACGCGAACCGGACCGATTCTTCTCGGCGCAGCTGGTACTCCTCGTTGTTCTAGGAGGGCTCGACGACGTACGACGCGATCCGGACCGATTCTTATTTCCTTCTTCATCTCTGTTTCTCTTTCCACCACAACCACCAACACCACCACCACGACGTCCTGTAACCAAAAAAAATTACAAAATATTAAATTGGATGGACGAAAGAGAGAGTAAATATGAGTTAATTTAGGGTGTTCATTGAAAAAATTAAAGTGAAGAATGACCTGCTAAAGCAAGTTACCAACAGGTCAAAAGTCTAAATCAGCATTAAATGATATTTCTACACTATTATTCAATCCGAACCATTGGATCAACATCCAACGGTCCAAATTTCGGATGTATCGATACATCCATTTCCAGCGGATGTATTGTAGAACGACCCATATATATATATATATATATATATATATATATATATATATATATATATATATATATATATATATATATATATATATATATATATATATATATATTGCATGTCACCTCCAGGCTAACGAGGTACTCAATCTTCAAATATATATATTTATATATATATATAATATATATATATAATATATATATTTGAAGATTGAGTATATATATATAATATATATATAATATATATATTTGAAGATTGAGTACCTCGTTAGCCTGGAGGTGACATGCAATATATATATATATATATATATATATATATATATATATATATATATATATATATATATATATATATAATTCTCAACTATTTTTTGTTTGCCCAACATATCTTTTAATAAAAATATTAACAACAACAACAATAATAATAATAATATAATAAAAAACTTTGATACAGTAGAGAGTATTAAAGTTTTGATACCCCCTATGTATGACATGTGGGTCCCTCCAGTTTCGTAAAACGTGTATATATATATATATATACATACACGTAAATTTTGAGGAGACCCACATGTCATACATAGGGGGTATCAAAACTTTGATACCCCTACTTTATCAAAGTTTATCTCTTCGACTTGAGGGCTGTTTGGTGGTAGAAGTTGTTGTTTTATTTAGCAATGTAATGTTTATACCAGTTCTGATATTTGTTTTACTGTAAATTCAGTTGTCCTGGAAGACTTACACACATATGGTGATGATCGAGCGTTATTAGTTGAGATTCTAGCGGTTCGCCAAGGAGCTTTTCTTGCTAGCAAATTACAGGCAGGTGATATGATTATCGAGGGAGATTCTTTCATTGCCTACAGAATATTCAATGGGGATGATTGTAATGACCCGCTCCGCCCTAGCGAAACGTCGATTCAAGCGGCAAGTGCAACGACTCAAACGAGCCGTCGACCCGAAGAGTTGGCATCGACCTGATGAAGAATCGATGCAAGGCTTACATTGGGCCGTCAAGAGAAATCCAGACTTAGACTTTCAAAGGCGCGCTCGGAGTATCGCTCGGCCGATGCGAACATCGCTAAGGTGGGTGGCTCCGATGAACCCGTCTTTGCTTAGCCTAGACACATAACAATACGGACACTATTGCTAGAATCGCTAGGCGATAACACCGTGCATGCTAATAAATAACTCAATGCACATAGCTAAGGAAATAATCCCATCTTGTATGCTTGTATAGAATATGGAAAAGAACATGGAAAATGTGAGAACTCTCGTACCGCGCTCCACGCTCGTGCTAAGGCACAAGCTTACGTTAAAGTTTCCTATGCGTTCAACAATGAAACAATAAACGGTTTACAACAAAGAAATGGAAGACTATCGACATAGTCGTTCCGAGTAGAGTATAGCAACATTGAAAGACTTTGGGACCGATGGGTCGCCAAGGAGACTCCCGCACGGGGAGTTGCATAATGAATGAATGAACGAATAAGTGAATGAATGAATCAACGAATGAATGAATGAATACGTGAAGAATGAATGAATGAACGAACAAGTGAAAGAAAGAAATGAAAGAGTGAATAAAAGATAAGAAAGGAAAGAATGGTTAGCGACAGGTATGACGGGCACGTACAACGGGGATTGCTACCCGCGCTGTACGGACGCCAACCTGGTCGATAACGCATTATGGCTCAGAGATAGCCTATGGCTCAAAGACAGCCGTTAAGTTAAATGACAAGTCAATACGAAATGGTCGTGGACAATCGGCACGAGCGATGGGGGAAAATATCGTGGCCGTAAAAAAGAAGGGATTTCGTGGCACGATCGAGGGGGGGTATATCGTGGCCGGCCTAGGCGAAATCAAAAAGGGGCTTACGGGCTACTTGGGTGGGGGCTCGGCCACTCAAAGAGACGTAATACCAGGCATTTCAAGAGACTATCGAGGTGTACCAGCCATCACGCTTCGATAGATGAGAATGCCAAAGAGAATATGTCCAAAATGGCTTGTGATGCCAGCGACCGGTACATATAGACTAAGTGGACTTTGCTAGTGGCGATCCACGTGCAAGTCCTTGCATTGAAACAAAGTAGTCTAAATTAACTAAATAAAGCGCCTTCTGAACATGCTCGAAATGTAACACACCAAATGATAAAGAGTACTTCATGCAAATGAGTTAGAGAACGTGACTACAACGTGCTAGAACCTGAGACAGGGACACGTACTTGACATTGAAAGTTTATATGAATTGTTGACTAACTTGGTTTACTTTGGACAGGGAAGGTCATACGGTAAGTATGGGTAAGTCGTGCATGCATTTTCATGCACACACTTGAATTTGGCAACACGGGATAGGTTATGAAATATGCCATGAAACTGATCCTAAGGCAAGATTAGAAAGACAATGAATGATAGACGGTGCACAAAAGTAAATAGAACATGTTTGGTAATGATAGTATTGTGGGCGAGCTAGCCTCCCCACCAGTGCATAACAATGTACTGATAACCCTACAGATTGCTTGCAGGAAGCAGGAGACGTCGTCGGGTGCGGAGCTTTCCACGAACGTGCTAAGGCGCAGAGCTAACTCTGGAGCCTTGGAGCGTTGCAAGGAGCTGAAGCACCGTATACAGGACATAATGCATCAGAACATCGCCATGAATCATTCCATATTGTAAGCCACTTGAGACGCCTTTTATGTTTCAGAGAGAGAGCTTGAGCGATTTGTAATCTCGGCCTAGCGCCGCTTGTAAACTTCTTGAAAATCAATAAAGGGTTTGAATTTGCTTCAACTTGTGTTCATTTACTTTCCGCTGCAAATGGGAACACTCTGTGCGACTCTGTGGCCTCGCATCAAATCAGCCGTTTATGGAGATTGGCTTTGCACGGGTGCAACCTAGGCCCGTACGGCATCACGCCTTAGCGAGGACGATCGCTCCTACGGGAGCGGGACGAGACAGATTGGTATCAGAGCACGACTTTACGTCCTTGGACTTTATTTCGATTCTCTCAGTTTTGAAAGCTCGTTTTGAGACAAAAGAAGTATACGCTCTCTCTCGTTGTGCCTTGGGATGTTCCATACAATAAGTCTAATATTTTCAAAAGCTTGTACGAGTACTCGGTTGGACAGGATCGATAGGCGAAGGCCCTTGTGCCAAACCATGATGGACTTAAGTCGAAAGAAAACTAAAAATTCTAGAAGTTAGCAAAAGCAAAGGCGTGCTTGAATAACCTTACGCTGATAATGGCGAGCGAGTACCCGAGACCAAAGTATAGTTCGAACGAGATGGTTATGCACGCAGCCTTTTTGCTAAGTTGTGCGGAGTATCGCGCATCTAGACCTTCTAGTGCAAACGAGTTACGAGCGAGATCGATTATCGCTCGAACGAGAATAAGTGAGCGTGCAAACTCGAATATAGTCCGCACGGGATAGCTATGCACACGGCCTTTTGGCTAAGTTGTGCCGCGTGTCGCGCACCTCGACTTTTTGGTACAATCGAGTTACGAGCGATGTCAAGTACCGTTCGGGCGGAAACGAAGCTACACTTAGAGTGTATATCGATAGGAACGCTATCAAACTAATGCTTAGGCGTGCACGGAAGATTGATTTAGATTTTGAGGAACGAACGAACACACAATTGAACATATCGAATGGGAATCGAATGACCTTTTGAGGATTTGTTGAGTGACTTGACCCCGAGTGGTGTATGTGATAGCTTCGAGGAAGAATAAGAATGAGTGTCGACGACTGGTCGAGAGGCTCGAATCCTGAGTGGTGTATGGACGTTATAGAAATTGCTCGAGCGAGACTAAAGAATTTACGGATAGAGCGAGTATGTCGGCGAGACGATGCGATCGCGCAAAGCCTTAGAATGCGTCATGCTTAGTTGGTCGTGACTTCGAATGTCCTGAACGAGATGTCGTACGGACGACTTATCAATAGGCAACGCAAGTTAGAAAATGACTCGGAATGATGAATAAAGATGTATGTCTTGATCGAGGAAGCTACAGGATAGCACTTGTGATTTCGGATTGGGTCAAATGAAATGTGACTTGAGTTTTGGAGAACGATATTGAAACTAGCTTGAGGAATAGCGATCGAACTTGAACTTGGATTGAATCGAATGGAATTGTGGTATATCCAGTTCGGACAATAGCATCAATCGCACGACTCGAAATTGGTTGCAAAGGAAGATCGTCAGGTTACGCATATCGTCGATGGTATTGATGCGTATCAAAGATCGATATACGATAACTCGGGGGTACTCTGACTCGTCGAATGACGATCGTGCAAATGTTATTGTTTCGATGGATGCTATACTTGGGATATTGAAATGCATCGAGGAAAAGATAAACTTGGCTCGAGGATTTTCTAGTTGAACGAATGACAAACGGACTATCGAACTGAGATCGTGGCTTGGATGAAAAATAAAATGTTTGGAATTGGTTCGTCGATGACCACAATGTTGACATTCTTGTCTTATGCGAGCGCAACTCCAGCCTCGCACATGCGTCACGCCAATTAGGGCGATCACTCCGCGTGAGCGCTGGTATGGTGATTCATACAGCGGGGGTGATCGAACTTGCATGGCATGGCAATTTGATACATCGACTTGTGGTATGACGCGAATGTGGACTCGAGAAAGACTTAGCGTGCGTGACGGTTGAATTTGAGGATTACGTAGGTCCAATCCGTATATCGAGAATGAATTAGTCTAGACGCAAGCAAGAGTTACGCCCTGATGAGAATGATTATTCCGCAGGAGCGTTGCATGGTGATTCATGAACCACCGTAGATAATCGGACTCGCGTGAGATTGGGGCGCAACACATTGTCAAAGCTAGACGACCTCGTGATCGAATACATGAATTGGTTAGATTTGGTGATTTGAACGGATTCAAATTCGTTGTGCTGCGCGACGAATGCCTTGATTCGAATTAGGCGGTCATGCTCGATGTTTAAAAATCTGAGTGACGCGAGCTCGGGTAGAAAACTCCGTACTACCGACTTTGGTTTGACCCTAGGATTGGGGTCAGTGTTGGCATTATTGTTGGGGAACTATGATTCCAATCCTGACATTGACTTAGCCTTGAGAAATGGCCTAGCGGTTAGGCGAGACGCACCTGTTTCAATAGTTAGCAATCGAAAGATTGATATTGAGGATTGGCATGGATGGATAGTGTGAATCACGAATATAGGAATACCCCTCACGAGATTCGGCTGACATACATATATTTCAGGGACGCTGGAGTATGTGCACGATACAACTCGAGTGAGAATGATGAATTCTCTATCACACGGTTTGGTGAATGCATGTATTTTTGGGACGCCTGAAATGCGTGCACGATCCAACCAAGTGACACGTTGAATTCCAAACGAGACTTGAGAAATAGAAAGTATCGGGGATTGAGATCGTGTTAAAAGAAAGGAATGATACTAGTACGAGCGTGGCTCAGAATTAAAGAAACGTGTGAACGGAGTGTGCGTGAACGACAACGAGATTGGCCCTAAACAAGTGAATGATATGGAATCGATATCGTGCAAGTAAAAGTTGGTATAACGAATTAAACCATTGATAGGAAGATATACTCGATGATAGTGCAATACTTGGTCTTGAATCGGACAGAAATTACTTAGACTTGGTCGACCCCCCAAGAAGAAGTCGTATTGATTTCATAGACAAGAACGCTTGATAAACGAGTCGAATCATCTCGAGGATCGAGATAAACGATAGTGAGACGCACATGAGTTTGGTTTAAATCGAAGTTAGTAAAACGATCGGCAAATCGAAACTATCACGAGTAGCTTGTCCGACTTCGCTAATCGCTAAGCTTGGTTGAAATGTACGTATTCAGGGGACGCCTTGAATATGGACAGGATCCAAACTCAGCGATATGATGAACTCGAATGCAGCTGCAAGTGGGAGTTGAGATGCGCATGAACAAATGAGTGAGTTTGCCTCAGCTTACGAATCTCGAGTTTGATAAATTTCAACGCACCTCGTGCGACCATTACAGTCCCAAGACACGAAGAAATAGCAACCAAGTTGAAGAAACGCTTGAATTGAATAAGTACCATCAACTCTAAAATGAATGAAAAGTAATTCAATAAAATCGACCAAACGTGTGCGACACGGAACTTGGAAAGGTATCGAGTGTAGTTCGATGCCATCGAACGGTAAAGCCAGTCGATAGGAATTGTCTAAGAAACACGACGACACGAGTTAAGGAATGGTAGGATGACCTGCACTCAGGAAGTCTCGAGGACGAGACTTGTTTTGAGTGGTGTATTATGTAATGACCCGCTCCGCCCTAGCGGAACGCCGATTAAAGCGACAAGTACAACGACTCAAACGAGCCGTCGACCCGAAGAGTTGGCATCGACCTGATGAAGACTCGATGCAAGACTTATATTGGGCCGTCAAGAGGAATCCAGACTTAGACTTTCAAAGGCGCGCTCGGAGTATCGCTCGGCCGATGCGAACATCGCTAAGGTGGGTGGCTCTGATGAACCCGTCTTTGCTTAGCCTAGACACATAACAATACGGACACTATTGCCAGAATCGCTAGGCGATAACACCGCGCATGCTAATAAATGACTCAACGCACATAGCTAAGGGAATAATCCCATCTTGTATGCTTGTATAGAATATAAAAAAAATATGGAAAATATGATAACTCTCGCACCGCGCTCCACGCTCGTGCTAAGGCACAAGCTTACGTTAAAGTTTCCTATGCATTCAACAATAAAACAATAAACGGTTTACAACAAAAAAATGGAAGACTATCGACATAGTCGTTCCGAGTAGAGTATAGCAACATTGGAAGACTTCGGGACCGATGGGTCGCCAAGGCGACTCCCGTACGGGGAGTTGCATAATGAATGAATGAATGAATGAACGAATAAGTGAATGAATGAATCAACGAATGAATGAATGAATACGTGAAGAATGAATGAATGAACGAACAAGTGAAAGAAAGAAATGAAAGAGTGAATAAAAGATAAGAAAGGAAAGAATGGTTAGCGACATGTATGACGGGCACGTGCAACGGAGCTCGCTACCCGCGATGCACGGACGCCAACCTGGTCGATAATGTATTATGGCTCAGAGATAGCCTATGGTTCAAAGACACCCGTTAAGTTAAATGACAAGTCAATACGAAATGGTCGTGGACAATCGGCACGGACGATGGGGGAATACCATGGCCGTGAAGAAGAAGGGATTCTGTGGCACAATCGAGGGGGAGCTATATCGTGGCCGGCCTAGGCAGAATCAAAAAGGGACTTACGGGCTACTTGGGTGGGGGCTCGGCCACTCAAAGAGACGTAATGCCAGGCATTTCAAGAAACTATCAAGGTGTACCAGCCATCACGCTTCGATAGGTGAGAATGCCAAAGAGAATATGTCCAAAATGGCTTGTGATGCCAGCGACCGGTGCATATAGACTAAGTGGACTTTGCTGGTGGCAATCCATGTGCAAGTCCTTGCATTGAAACAAAGTAGTCTAAGTTAACTAAATAAAGCGCCTTCTGAACATGCTCGAATTGTAACACACCAAATGATAAAGAGTACTTCATGCAAATGAGTTAGAGAACGTACCTACGACGTGCTAGAACCTGAGGCAGGGACACGCACTTGACATTGAAAGTTTATATGAATTGTTGACTAACTTGGTTTACTTTGGACAGGGAAGGCCGGACGGTAAGTATGGGTAAGTCGTGCATGCATTTCCATGCACACACTTGAATTTGGCAACACGGGATAGGTTATGAAATATGCCATGAAACTGATCATAAGGCAAGATTAGAAAGACAATGAATGATAGACGGTGCACAAAAGTAAATAGAACGTGTTTGGTAATGATAGCATTGTGGGCGAGCTAGCCTCCCCACCAGTGCATAACAATGTACTGATAACTCCACAGATTGCTTGCAGGAAGCAGGAGACGTCGTCGGGTGCGGAGCTTTCCTCGAACGTGCTAAGGCGCAGAGCTAACTCTGGAGCCTTGGAGCGTTGCAAGGAGCTGAAGCACCGTATACAGGACATAATGTATCGGAACATCGCCATGAATCATTCCATATTGTAAGCCACTTGGCACGCCTTTTATGTTTCAGAGAGAGAGAGCTTGAGCGATTTGTAATCTCGGCCTAGCGCCGCTTGTAAACTTCTTGAAAATCAATAAAGAGTTTGAATTTGCTTCAACTTGTGTTCATTTACTTTCCGCTGCAAATGGGAACACTCTGTGCGACTCTGTGGCCTAGCATCATGGAGATTGGCCTTGCACGGGCACAACTTAGACCCGTGCGGTATCACGCCTTAGCGAGGACGATCGCTCCTACGGGAGCGGGACGTGACAATGACAATCTCATCCCATGGAGACTCAGAGATCAAGTTCAGAGCTCCCGGGGAGAGATCCACGGGCTAAACATTAGTGTGCGATTCGACTTCACCCGTAGGAAAGAGAACATGGTTGCCCATTCATTAGCAGCTCATTCTTTGCGCAATGACTCCAATTATGAGGAACAGATTATTCCTGATTGTATTTCTCATTTTTTAGCAACTGAGGCTATCGCCCCAAGTTGAGAGCAATAAAATTTCGGTTTTCCTCAAAAAAAAAAATTGTATTATTATTTTCTCTCTTTTGTTACAATCAAAATAGCTAAAACAATTTTTACTGTAAAGAAATTCAATTTACATGTATTCAAGATAGATCCTTAATTTTAAATAATCAAACAATATATCAAATAAAAACTGTGAGATATTTTTTATGGTAGCTTCTACATAAAAATAACAATTCTATTACACAGATCGACGGAAGACCGTACGTATGAACCGAAAACACATGGTGGCCTCCCATTAATTCGGAAAGGACCACGACGTCGGTAGGAGGCTCAGTTTTTGTGGATTCCAGTCCGGACCAATGGGAGTCGTCGTGTATCATCGATTTCGTGTACACGGTCCTCCGTCTGTTAGTTAGAAATTATTCTAAAAATTAACCTGATAAATTGAAAATATCTACAGGTTGACTTGAACAGACGTACTTGCGAAAAACTGGATTTGATTGTCACCAGCTTGCAAGTTGTATATAGAAAGAAGAAAGGCAATTGCTCCCTCGTCCTATTGCATGTTGTATATTAAGATTGAATCAACCGTTGAACCGAGTGTTGATCGACATGATTAGTCAAGATCGAAATGGTTGGGATTCATGGTCAGTTATTGTACTCCACAAGTAATTAGTTGTCCCTTGCCTCCAGATAAATCGTCACCTCAACTATAATATTCAAACGGCGGTGCTACATGGCCCGCCTGCGGGCTAGCCCGCGACCATGCAGCGCTCCTCCATTGGCAGGGCGCCGGCATGGACCCCACGTGAATAGGGGGGGGGAGGGGGAGCCAATGAGGGAGTGCCACGCCGGCGTGCGGGCTAGCCCGCCGGCGGACCAAATATTATTTTCGATATTCAAATGCTTTTTTTGGTATCTTAACTTTTCGGTTTTGGCATTCTAATTTTATAAATTGATTCTTTGAAGTACCTTTGGTTAATTTTAAAATACTTGTTTACGAAGGGAAGAAAATGAGAAAAAGAAAATTTTGAGGAAAAAATTGGTGAAAAATTAAAAATTGTGATGTTTGGAAAGAGGGGAAGGAAAATGGGGAAGAGTTATTTGGGAGAAAAATTTATGTAGGTCTCACCAAAAAAATTTCTCCCAAGAATTGAAGAAACATGAACACACAAGAGGGAATCTTGGTAAATTTATCCAACTATCATTCTTTTAATTTGTTGTACTTTTCTACGTTGAGAAAATCAAAGGTTAAGGAGTAATTTTACTAATGTTCCACAAAAAATTAATTAATTCTTTACTTACCTTTCATTAATTTTTTGTCATCCAAACAAGGAAAGGTAAAATTAATTTTCCTTTCCCTCCATTTTTCTTCCTCTCAAATTTCCTTCCCCTCTCCTACAAAGTTTCCAAACATAGTGTAAAACACATCTAGACTATATCAAAATAACATCTGACAATAGAAATATTTAAATTGTACTTTTGTGCAACAACATATGATTTTGAAGTGTTTCAAAATCCACGAAATGTGTTCCAAAAATATATTTATGAAGTTGGAAGCCAAAAATCGAACAATTAAATGTTAAGGTGTCGTAATTATTCGAATGCTATAGTTCTTGTGGCAATCAATATTTGCAAACTTAATCATGCAGCGTTCATTATATTCTACGTCTTCTACAATATAATGTGGCTGAAAAATGGCTCAAAAATGAGTCATCCAAGTCGTATGTATATTATCAACCGTTAATTAAAAAAATATTATTTATATTTACCAACCCCCCCCCCCCCCCCCCCCCCCCTTCTTCAATAATGCACTAATTTTAATTGTAGTTACCCCCAAAAAGTGGGATAAAATTTGAGAATTGGAAGGTAATATTAATTAAAATAAAATAGAAAAAAGTGGAGATATGATTAGTAATTGGAGAGTAAATACAAATAACTCTTAAAAAGTACATAAGTTTTAAAGTTTTGCTTTATAACCATTCTCTAATTAAATAATGAAGAATGATGGGAAAAATAAACCCCATGACTACCATTAACTATTTTCTGATTAAAAATGGATATTAAAAATAAAATAAAATAAATATTAATGAAAATAATTGCTCTACAGTTAATGAACAGTCATCGTAGCATAGCATGATATGGACAAAATGTTGAACTTTAAAAATCAAAGAAGATAAGTCATACCAGAAAATTTCATATAGAGGGAAAATGTTTAACCAATTTGCATAGAATAAGATAATTTTCAAAAAAATGGGATCTGGCGCCAGTTGCACTGGCGCCAGACAATTTTTTTTTTTTTGAAACATCAGGCGCCAGACAAACTGGCGCCAAAGAGAAAATAATAATAAAAAAAATTCTCAAACCCGGCGCCAGTGCAACTGGCGCCAAACTTTTTTGTTTTTTTGGATTTTTTTTTTCGGTTTTTGTAGTTTGGTTTGATTTGGTTTGGTTTGATTTATCTTTTAGTTTGATTTAGTTTGATCTTTTAGCTTAGTTTAATCTATTAGTTACTTTATTATTATCTATACTATGTATAATAACCAAATATACCAGTTAAAATTTGTTATTATCTATACTATGTATAATAACAAAATATATCAGTTTAATCTATTAGTTACTTTGTTATTGTTATTGATGTATTATTATTTATTTTTATTTGTATACTAATATATTACTATGTTTGGAGATTAATCCAATTCAGGTGTCAATCCTGTGAGATCCTCTAATGTACTATCCTCCAATATATTAGTATACAAATAAATATAAATTAAAATACATTAATAATAAAGTAACTAATAGATTAAACTGATATATTTTGTATTATCCATAGTATATATAAAAATAAAAATTATTTTTTAATTTAAAATTATTATATGTATATATATTAACTGATATATTTTATTATTATCCATAGTATAGATAATAACAAAGTAACTAATAGATTAAACTAAGTTAAACGATCAAACTAAATCAAACTAAAAGATAAATCAAACCAATCCAAATCAAACCAAACTACAAAAACCGGAAAAAAAAAACCAAAAAAAAAAAAGTTTGGCGCCAGTTGCACTGGCGCCGGGTTTGAGAATTTTTTTTTATTCTTATTTTTCTCTTTGGCGCCAGTTTGTCTGGCGCCTGATGTTTTAAAAAAAAAAATTGTCTGGCGCCAGTTGCACTGGCGCCAGATCCCGTTTTTTAGAAATATTTTAAAATTATCTTGTTTTATGCAAATTAGATAAACATTTTCCCTCTTTATGAAATTTTCCGTAAGTCATACTGTCTTCCAAACAATAGACCCAAGGCCGGTTTTGAGAGAGCAATGATGCGGCCACCTCCGGAATTCATAAGCTTAAAAAATTTGTATACGCTATACATTTTTTATTTATTTATATATAAAAATAAAATTTTGAAAGATATGAATTATGAATGATTGATTGATGATTTTGCAGCTAGAAAATTCTTAATATGAAGATTGTAAAAGATATTTATTTGTTTAGTTTTACTTTATCTATTTTAGTCGAATATTAATGATATTACAAGTTATTGTAATTGAGAATTTTTTTTTTTTAGTTGATGCTAATTTTGGATAATTTAATTTTTAATTTTTTATTAAATTTTTTATCTGATGATAAATTTTTATTTATTTTTTGCATTTGACCCAGTCATCCTTATGAATGTATGTCAGCTCCGGACGTGAATAAACCACCAACAGTTAAAACGCATTACAAAATTGAAGGCTGTCCAAATAAAATAGATTAAGAATAGATTTTGAAAAAAACGATAATAATGAAGGAAATTTAAAATACAATCTCGAACAACGAAATAAGAAATGGTCGACCCATGGTTGCATTGCTACAAAGACCGCAATGATTTTCGCTCTCTACCCTTTATTATTACTCAACAATATGAAAAAATATATATATATATATAAAAAAAAAAATATATATATATATATATATATATATATATATATATATATATATATATATAAAAAAAAAAATATATATATATATATATATATATATATATATATATATATATATATATATATTTCTTTTTGCAGAAATTTTCATATAGAGTAAAAAAATTAACGAAATTGTGAAAAAAGTAACAAGTTTGAGAAAATTTCAATTTGGGTAACGAAACTACATTTTTCATGGCGTGCTGGGGGGTTTGGGTACTGCAGAGGAGTGTGGTCGGCCGGACGCGCCATAAGTAATGGAGTGTCATGGGTGGCACGCCATGAGTGATGGAGTGTCATGAGTGGTACTCCATGAGTAATGGAGTGTTATGATTCATGATGGAGTGTTATGATTCATGATGGAGTGTCATGAGTGGTGCTCCATGAGTAATGGAATGTTATGGGTGGTGGAGTGTGCAGGTGTGTCAGCGGTGGAAAAGGCCACGCCTCATGGCGTGTGGTGGGGGTGGGATGGGATGGTGCCTTGGGAAAGGCCACGCCTCATGGCGTGTGGTGGGCAGGACGCGGGAAAGACCACGCCTCATGGCGTGTGGTGGGGTTGGGATGTGATGGTGCCTCGGGAAGGACCATGGGTTATGGCACGTGGCCGAAGGCGGAATCTCCAAGAAAGGAAATGCCATCAGTAATGGCGTGTGTTAGGGAAAATCTCCTCAGAAGCAGCATGCACCATCAGTGATGTCGTTTCGTTACCCAAATTGAAATTTTTTCAAACTTGTTACTTTTTTCACAATTTCGTTAAAATTCTTTACTCTATATGAAAATTTCTGTCCTTTTTGGGGTGTGTACGTGCTTTAGAAGAATTAATACACTCGAGAAACTTGTGCATTTACTTTTATTTTTATCGAAAGAGAATTGTTGGATGCAAGTGAAGTTGTATTGTACACCAACATATGGAAGAAAAAAAAAGCACAACTTTTCGATGCTTACAAAGAAAACTTCGTTATCGCAAAGTACAAAGCAAAACAATATTAACGACGGACATATGGCATACTAGTTGCACAAGTAAACTGAATCTGTCGTCTTTGCTTGTTTATGTTAACAATGAATAAAACACACATGCCACAAGTAACAGAGAGTTTCCGTGTACCAAATCAGTTCCTCTTCCTACAAAAATATGAATTTCATCGATTTTTTTAGTGTTGTTTTTAATACAACAAATTGAACCATATGAAAAGGAATTGATTTGAAACTTTTTTTTTGAAATTTCACACTCACATACAATTGCGAGATTCGACCTTGCCGGTCCCTCCGGATGTCCGTTCCTATACCACTAGGCTGTAGAGCTCAAACACTGATTTGAAATATTAAAAATAAAACAACATATCTCCTCTCAAGCCTCCTTTGGTTGGCGGAATCATGGAAGTGACAAAGGATAGTCATTTATTTTCTATGTTTGGATGTCAAATGAAAATACGAGGAAAGGAAAATGATTTCCACAGAAGAAAAAAAAGAATGGTCCCTCTATTATACCAAGGATTCACTTTTCCACTATAAAAATTTTACCTTTTCTTTTAATCTTTTTGTCCTCTCTAAACACAAAATAAATAAATAGAAATTATAATTTTTCAAGAAAAAAAATTAAAATAAATAAATAAATTTCTTTCCACACCAAACGAGACCTCAAAGGAACAATGCTGGATCGACCGCCAGCCTATTAATAAATTAATTAATCAATCAAAGCTACTCTTTCTTCCTTCCTTCTAACAAACTTGTTGGTTTGCATTTCTGTCATTAATTAAGTCATTGTGGTGTCGTATCATCCATGTGATGTGGCGTAATGCAAGTAACAGTAGGACTATTTCAGATTAATTAATTAACACTATTTTCAGTTCAAACAATGTGACTTATATTTGTAGGACTCTTTCAGAATTATTTTTTTTTAAAGGAAAAAAAGAGAGTATAAGTATGGCTTTCCTCCTTATATTGACCAAACGAAGAGTTTCAGAGCATAAGGTCAGATATTCGTAGAAGAAGGCCTTCTGCTGACTTGTTATCTTTATCTTCTCCCTTTCTTCTTTGGCATTGGGTTCCAAGTCATAATGAAAATAAAATTAATACTATATTACTTTCCTATTTTGCATGTTTATATCAGTTGCCACATGAGAACATTCTGATTCTTTCCACGAATATGCACAAGTCGGTAGAGAAGTTGATCAATTTAATGTAGTTGAGGAGGTCTCCATTTTTATATCCAAGACTTGGGGGGGGGGGGGGGGGGGGGGGGGGGGGGAGGGGATACATGTATTATGCATATGTCAATAAATAAGATGTGTGGACTATTTTGTTGGGAAAGGAGGAGGAAATTCAGTTTCTAAATCGATTTTTTTTTTGAAGAAATCATATACAACTCAAATATGATTTCAAAATTCACAATCACGCAAAAGTCCGATGTAAAAACAGTCAATGTCAATTTTTATGTGAAGAATATTGACGGGAAAAAAAAATTGAGATGATCGAAGTCCAATCAGAAAAATTCTTCGCTAATGGAATAAAGAAACTACACTGACTTATTTACAAACTTCTTCGCCGATCAACACGAATCATCACAACTCTAAAAATAACAATAAAATGATTAAAAACGAATAAAGAATTACAAAAAAATAAAGAAATCGTGTAAAACTCGTGAAGCAACATCTCTTCAAATCAATTCATAAACCTTCAAAACTCTCTTTCTCTCGTTGAAGAATTCCACCATTGAGGAAACCATCTCATTAGATTGTAATGCATGGAGATTAATGCCAGAAAAACTCATATTTAAACCATTTCAAATTTTCAATCCCGAAAAGATCTAGACCTTTAATTTTGATCCAGTAGTGTTAGTAAAATACCAAAATTTTACCTTCAACCCCACCGACAGTATACAAAAAATTTGACACTTTGTGTTATAAATATTCTGAAATAAAATATTATATCACTAGTGTACCGGTGATGTACCACTAACACTGATACAACTTCGTCTAAAATCTAACACACGTTCAAATCGTGCCACATTTTCATGACTCCCGAAACTTCTTCAATACAAGAATGACTTTGCTCTTTGTGATATTCTCCACTTAGGATGAGAATCCACTCACCACCAACATATTTTTCTTGTCTTTTACAATAAATTTGACAGTAAGTTTCAATAAAAAAAAAGACAAACAATGATATAATATAATTTTACAATAAGTTTCAATTAGATTTGGATCCAAATTTTTTTTGGAGTTATTTCCATGACTTCTCTATTTCGAACAGAAGAAAAAACATTTATCGGAATATGAAGAAGAAGAAAAATAGTTAATGGAATAATATAAATTTTTATCTCAAATCAACTTAAATATAGAAACTCAAACCAACTTAAAAATAGAAATATCCAAAAGATAATTAACTCAATAGCTCAATAGATTAGGGTAATTATTTTTTAATCTCAATATAATATTTGTTTTAGCTAAATAATGGTATATAAAAATGTAATATTTATTCAAATTATATATTAGATATAAAAATAATACGAAAATGATACGTTGTCCACAGTTTGTAACCGCGAGTGTGACGCCGGCCGACGTAACGGCCGACCATTTGCCTCTCCCCCTGCTATCTCCGGGCCCCACTCGGACCAGAGGGCCAATGGCCGGCCGGCACGTCAGCCGACGGTCACGCTCGCATTTACAAACTACGGACAACGTAGAAGCTCCGAAAATAATAATGACGATAAATAATATTAATACTTTTTTATTATTATTTATAAAAGCTAATTTTATTGAAGTATTGCATAGGAAGCTATAGTAAAATATAAATGTTGAACTAAAACAAATATATTGATTGATTTAATTGCTTGGTGAAAATATTTTTTGTTTTTCAAACTAGAAATAATTTAATTCCTTCCTCTTGCTGAAAATATAAAGTTTGAACTAAAACAATTTTAGCTAACTCCAACAAATTCCAGAATTAGACTTATTAGTTCCAACAACTAAATAAACAAATGAGCTTTTACTTAACATCTAGACATTTAGGTGAACACTTTCCACACACACAAATGACAATTCTATCTTTAGAACAAGAGAACCACCCTACTTCCTGCCCCCCTTCTTTTCCGAAGCTGTTCAAAAAGAACACACAACGGACCTAACAAAAAACAAATAAAATAAAATAAAAACATTTTTAATCCTTCCCATTTCCAGCACACAAATCACTACCATTTCCCCACGCGCAAAAAATAAAATAAAATCACATATATATAAATCCCGTTCCTTTCCTCCTCGCTCCACAGAAGCTCGAATAGTACATTAATGGCGTCGTCTCCGTCCCTCCTCCTCTCCTCCCTCCTCCGCCTCTCCCGTGAGCTCTCCCTCTCCGAAAAGACCAACCCCCTCCAGCGCCGCAACTTCTCCTCCGTCTCCCGCAAGGCCAAGCTCCTCTCCCTCTACTTCGAGGACCTCCTGCTCCGCGACGGCTCCGCCACCAAAGCCCTCCCCCGCTCCGCTGTCCTCTGCTTCCGCGAGATCCTCATCGTCCTCCAGAAGCTCAAGGCCCTCGTCGGCGACTGCTCCACCCGCAGCCGCGTCCGCCTCCTCCTCCAATCCGACCCCGTCTCCGCAGAGTTCCACGAGCTCACCTCCGATTTATCGACCCTTCTCGACATCCTCCCCAATATCGACGACGTCGCCGATGACGTCAACGACCTCGTCGCCCTCCTCCGCCGCCAGTGCCGGAACTCCTCCCCGTCGGTCGATCCCGCCGAAGAGGCGCTCCGGCGGGATCTCCTCTCGTTGATCTCCGACGTCGAGAACGAGATCGTCCCGGAGTGGTCCAGGCTCGACGCGATATTCCGCCGGCTAGGTCTGGAAGATTCCAGAAGCTGCAGGTCGGAGATCGAGAGTCTGGAGCGGGGAGATCGGCGACCGCGTGTCGGAGAAGTGGCTCCCGGCGATGATCGCTTCCGTGGGGCTCGTCCGCTACGCGAAGTGCGTCTTATTCGGAGCTTCCACTCCCCGACCCGAACCCGATAGCGGCAAGGTCGACTTCTCCGCCGCCGCCGCGGCGGAGGTATCGGTGCCGGCAGACTTCCGGTGTCCGATCTCACTGGAGCTGATGAAGGACCCGGTCGTCGTGGCGAGCGGACAGACGTACGATCGGGAGTCCATCTCCCACTGGATCGCATCCGGACACGCCACGTGTCCGAAAACCGGCCAGGCGTTGGCTCACCAGAACCTCGTCCCGAATAAAGCGCTGAAGAATCTCATCTCCCTCTGGTGCCGGGAGGAGAACATTCCGTTCGACGTGACGGAATCTGAGCCGAACGCCGTTACGGCCAACAAGGCCGCGACGGAGGCGGCGAGGATGACGGCGTCGTTCCTCGTGGAGACGCTGGCAGCGTCGAAGGAGACCGACGCGGCGAACCGCATCGTGCACGAGCTCCGCCAGCTGGCGACGTCCGGATCCGACGTCCGCTCGTTCATCGGCGGCGCCGGCGGGATCCCGCTGCTCGTGCCACTGCTCTCCTCGTCCGAACCGAACCTCCAGCTCAACGCCGTCACGGCGCTGCTCAACCTGTCCGTTCTGGAGGCCAACAAGAAGCGCATAATGCACGCCGACGGCGCCATCGACGGGATTGTCTGCGTGCTGTCGTCCGGCGCCACGTGGCGGGCGAGGGAGAACGCGGCTGCGGCCGTGGTCAGCCTGTCCGGGGTGCATTCTTACAGGAGGCGGCTCGGCCGGGACCGGCGCATTGTAGCCGAGCTCGTCAATTTGGTCAACGTGGGGCCGATCAGCACGAGGAAGTATTCGCTCGACGCGCTTGCCAGTCTGGCCGGAGACCGCGAGAACATCCGGCGTCTGGTGGAGAGCGGGGTGATCAAGGTGGCACTCGAAGCCGTCGAGGACGCTGACTCGGCCGACGAGGCGGTGGCGGTCCTGGCAGCGCTGGCGAAGAGGGGTGGGGCGCCGGAACTCGGCGTGCAGGAAGGCGTGGTTAGGAAATTGGTTCGGGTTTTGAAGAACGGGTCGGACTCGGGGCGGGCGAACGCGGCGTCGGCGCTCGTTTACCTGTGCCGGAAAGCCGGCGGAGGGAATTTGGTAGCGGAGCTGGCCGTGGTTCCGGGGGTGGAGTGGGTGATATGGGAAATGATGGCGTCGGGGACGGAGAGGGGGCGGAGGAAGGCCGCGGCATTGGGGAGGATATGCAGGCGGTGGGCTGTGGCGGCGGAGGCCGATCGGTTGGCGGCCAGGTACTCGGACGTCAGCTTGACAGTGGCGTCGTCGACGAGGATGGCCGTGGCGCAATAGTACTAGTGTGTGGATGTGTTGTTAGTTTGTACAGGATTGATACGCTATGTTGTCTCTCCTCCTCAATTGTGAATTGGAGTGAATTCGAAATGAATTTTTTTCTCTCCCCTTTTTTATTTTTAACTTTTACATTTAGATAGATACCACATTGATTGATTGAATATAAATTATAAAGATTTCTTTTGAGCTTGTTTGATTTTTATGTTCTCTAATAGTACTGAAACAATTCGATCGAGTCAATTTCAATTTTCATCAGCGAAATTTGAGTTCTCAATTGGTTTCAGTCGTATTCAAAGCCAGGCTAGTTCCGGACCAATTGGCATACACCCAAATTTCAATTATATGGTTAATTCTATGATCCGAATAAATATAATCACATTAGCATATCTTTCCATGGGATAATAAACATTATGAACAAATATGCTGTTTCCAAAATCTATATGCTAAATATGTCCTCTCTCTTATATAGAAATAGAGAAATATAGATCTCACTAAGGCTGTGTTTGACTGGACTTTTTTTCATGGAAAATATTTCCACCACAAATTTTCCACCAATTGTAGTTTTTGATAGCTTATATTTTCCATGGAATTATTTTCCAAAATTTTTTTATTTTCTATATTTTCTTCTAAAATGGTGGAAAATGAAACTTGTCTAACCATAGGAAAATATTATTTTCCATAGAAAATAACTATTTTCCGTGGAAAATAATGACAATCAAACAACCAAATTAATTTTCCATGAATTTTTTTAAAATTTTATGGAATTTTTTTTTCTAAAAAAATAATTTCATGAATTTAAATTTTTTTTCCATGTATTTTCCAACTTGCAATCAAATACACCCATAGAATTAATTCTATGGAATTAATTGTAAGTGTTATTTTTTAAAATAACCAACAGGAGACACATTTTTATAGAAGATAAAATATACAGATTGAAACAGTAGAGGTCCTCTCTTGAGTTGAGGTACCTTTCATATGATATAATTATGGCATATTTACCTATAACGTCGTAACATTTTTCTTTTGCATTTCTTTTTTAGGCCTTTAATCATAAGATTTTTAATCTGCATGTTACAGCTGGTGGCCGACTATTATTAGATTAAAAAATATATAATAGTATACTTTTCTAAACAAGCTTTCCAAGAACTAATAATGTTTGATATCATAAACATTTATTGATTCCTTACCCAAAAAAAAAAAATTGAATCTCACCGATTTCATAAAAAAATAACACAACTTATGGGACATATATCTTTATATGAGAAAGGGTATATTTAGGATACCATGTTTGAGAGTTCCGGCCAAGACACTGGGTCGGATCAAACGGGTTCAACCAGTTGGTTTAACCAGTGGTTCAACCAGTGGGTTAATCCAAATAGTTCAAATTTAATTTCTTATGGACACTATTTTTTATAAGAATATCAGTTTTTTTTACAAAATATTGGATCAATACTGAACCGGACACGAAAAAAAACTACCGGTTCACAGTTGAACCGGTTCAACCGGCTAGTCCGGTCCGATTTTTAAAACATTATTCGGAACAACATATTCCAACTGGAAAAATCAGGAACTCTTTTAATTGGCAATACACGCGGTAATTGAGCATTCCATCCATGCTAGAGGAGTTCGTTCTACAACAGCTATAGTATTAATTTGTTTTTTTATTTTTCTTGAAATGTGAAGAGTCCGTTGTTGTGGGAGTTGTTACAAACGTATCCATCATTCTTATGCTGATGCTAATCCAACAAAGACATGCGTCGATATATATTCGAGCTACCAACCAATAATTGATCATTCTTATGCTGATGCATTCAAACAATGCCACTTCTCATAATCTTCTTTGATACGTTTCCCCCCAATCAACTAGTAGACATTTTTTATCAGTTTGGTTTTAAAGCAATAATCCAACAGAAACTCTTGGGTTCCTAATTTTTATTAACCTTTAATTTTTTCTCAATCGGCTGAAGAATTTCTGTAAGAGAAAAATTAGTTCACTTTCAATGTTAATAAAATTCACGTGTCACATGTACTTATAAGTTCTTATTTCTTAATCGAATTTTAGTAGTCGAAATGTTTTTTTTTATATTCAAAATTTCAGCAAATTCATCTTGTACTTGGTCCGAGAAAACTGCAGTTCTCCATAATCATAAATTGATTATAGAGATCCGTTCTTTAATTACGGGTGGCTGGTAATGTGTTCTTTAACATTGTAGGATTCTTTTTTTTTTTTAACATATATAAATTAGTGTATAAAAAGGATTGAATATATTTGTTGCCAAATTATAATAAGAAAACAAAGGTATTAGTTGTGTAGTTCTCCAAATTATTGCCCCACGGCCCACGCCAGCGCCAGGTTGAACAAAAAGTCACTTCTATTGAACATAATTAATGCCCACATGACACGAGCAATGAGTGCCAACCAGGCCAGCCAACCAAAGCATTCATGAAAGTGAGGAGTAGTCTCGACCAAAATGAACAAAATATTTTTCGGAGGGCCACAAGTATGACCTAAAGATCCATTGACATGGAACCTAACAAGGACACTTGTTGGTGCTTGTTTAAACTAGTTTAGATACAGTTCTTATAATTAATTTAAGGACTCTTTTAGTTCTTAATGACAAATATCTATTTCTTTCTTTTTTTTCTTTTTTTTTTTTTTTTTTTTTTTGTTACATTGAGAGTTGCAAAAATAAAAGTAGATGTAATCAGTAAAACAAGTCATGCACTAAGAAGCCTGAAACATACCAAAATCTGCTCATCTATTATTCATTTTGGCGACAATTTTGAATACTTTTTTGACCAAAAAATTTCGAAACCGGCTAACCTATTTTTTGGCAGAATTTTAGAAAGATCTTTCACAATCTTTTGCATTTTCTATTTGCTATCCTATTTATTTGTTAGCATACAATTCTATCTACATGAAGGCCAATCGTTGATCACCATTTCAGACTGAAATGTCAAACGATGTCCTACTAGTACATATAGCAAGTTTGATTAAAGTTCTCGTAATACTTATTCTATTCTTCTCTCCCGAAGAATGTAACATAATATTTCTCCTAGGTCGTCACAGTTCTGATGTCTCAAACATTGTTCAAGGAATTAACCTCCTGCATAAGTTGACCATAACAATGTTGTGCAAAAGAAGCTATCTTATAACAAAAAATAAAAATAAAGATAATGCAACTACAATGCAAAAACTATATTTTTATTGCTCAAAATATCACAATTTCATCCATATTCCAGAGCCTTGACTTTTCCATATCACTAGAGTCTCAGCTCAACATCGTGTCTTATCGTACTTTCCATCTCAATGTCCATCTCATTTGTCCATCTCATTGCTCAACTACTTCCACAAAATATTAACACGATGTGCTATAACTTTTAGACCAAAAACAATCGTTCCAACAAAATATCATACTATCTTGACAACATATTATTATACGTGTCATTTGCTACATTGTTTAATGGTGTCACACACGGAACCATTTACCAACATATCTTACTCAATAGCTATCATGCATAGTTTTCTTTCTATATTATTTTAAAAAAATAAATACATTAACCCCGATATATTTTATGAGTATTACAAAGGCTATCCCAATTTTAAAAATATTTACACAAACTATCCCTATCATTTATAAAATAAATTAAACATATTAGTGTTATAACTTTCTATAAAAAATATAAAATATATGGGTGGTCTGTGTTATTAGTTTTAAAGTATGGGTGATTAGTGTAATAAGTACGAAACATAGGAATAATTAATCGTAAAATGACCTTGTTTTAATCTACTAAGTTCTCATGTTTCAACACCAAGAGGCTATCTAATAGCAACCAATCATTTCTTTACAATCCATGTTCATATTATTGTTCTCTAACTATGGAACTTCCTTTTAATTCATATTAGGATTCAAGAATGAAGTTCCGCCATAGATAGCAAATTTCTTATAGGTTTCAAGAATGAAGTTCCACCATAGAACAAATTTCGTATTATTATTGCCAACCAAAATTATATAGTTCCAATATTCTTCTATTATCAAAGTAAAATATGTAATGAACATCTATATAAAATCATATGAAAAACATACAATATTTATAATCTATTTTGTCTTAAATCCATTTTAGTTTGTGGATTAATCACAAAGAAAAAGGACAAAAGAGAGATTTTTATTAATAAGTAAGAGAAAAAGGAGAGAAGAATTCTTACCACTTACTTATTCCACGAAATATCTTAGTCATTTTTCCGAATAGATTCCGAGTGCTCGGCTATCTCATACTCACCTTCATCCCGCGTCCTCGGGAAATTAATTCCTACAACCGTTTACCAAACTCTCGAGAGACGAGTATATTATACTTGACTAGTAATGTGCACGTCCAAATGCACGTGCAAAAAAGATATTAAAAAATTAAATATAAATTTATTATAAACAATTATTAAACCTAGAATTTGAATTCAAGCAACTAAGAAAAACCTCTTGCGTTAACCACTTGAGTTAGACTATTTAGTTATATTAAATAGTTAAATACTTAGTTATTTTTTTAAATAATTAGTGGAGTATTTGGATAGTTAGTTAATTTTTATTATTTTTAAATTTATTGAAATAGTGATGATATTCATACGGCTTAAACGGCTCACTTTTGAGCTGTTTTGGAAACTCTTTATATAGTAGAAGAATTTAGTTATTTTTTTAAATAATTAGTGGAGTATTTGGATAGTTAGTTAATTTTTATTATTTTTAAATTTATTGAAATAGTTGATGATATTCATACGACTTAAACGGCTCACTTTTGAGCTGTTTTGGAAACTCTTTATATAGAAGAAGAAGATATTTATCTTTATATTATGAATGCCATCTTACTTGCTTATATTACTTAGCAAGAACAAAGGTTTAGTATTCAGTATGCGTGTGGGCAGCTCGTGGAGGCTCGTCATTTTTTCTGATAATAAACTCACAATGTACGTTGGATATTTCTTGGGCTACATCTGTTTGATTGTAATGTCTGTACGCAAAAAAAAAAAAAAAAGAAAAAAAAAAAGAAGAATTCCTAGTCCGACTTTTAGTTGCTCTAGTTCTAGGCAACGAGAATTTTGGGCTCTGTGTGGACCAATTCCTAGACATTTCCATTTACATATTGGGCTTACATCAAAGCCCAAACAAAGTTCCTATCCAACGCAATTTACCAACAACATTTCATCAAGGTGTTACCTGGGCCGGGCTGGGCCGGCCCGTTCCCTGTTTTGACCGAGCTTGGGTCGGACCGGGCTTAGCCCGGATGGAGCAGTGAGCCGGGCCGGGTCGGACAGAGAAAAAAACTGAATCCAGTTCAAACCCATGGCCCGGTTTTGGACATAACCTGAATCGGGCCTGGTTTGTGATCGATTATCTAACACTTTGAATGTGTCACTGAAAGATGTATACGTGACAATGATTTTAGTGTTAGAGATAACATATTTTTTCAAAAAATTGATTTTTGATATCTTAATTTTATTTTTTTGATTCTCACATAAAATCTCTCATTTGTGATCAACAATTTTTAACGCTAAAACCGTCGTCACATTAATATTACGTCATCGCCATGTCATAAATGATAGTATCACATAAAAAAACATGGATAATGAATAGTATTTTTGATAATTTTTTCCTCATGTTCCTCTTCTTTTTCTCCCTTTCTTAGGAAGTTAATACACCACCACCACCACCACCTCCTCCTCCTCCTCCTCCTCCTCCGGACTAGAACAAGGGTTAATAGCATTCATAAACTCTCCCTTTCTTTCTATTTCCATGGTACCAAGGTCCGTACCAACCAAACACTTCCTTCTCGGTCCCACCCAAAATAATCCAACTGTTACTACCACCCACTAACAAGTAATTATTCAGTGGACCAAACTCACCATATGGTAGTGATGAGCCCTCAGCCCCTCCAATAGTATAATAATATATTAAGATCACATTATAAATTTCATGTAAAATAAAATTAGAGGAAAAAAAAATTATTTATAAGTGCACATCAAAAGTTGATCGAGACTAGCTCAAATCTAACTTTGAATAACAACTTTCTCACAAGAAGAACAAGAAGAAAGAAGAAAAAAGAAGAACAAAAAGAAAAACAAAACAAAAAGAACATCTCTTTCTCCAAATTATAGTTTTTTTTTTTTGTTCTTTTCTAATTTTTCATATTTTTTCTCCAAACTCTAGTTTATGGATAAAACCTTATAAAATCTATTAATCTATTAATCAATTTTTCTTCATTAATAAAAGAAATTAATTATGGATGAAATCCTAGCTATAGAAGAAATTATGAATGAAACTCTAATTCTAGAAGAAATGATCTTGTTGTACAGCAAGTCCATATCTGGACTACCACAATTTCTGGCAGTCCTAGAAATATTGAGTACTGCCAGTAATTGGGACAGTCCTGAAAGGGACTTACTGTACAACAGGACTGCCACAATTTTTGGCAGTCCTAGAAGTATTGAGGACTGCTAGAAATTGTGGCAGTCCTAAAATTGAAATGGCTGAATGAAAAAACATATGTTAGTGTTTATTTTTATCTTGATAATATAGTGAAATATACATTTTATGGTTTATTTTCAGTATTTTTTATGAGAAAGAATGAAATAAACATGTTATGGTTTATTTTCATGCATTCTTTGTGAGGAATGAAAATGATGAGAATGAAAATTGTGGAGAAGGAAACTAGGATTTTGATGGAAATGATGAAAAATAAAATTAGGGTTTAGAGTGAAAAAATAATGGAGAAGAAGATGAAGAATAAGATGTATAGCTTGGGGAGTGGAAAATGGTGGAGAAGAAGAAGAAGAAGAAGAAGAAGAAGAAGAAGAAGAAGAAAGCTAGGGTTTTGAAAGTAAGGGTAAAAGTTTGAAATGAAGTTCAAAATTTGGATTGGGGGGTGTAGGGTTGTGACAGTCCAATGAGCAAGAAAATGAGATGTCCTAAGTAATTTTTTCTCAAACCTGGATTAGCTCCAATCCTGATTAATCTTGATCAACCTTTGATATGCCTTTATAAATAATCCAAACAAAATACAAAAATATGTGTCATTATATCATTAAACAAGGAGGTGTAGAGTTTACCACTCTCACATGATGTGCCTGCCCACTAAATAATTTATCGTCACTAAACATACTTTCATTAAAGATGGAAGTACATGCTTTTGCTTCTCATTCACATGTATTAGTAACATCTGTAGTACCTCCTCCTTTAGATTGGCCATTTTCACTTCTTCTTCATCTGAATTAGGAAGTACAATTAAGGATTTTTAGGAAACGGGAATGCTATACTTGATCCACTTGATTTGAACTTGTTCAAAATAAGCAATATCTTAATTATGCTTCCGATAAATATCTAATTCTAAAAAGGAACCACCGACCTAAAATTACAAGCTATTGTGTTACGTGTTTCAATGCAATCCATGCAACTAAGTCTATACTTAGTGGAGAAATTGGAATTCAACCATGCTATTTGGCACGCGTTATTCATCGGCTGTGCACACGTGCCATCAAGTCCGACAGAGCATTAGGAGAAAAAATTTGAGTCCACGTTGAAGGAGGGGAAGCTGGCAAAGCAGAAAAGGAGGGAGACCAAGCAGAGTCTGACGGTGTCGTTGTGCTCCGTCGCACATGCACATGCACATCGAGTATACGGTAACAGCGAGCCATATATTATTTTCGTTGGATTTTAGTATAAAAAAGATAAGAGAATGAAAGAATGCAATATGATTTTTTTACACAACTAATTAGCGTCGAATTAAGTTGGATTAAATTTTGGCGGAGACATACTGTATAAATAAATTTTAGAAAACTAAAACTTTTTCAATATTGATTTTTATTCTAATTTTTATCCTAAGTGACGTTAATGTATGATGAAGATATATACATGTATAATTTCTCATACTTCTCTTATAGAAACTAATATTAAAATAAACCACTTTATTTTTCTGTCACATAGAATAGAAAATTGAGAATTATTTGAGAGTTTTTTTAATATAATTTTTATGTAGAAACTCTGTCAAGTAAGATATAAATTTTCTTATAGTACAATAGCAAGTATGATATAAATTCAATTTTAGAAATCTCTATTGGAGTTAGCCTTATAATCTTACTTTCTCGTATTTGAAGACCCTTAAACAGTTAATAAATTTTAGATGATTTATTAAAATACATATTATATTTAAAATAGTTATATGCATAAACGTAAGGAAAATTTAATATAAAAGTTATTAAATTGAGTGAAAAGGACGGTCTTTGGGGGAGACAGACGGTCTTGTGTGCCCCTGAAACACTGCAGACAGGCTCCCACTAACCAATGCTCCCCACTTGCACCTTCTCTCCTTGCCTATAATTAATTTGTAGATCTAGGATTAATACAAATTGAATGAAATTTATATCTTTGGATAATAAATTTATCGTTAATTACGATGATTAAGTTCATAATCAACAATTTGAATGACACACTGAGAGCATCTCCAATAGGCCTGTCAATGGTAGCTTATTGGTCGGATATTGGCATTACTATATCCGAACCATTAACTATCGGATATATCCGATATCCTATTGGATAGAAGTTTTGGCTACCGTATCCGCTACCGATAATTTTAACGGATATCGGATAATATCCGAACCAATAAGATTACTAAAAAAAATTAAAAAAGAGAAAAAAAAAAATCAGAACCAACATATTTTGTCAAGAAACGACAGATTTTCACATTGAAACGACAGATTTTCACATTGAAACGACAGATTTTGTAAGAAACAACATATTTCTACATTGAAACGACATATTTTGTCAAGAAACAACAGAAACAATATATTTTCGGCTGAATTCTGAATTCCTGATGGCCCAATATATTTTAAATTTATTAAATAATTTAAATATTATTGGTTCGGATATTATTGGTCCGGATATGACACTTACCGTATCCGTATCCAATATCCGACATGATATCCGAATCCGTATCCGTATCCGAAATTTCGGATATTTTCGGTTCGAATACGGATCGGATACGGATTTTCGGTCTACCACTGACAGGCCTAATCTCCAATGCTATTGTGAGTTTGAAAAAAAGTTGTTGCCACGTACGAATAATAAGTTTTTGTGAAAATTTCATTCTCGAATGCAAAGCATATCCACCCTATTTTGAAAAGTCTTCTCCAATGCAAAAGTATTGAGAAGATAATAAAAAATATTTTTTTACAACTTCCAATACCACTTTTACTCTTCTTCTTGTTTTTATAAATATTTTTATTCATAATTAATGACGTGGACATAAAATATTGTGAAGTGCATTGTCTAGATCTCGACAATCAATTTCACATTATTTTTGCCATGTCAAATCCATACTTTATTTCACATTTGCATTGGAAAAATACTTTTTGAAAAAAAGTTGTCATTCTTATGTGGCAACCATTTTTTCTAAACTCACAATAGGGTACCCTATTGTCTTGTTTTGTGTTGTGATTCCTATGTGGTACGAGGCACAAGACAATGTATTTTCTATGTGGCAAGATGATATTCACACAAGACGATGAGATAAAAAAAAAGTGTTCTCAAATGCAAAAGTTTGAGAAGACAATAAAGTTTTTTTTTTTCCAACTTCCAAGACAACTTTTTCACTTCTTCCTTTTTTTTTTATAAGGCTGTGTTTGGTAGGAAGGATGAAAAAGTGAAAGGAAGAAAAAAGATAAGGATACATTTTTCTTCCATATGGAAAGGAAAAATTATTTTCTTCCTTTGTGTTTGGTTGGAAGGATGGAAAAGAGAAAAGATGCATTATTCTTTGTTTGGTATGGAAAGAAAAATGAAAAGAAAGAAAATAAAAAAATGTGGGTTTTACCAATTCTATCCTTAACTAAAACACATATTTACCATTTGATTTCATTAATAATTTTTAAATAATACAATTCACATGGGGGTACAATTGTTAATTAGTATAAGTTTTCACTTTTTCCTCCACTTTTTCTTCCACTTTTGGGGTGATTGGTTTTCTTAGGTTAGGAAGGAAAAATAATCCCTCCACTTTTCCTTCCCTTCACTTTTCCTTCCATACCAAACAATAGAAAATGAATTCTTCCCTCCACTTTTCTCTCCTCCATTTTTCTTCCTCCCACTTTTCGCTTTTACCAAACACAGCCTAAATATTTTTAGAGAAATTTTGAGTGGCACCCCACTTTATTTTACCATTTTCACGGTGCACTCCACTCTTTTACAATAATGTACAACACCCCCCACTTCCGTTCAAGATTAACGGTGGACCGCTATGTGGTATAATTTCTGACCAAACTACCCTCCTTTGTTCAGAGAAGTGATGAGATGTTTAAAATAAGCTTTGAAATACCTAAAGTACCCTTTTTTTGTTCCCTACATTAGCAGCAGATCATGTAACTTCTCTTTCTCTGACCTAACCCCCAAATCTCTCTTCCCGTCGAAAATTCGAAGCTTCCCCAACTCCAACTCTCATGGCCGACGCTGCAACCCAGGTAAAGTTAAATTGATTTTGTTTTTTTCCTTTAATATAGGAAAGCTTTTATTTTTGTGTTTTGTTTGTCTCAAATCGTTGGATTTTCTCTTGGAGTTAGGACAAATGTCAAATATGCTCGATGAACACTCACGTAGCAGACGAGTGTTATTTTTTGAGATCACCGTGCAAGATTGGAAGTTGCAGGGAAATTAGGTATGTTTCGAAGTCCAAGACAGAAGCAAATCCCGGCCGCAAATTTTTGAAGTGCCCCCTATGCTCGGATTTTCAATGGCTGGATGTGGCAATTTTGGGTTCAAGCTCCGGAGCTTCAAGTTCAACAACTCAAAGGGGAGGTTGTTTCAAATGTGGTGACCTAGGTCATTGGAAGAGAAATTGTCCCTGGCAAGAAACCACTTGCCCTAATCCAAACTGTGGAGGAAGGAGAGTCATCTTAATGTCAAAGAGGAGTCACAGCAAGGGTAGAAGATTCTTGCAATGCCTGAAGTGCAACAATGCATTCCAATGGTTGAATGAGGCTACGGCTGTTGACACTAGCTCTGAAATTCCAGTTCAAATTGTAGTGAACACTAATTTAGAAGAGTTATGTAGAAATTTTGGGAAAAAATTTGCTATGTGAAGTTGTAATCTTAAATGATAGTATTTTGCTATGAAATCTGAAAGTGTTGTATTTTGCTATGCAATCTGAAATGAAATGTTGTATTTTGTTATGTAATCTGAAATGTAGTATTTTGCTATTTGCTATGTGAAGTTGTAATCTGAAATTGTAGTGAACACTAACTTTGAAACTCCAGTGTACAGGTGAATTGAACAATTGAACAAAAATGTTATGCAGTGTACAGGTCCTCATTCAACAATTGAACCAAAATGCTATCAAGAATACTTCTTGTGAATTGAACAAAATGTCAGATTACTTCACATATGTCAGATTACAAAACTTCAGAAATGAACTTCATTACAAACTTCAGAAATGAACTTCAGAAATGAACTTCACATATGTCAGATTACTTCACATGAACCTCATTACAAACTGCAGATTACTTCACAAACTGCAGATTACTTCACAACTGCAGATTACTTCACATGAACCTCATTACAAACTGCACATTACTTCACAAACTGCAGATTACTTCACAACTGCAGATTACTTCACATGAACCTCATTACAAACTGCAGATTACAAAATGTCAGATTACTTCACATATGAACCTCATTACAAACTTCACAAAATGTCAGATTATAAACTGCAGATTGAGTCCATACAGCACATTAACCAAACTGCAGACTGCAGTTCATACTGCAGATTACAAAATGTCAACTTAACTTAACCAAAATGCATACTGCAGTTCATACTGCAGATTACAAAATGTCAACTTGTCCATACAGCACATTAGTCTACTACTATGATATTCCTCTTTACAAAATGTTAACTTCACAATCTATTGCTTCTGCTGCTTCACATAATATTCACAAACTGCTAACTTGACAAAATGAAAACTTCACAAGAAGGCCTGACATCCTATAATGCCACTGGAGCTCCTAGAAGTGTTGAATCCCCTGATTGTTGTGGTGCCTTCTTCCTTTGGCCTCTTGAAACCTTTGGCCTCTTGTAGACAGTGTTGCTACTCCTTGGAATCTTTGCAGGTCTTGGCTCTTTTGGTGGTCTTGGTGTACTTGGTTTCTTTTTGTTTCCTCCGACTGGTCCTCCCTGGCACCCTCTAGCATTATGATCAGCAGGTAGCTTGCACCTCCCACAAATCATTTGCTTCTTGGCAGGTCTTGGTGCCTCATCTGCCTCCTTCCTTCTAACACCCCTTGGCCTCCCAGGTTGCCTATGTCTAGCAGGTGGACCAACCACATATGGTGGCTGCAACATAGAGAAGTGAAACACATAGAAGCTCAGCATGCACACAGGCTACTAGAATAAGTGAAACAAACAAGGAGAAGCACTGCTACTAGAATTATTTGACTTACTTCATCCCATAGGCTTTGTTCAGGCAATGGAACAATCTTTCCACCATACGCCTTCTTGTATGTACTGGCATGGTAGTAGTGACTTGTGAACCTGCAAGAAGACAAATAACAATAACAAAAGCTAGAGACTTAATGGAGAAGACAGTATATAACAATAAATATTAGTGCACAAGGTATTACATTGACCATATAGGCCTGCTAGGTAGCAAAGCAGCAACAGCATGCACACAGGGGATCCCAGTTAAATCCCATACACAGCAGTCACATTTTTTAGCATTAATGTCAACTGTCCATCTGTTCTCAATGGAGAAGACACTAGTGACACAGAACAACCCATCATCAGAGCCATTGACCTGATACTTGTTGACTTGCCTTGACCTCTGCTCAATGATCTTTGCAGTCCTTGGAGTCAAGTCATGGTCACCCCAGGCTCTAGAAGTAATCTTCCTTTCATAAGTCAATTGCATGACCATCAAGTGAAACATCTCCACAATCATAGTGATTGGTTTTCCCCTAATTTCTCCTATCCAACTATTGAAGCTCTCTGAAAAATTATTTGTTATGTGCTCACACTTTGTTGTCTTGTCAAAGTATGCTCTGCACCATCTGCCCAAGTGCTCTTTCATCAAATACTGAAGACCATCTGGACATTGTTGACCTATTGCTGCAATCCACTTAGCATTGTCTACTGCCCTATATGCTCTAGCTGCACCCCATGTTAGATGCTTCATCTGTAGGCTGCCATTGATGTGGGACTTGAAGTTTTGGTAGAAATGTCTAAAGCAAAACCTGTGGGGATGCCCATAGAATTCTTTGTCAATAGCATTGCCTAGGCCCTTCTGCCTATCAGATATGAAAGAAATCTCTCCTGGATGTTGCAGCAGCTTGTGTTTGATCATACTAAGAAAGTGGACCCATGTAGCTTCACTTTCAGATGTGCAGAGGTAAATAGCAAGTGGGAACAACCCATTGTTGCCATCTAGAGCTGTTGCAGACAGGCATACCCCCCCCCATACTTCCCTTTCAGATGACACCCATCTAAACCAACTAAAGGTCTACATCCATTTATGAATCCAGTGAAGCTTGCATCATACCCTATGCATAAATAACCAAACTCTGTTGTCCCAGCTACATTTCCACAATAGGCTACACTCCCTGGGTTGGTTCTCAAAACTTGCTTTGCAACTTCAGGGGTTTTTCTATAACTCTCATCATAACCCCCAAACATCATCTCCTTCACTCTGAATAAAGCCTTGTATGCATTCCAATATGAGACCTTCACTGTGAACTTGGCCCACATCTGCTTCTGAATGTCCTTTGCTTTCCATGAACTGTGGTGTGCCTTAATGTCCTCTCCCAAAACTTCAGAGATGAACTTGCTATTAGCCATTTTGTTTTGCAGCTTTGATGTGTGCTTACAAGTGTGTTCTTCATTAAGTTGTCTAAGTGTACAAGTTGTTTTGTCAGGAGAGATCCTAACCCTGCACATCCATGGACAAGACTCTTCTTGACAAACACCCCATATCCTCTTCCCTTCATTCTTAACATATTTAATTTCAAACCTCTTCTTTATAGCATAGGACCTTAAAAAGCTTCTGCACTCAGTAGGATTCATCCATTGCTGGCCTAGGCAGAGATCACTCACCTCAGGAGCTTTGTACTCCTCTTCACCCATCTCTGCATCAGAGTACAAATCATCAAGCTCATCCCAAGTTTTTTCAGATCCAGTTGACTCACCACTATGGTATTCTTCTACATCATCAAGTTCATCAATTGCAACTTTCCTTCTTCTCTGCATCTCTTCCCTCTGGAACTCAGTTTCTTCCCCCCATGGTTCATCTTCTACTTCCTCACCATGTTCTTCATCTGCTTCTTCCTCACCCTGTGGTTCATCTGCTTCTTCTAAAGTACCCTGTGGTTCATCTACTTCTTCTAAAGTACCCTGTGGTTCATCTCCACAGAGTTGTGTCTCTGCCTGTGTCCCATATTCCTGCTCACCCTCTGTCTGTGTTGGAGCCCCCTGGTCAGACCCTCCAGTAGTGAAGACCCTTGAGGGCATCTCATCCAGCTGCTCCTCAGGAAGATCCACATCACTGTCACTGGGTAGTGGATCCAACTGCTCCTCATGAAGAGCCTTCTTCACATGTCTTCTTGGTCTGTGGACTACTTTCTTAATCCTCCTAGTTTTGCTTGGTGTTAGAAGCTCAGGAGGTGGTTGATCTTGACTTGCAGGGGTGCAATATTCTTCTAAGAATATGTGTATCTCCCCTTTGTTGTCAGAAAGTTGTTTACTAAACATATCTAACAACCCAGCATCAGTGAGGAGCTCCACTGTTTCCCCATTCTTCAACTGGTCAATCCAGTAGTACTTGTAAACTCCCTCCAAGTGATTACTTTCAACTGTATAGGGTATATCCAGCAGACTTATAAAGTCTGGGTCCACTTCAACAGCAATTGAACTACCTTTAAAATGCACCCTAAGCATGTACTTCCTGTATAACAGTACAACTACCCTTAAAATTGCCTACAATTTCATACAAAAGCATACAAATAGTAATAGACATATGAATTGTACCATATGAATTTCATACAATAGCATATGAATTTCATACAATAGCATACAATTTCATACAATAGCATATGAATTTCATACAATAGCATATGAATTTCATACAATAGACATATGAATTGTACCATATGAATTTCATACAATAGCATATGAATTTCATACAATAGCATACAATTTCATACAATAGCATATGAATTTCATACAATAGCATATGAATATGAATTTCATACAATAGCATATGAATTTCATACAATTTCATACAATAGCATATGAATTTCATACAATAGCATAAGAGCAGATATCATTCAAATATCATGCAAATATCAGAGTGCATTATCAACTCATATCACATGTTGAACCATAAAAAGGAAGACAAACCCTAAAAGTGCATGAGAGGGAAACAAACCCTAAAAATTCATTAAAGGGTGCATGAAAGGGAAACAAACCCTACAATATCATACAATTGTATCAGAGTGCAATAGCATACAATTGAACAGTACAATATCATACAATTGTATCAGTACAATATCATATAATTGTATCAGAGTGCATTTTAGGGAAACAAACCCTAAAATTGCATTAAAGGGAAGCAAACCCTAAAAACAACTAATTGCAGTGTACAATTTTAATTGCAGTGTACAATTTTAGGAAAATCCCTAAAAACAAAACCTAAAAATGATATGTTACGTAAAAACGAAACCTAAATTAGATCTAAACGAAAGTGTACATTAAAGGGAAAAAAATAGAGCATAGATCAAAAGTTTAGAGAAACCTAAATTAGATCATGGATCAAAAAATAGAGCATGTTACGTAAAAACAAAACCTAAATTAATTGCAGTGTACATTAAAGGAAACCCTAAAAGTTTTCCTGTACAAATTTAGGGGAAAACCCTAAAAACGAAACCTAAATTAGATCGAAAGGAAAAATAAAATTATTTTAGGAAAACCCACAATTATTTCAGTTTCAGTGTACAATTTTCATTCACTTTAGAAAAATTTAAATCATTTCTAACCTGGGTATCTGGTTCGCCATGGAATTTCGAGGAAACCTTCAACTTACAAAAATCTGGTCGAAAGGGAAAAAAATAGAGCATGGATCAAAAAATGGTCAAAAAAAAAGGGGGAAAAGGAGATAAGAGAGAGAGAGAGAGAGAGAGAGAGAGAGCGGTTTGTACCTCTTAATTCTCCTAGGCGTCGGAGTTCGGTGAGGGTGAAAACTCGACGAACGGTGACGGTGAATAGTCGACGAGAGAGAAGAGGGAGTAGAAGAGAGAGAGAGAGAGCGATTGGAATTCTGGAGGGAAGAGGGGGGTCGTTTAGAGAATAAAGGGTAGTTTAGGGTTTTCAATCTTTACGTTCATTGCCCTCAACACGTGCGGGGCAGTTTGGTCCTAATTTATGTCTAATATCGGTCAACTGTTAACTTTGAACGGAAACCGTGTAATGTGGGGGGTGTTGTACATTATTGTAAAAGAGTGGGGTGCACCTTAAAAATGGTAAAATAAAGTGGGGTGCCACTCAAAATTTCTCATATTTTTATTCATAATTGATGATGTGGAAGTAAAAACATTGTGAAGTCTATTTTCTAGATCAAGACAACCAACTTCATATTGTCTTTGACATGTCATTGCCATGTCAACTTCACATTCGCATTGGATAAGGAATTTTGAAATAAGAAGTGGTGATTCCTATGTGACAACCGTTTTTTTTTTCCAAACCCACAATGGGTTGGAGATGCTCTAAGTAAGCTATGACGTTAACATGGCATGACATGACAAAGACATTGTGAAGTTGGTTGTCTAGTTATAAACAATGCACTTCACAATGTCTTGACCTCCACATTATCAATTATGAATAAAAAACATTTGAAAAAAAAGGAAGGAAAGAAAAATTTGTCTTGAAAGTTGAAAATAATATATTTTTATTGTCTTTTCAATACTTTTAGATTGGAAAAAATTTTGTTACTTCATTGTCTTGTGTAAATATAATTTTGTCACATAAGAATACATTGTGTTGTGTCTCATGCCGCATAATAATTATATTATATTACAAGACAAAGACAATAGGGTTGGAGATGCTCTGACAACGTTTTTTTTTTACTTGCTTTTACTTGATTGTTTATCTGTTAGTTGGCTATGAATGGTGTTCGGGATTTCTTGTCATGTCTCTGTTTTGATTTTTTTTTTCTTAATTATAAAGTCCCCCTAGCAAAAATACATTCAGATAATAGATTCAACTCAAGTTCTTTTATTTATTTATTTGTTATTATAATTTTTGGTGATGAGATGGCATCTTGACAAGTATATTCAAATTGTCTCTTACGTATAATACGAAAAAAAAAACATTAAGTCATAGTTTTGAGACTACCAACAATGCATGGAAAACACGAGTAGAAATCTTTAACCAGATGACTTAACAATCACTTTTGGTTTGCAAAATTGGGGAAGAAAAAATATTTTTGTTCCGAGTTGGATGTCAAAGAAGATGAAAATGAGCAAAAAAAAGAAAAAAAAAATTTAAGGAAAAAAAAAGAGAGAAGAAAATAATTTCCCCAACCATTCTATGATTCACATTCCAACCTCCCATTATTCACTTTTTTTCTAATTTTTTTGGACCTTTCCAACATCGAAAATAAATTTTAATAGGAATTGCACTTAAAAAAAAGAAAAAAGAAAGAATTAATTTTTCTTTCACGAAACCAATATGTCTAGAAATTTAAAAGCTTTTAGAAACTAAGAAACTTTAGTTCCTAAGAAAAGTATGCATGTTTTCAACTTAAAATATAGTTTATTTGTTACAAATTATAAGATAGAAAATTGCATCTAATAATGACATCGTAACAATAAAAAAAATAAATATGGAGTTTAAAAGTGGGTGTTTGTGTTTCAAAGATAAATATGTTATGATGTTTTTTTTTTTTTTCACTTTGGTATGCGGAAAGGTTTGTGGGTTTAATCTAACATTTTCTTTTAGTCGATTGTTATTGGCCTTACTATAGTATCTCAATTGTTTTTGGTTATTTCTAAGGGCACTAGGGCTGTAAAACGATCCAAACAGTTCGCATACGGCTCGTGTTCGGCTCGATCCAAGCTCGGTTTAAATTCGTTCGTGAACTAATCGATATCGAGTTCGACTATAGGTTGTTCGACTCGATCTTGTTCACAAACAGGCTCGAGCTCGGCTCGATTGTCTATATTAGGACTTTCTCTATATGTTATGCCTTTTAATAGATAGAAATACATTTTGTCTTAGAAATTTTACTCATTTTTTTGTTCTTTATATGATGGTAAATTTATGATATAAAGAGCATAAATAATTAAATAAAAAAGTCTTTAAAACTTCAGAGAAACAGTGTGATAGTCTATACAACATGTCCTATAAATACTCACTACTAGGGCTGTAAAAACGATTCAAACCTGTTCGCATTCGGCTCGTGTTCGGCTCGGTCCAAGCTCGACTCGAATCAAACTCGTTCGATAGTTAAGTCAAACCAAGCTCGAACACTCTTTGTTCGAACTCGGTCGTTCGATTTTCAGCCCTAAAGGGCACCACACTTTATTCTTACTGAGAGAACGAGAGACTTCACGCGTCGTTCACGTTCTGTCTATGCGTCCTCCTGCATTGGCACCAACATTCGATTAATATACTTCAGTCTCTTTCTCTCAAGATTCGGAATGAATGCGAAATGCGATAAAAGCAAACAATGAAAACCAATCATCGAAAACCAACACGAAAACGCATTCATCAAAACCAAGCAGCGAAAGAAAGCATCCAAGAAAAATCTTGGATTCATTTCAATAGAAGCCGATCCATTAGTTGGAAATGTTCGTTACATTTCATCCGCAGTCAATCGATACAGACAAAGGTTTTCCCAAATACTCAGTTCAAGACTGAGTCAGCAAGCCGTGGGTATTACATAGTGGATCGCGAGGAGCGGGGCACTACAGGACTCCCGCAGGACTCCGTGACGGATCTTTTTTATCGTCATATATATATAATTTTCTGTTAATTTGATAAAAATTGGATGTTTTGAGCAAAATCTTCTATATAATAAATTACCGAGTTGGTTGTCTCGGTCCCAGAGTAAGGAAGTGCTAGGCTGCTAGCTCTGAGAGATCTGAAGTAGCTACAGTGCAAAAGTGAAGAACGAGGAGAGTAGAGTTAGATTATTAAAAAAAAAAACACACACACACTCTCTCTCTGTAACTCTATTGTGTGGCTTAAGTTTATTACCAATATAACAACGAGTAGAGTTTTTTTAAGAAGAGGGGATTCTTTGGATGGAGTGCAGGAGGGGGAAATGGAGAGGGGAAGTGGTGCCGATGGTGGTCCTGCTTGTTTGCTTCACCTCTATGCTTCTCTTCCTCTCGGCCTCCGCTTTCTTCCACTCTTCTGCGCCTACTCAATCCATTGGTATTTATATATAGCACTACTAATACTTCTACTCCATTGCATAATCATTCTCTCAATCTTTCCTCCTCCTCCTCCTCTACACACATCACCCACAAACTTCTCATTTCCTCCTCCTTTTTTCACAAGTTCCTTTGCATACAAAGGGAGTTAGAGAATACTTTTAGTTCTACGGTCCATTTTTGTTCGTCCACCAAAACTAGAATAGATGTTCTACATACGCTAAAAAAATTTAGTTGCTGGATGAGACATAGATATATGAGATCGATTCCTTACTGTTCAAACAATGAGATTGCTGTTCGAAAATTATTTGGGCAAACACGAATATCATGTCTCCTTGATCAATTCATTGCTGGAATGTGATGCTTGCCATATCCACTTGTGCAAAAATGCGCAATGAGCTTTTTACATGTATATATATATATTTTGATAGATATATATAGCTTTATTCTTGTTATATGGTTGTAGTTTTAGCCTTTTTCTTGTTAATTTACTCTACGACTTCTTCTTTATTGTTTTGCTTCCATTGCAGGGATGAGAAGAGGGTGCTGGACTACTGATTCTAATTGCCAGGTAGGTATATATTAGTTACATATTTCCATAGGATTTTGCTATTATTGCTACTTAGATCTATCTATGTATGTAAGCTCGATTTCTGAGGTTTTTCCATTTCAAGCAATTATCAGCAACGGTTTGTAGGAATATTTGACACCCATATTTGGCACTGTGCGCTGCCAGAATTAAAAAAAAAAAAAAAAAACCTCGCTGTTCCGGCGGCTCATGTTAGACTCGGCCACAGAGATGAAACGAGGCTGGTACAATGATGAGAGTACCATTATTGATGGTGCTAAAGTGCGCCTCTGAATTTTTTTTTTTTTACTGTAGTATCTATGACTGGCTGGAGGAAGGGCAAATTATAGGGTACGGATTTTGAAAATAAACCCATTAACCGGAATTCATACTTTTTACTGCAATTTTAGTTTATATAATTATTTTATCAACCATCATCGGAAGCAAGAACTCACTAGGTTTTGAAATTCCACGCTGAGTTTGTTTTATCAACACTGCCTAGCAGATCGAGGGAGGACCATAGTTTCAACCACGGTGCCACGTGTTACTCCTCATTGGTCGGGTTCAGCGGGCTGACGTTAGCAGAGGGGTGCTGATGTCAGCGGCAGGAACCCGACCAATGAGAAGAGGGACACGTTGCACCACGGTTTAAACCGCGGTTTCCCCCTCGGTCTGCTGATCATTTTCCTTGTTTTATAGAAAATTTTTACGTTTCTAAGTATTATTAATGTTAGGATTTGTATCTCGAAATCCACCCAACCAAGGAGCACCTAATACCTCCCCGGTAACTTCGAGTAGAAAAAAAGGGTATATTATACTTTGAGTCCAAAAAATATACGAAAATTAGCGTTTGGATTCTAAACTTGTTCAGCTTAAAATTTATGTCATGGGATAATGTTTGACCTATGTTGATCATCTAAAATATGTTAGTAAATATTTTAGGGTTAATTAGACTTAGGATTCCAGAAATATTCTTAATCTTTTCGACTTTTAATTTAATTTAATTTATTTATTAACAGATTTTGGATTGTAAATACGGATCAACCCTAATCTCGGAGCCGTCCACACGGTTCTTATTTCTCACTCTCTAGCCACTTGAGCTACCAAGTATTGGCTTTAGAATACGGATGGGATTCTAAATATGTTGATTTATTAAATATTTTGTGTGGAGCATTTGGTTACATATTAATCATAAGATACTTCAATACTTTAGTGTTCCAACTAGTGATAATTTTTATTTTTTATTTTATACATTGTTGTTAGGGAGTTTCGTTTTGCAATATGTTGAAAGGTATCAAGATCCAATAGGTCCAAAAATCTTTACCTATAGGCCTCGTTTGGTTCGAGGAATCTCCGGTTGGAAAAGGAAAGTGATTATTTTTCTATATTTGGGTGCCAAAGAAATTAAGGAGGAAAGGCAAGTAATTCCCAATGGAAGGAAAATTGGAGGAGAAAGTGATTCCATTCATCCAAGCAAGGAATCACTTTTCCACATTGATGTAATCACTTTCCTTTCCACATTACTTGGCATTTCCAAACATCGGAAAGGAAAATCAATGGAAAATAAAATTTTCCAAAGGAAAAGAAATGACAAGGAATTGATTTCTTTTCCCTTCCATTCCGCGAACCAAACGAGGCCATATAGTATTAAGGTGTAGACAAATGACAATCATCTAAAACTGTTGGTAGATTTTTAGACTCAATTGACCGTTACCATATAAAAAATATTAATTCTTTCATTATTTTATTTGTTTCTTCTGAAAATTTAAATTTAAATTACTATATATCTAAGTACTAGTCATAACCCGTGCCCATAGGACATGGTTCATTTAAGGTATTCCCCCTCAAAATTTTGGACCTCCAATTTTATACGAACAATAATAATTATGAGGTCCCCATCAAAATATTAAATTCCAACCACTGTTGTATGTGAATTTTCTTTGGATTTTCCATAAAATTCCACTCTCAATAATGCTCATCCACAACCATTATGAGTGCAAATCCCACTCTCTGGATTCCCCATAAAATCTCACTTTCAATAATGCTCATTCACCATAAAATCCCACTCTCAATAATGCTCATCCACAACCATTATGAGTGCAAACCCCACTCTTTGGATTCTCCATAAAATTCCACAACCGTTGATTCACCAAGATTAAATTCCAACCACTCTTTATCTTGACACAGTCAGCCTTAGGATTCAAAAACCTTTGTGTTTTGTATAATAGATCTTAGAATAAATTTAACTAATTACTATTTACCCGTGGTTACCTTAGCCTCGCCAATCTATTCTGACTCGTGATGGCCCCACTTAAGAAGCAAAAGTACTGGACGATGAGTTGGTTTTGTATTTGTCGTCTTTTTCTGTACTTTGTTTTTTTCAAAAGAAAAGAAAATGTAGTAATTATAAAAGTTAAAAATTTTCTATTTTATTTTTGAGTTTAGCTCAGGACACGAATCCAAACCTTCCGAATAACTTTGTACATGTTCCATGATCCATCCCCTGAGCCACCTCTTGACTAGACTAATTAAAGAGAAGGTTTGAATTTTAGTTCATAATTAGTGGAATTGATGTAGCCTAATCGAAGTCGAATTAATTGTGCAGGTGTTGCCGGCGAGGAGGCGGAGGCAGCTGAGGGCTGGGGGAGGACCGGGGTCGTATCCGCCACAGTGCATGGCCAAGTGCGGCGACTGCAACCCGTGCTTCCCCGTGCACGTCCCCGTGCCTCCGGGCACTCCGGTGACCACCGAGTACTATCCGGAGGCGTGGCGGTGCAAGTGTGGCAACCAGCTGTTCATGCCGTGACATATCGATCTGTGAGGAGTCAGATTTATGATGAGTATTGATTCTCCTCCATTTGACGAATAGAGAAAAGGCAAGTGGGGATGGGGGAATGCATGTGTCACGTGGACTTACTGCAAAATGCTGCGACTAATTAATAGGTCCACATGTTCGAGTTTGAGATTTCTTTCCTGACATATGTAGATAAGGAACCAAGTTATTTAATTTTTTTTTTTTTTTTTCATTTTTTTTGTATACGGGTGTATATAGATTTTGAATGTAGGAGATTTGGTAATTCCTTTTATGATCGACAATTAGTATGTAAGTAGTAGCGATCAATTTTCTTCACAAGTCTACTTATATATTCTTTCAATAATTTATATTTTACGCACCATGGCAATTGGGTGCCACTATTTCTAGAGGCAAGGGAACCCTTGCATCGCAAGCAACATAATTATGAAAATTAATAAAAGAAATGGGTATATTTTTTGTTTTTATTTGGAAATGAATTAGGAAAGTAGAGAGGAGAGAAATTAGTGGAGACGTTTTCTATTAATAAAATCTGGAGAGAACATGTCTCTAACAAAGTTATAAGAGGGAGAAATTATAAATATTGAGGGAATGGGAAAAAACCTATAAGTGTACAGAAAAATAAAGAAAAAGAAATTGAAAAATCTCTTTTTTTTTTTACCCATATAGTAGAATTTTGGGCTAATTAGTGTTTAGATTTTGAGTTTTATATCAGTTTAGAGTTTAAGTCTGACGTGTCCAATTGGAGAGTTGAGATCTTAAATTTTTATTTTATGATTCTTTTTTTTTTTTCTTCCTATTATACCATCTTTCATGTTGGATAATAAAATTTTCATATATAGGTTAGGAAGTGTATAATTAGACATGTCAAGACTTAAACTCTAACTCTAAACTGTATAAAATTTAGAGTCTAAATGCTAATTAGTCCTAGAAATTTTTTTTTTCTGCTTCTTTGATATGGGTTTGTTGAACTTTATTCGTATGTCTATTGGTCTCTGGAAAAAGAACTAATAACTGCTTATTTTTGTGTTTGTTTACTGTTTTGTTATGTTAGACTCACTTTTGAATGTAATTTTCCATCTATTTTTGGGAGGTGTACTAAAAAATTGAACCAATTTCTTAATTTTTGTTTGTTTAATAAACTGTTTTCTATGAGCTTTTGGAATTACTTTTCCAAATAAGAATTAGAAGCAGCCATGATAAGCAATAGAACACCTAGACTAAGTATGCATATATTTCCTCCTTATTTTTTTGTTGCTAATTTGCATTAAAATATCTTCAACTTTTATGCATTTCCATGTTAATATCTTCTACTAACATTTTGTTATGCCATTTTTTGGGAACTAAATTGTACATAAATATTCTTAATTTTTTAGCTTTGGCATTTTGACATGAGGTACTTTGTTTTATTGGTACTTTAGTTCTATGAACTATTTATGTTTTTACAATTTATTCCACCGGTCAGAGTTAAAACTTAACGGATATGTGAGCAATTTGATATTTTTAATTTATATAAGAGAAAGGATTTTTATTTTATTTTTTTGAAGGAAAAAAAAAGAAAAAAATAGAGAAAAATCAAAATACTAGCCTAGCCTCTCTATCCCCTTCCATCAACTTTGGACATTGTCCCGTGCCCACCAACCCATGTCTAGGCACAATTCGACCACCATTCGACCTGAAAGCACGCACCATACAGTCCGAAGAGGGCCCACGCTCCAAGAAGGTCCCGTCAATCTGATTTGTAAGACTATACCACTGTTGTTCAGTAGGTCAAATCTCCCCTTGTATACTCATGTGTTGGTGCAGAGATGAAATTTGAGTCACAACTGCTAATCGATGACATGCACATAAAAAAATTGTTGCTAGTCTAGCCAAAAAAAACGAACATGAAATATATTGTACACATTCAGTTTATTCTAATCCTTGTTTTGTTCAGTAATGGACGCTGGCTTGGATCAGAATCACTAAATAAAGCAGAAAATTCACTGTAGAGTAATGAAGTTTGAAGAAATTGCACGGAGGATAACAAATTTTAAGAAATTACTAATAGGAGAACTTTCCGACAGACGATCTGGCGAAAATTGGACGCGTCCAATTTTCGCCAGACAGTCTGGCGGAAATCGCGCATCTCGTGACGCGTGGCACGCAGTGGAGCTGATACGTGGTGGTGGCAGCTGTGGTGCAGGGGTGGAGCAGCTGCTTTGCATGATTTCCGCCAGACTGTCTGGCGGAAATTGGACATGGTCTGACGAAAAGTTTTCCTATTTGTAATTTTCTGAAACTTGTTACTCTTCGCATAATTTCTTCAAACTTTGTTACTCTACAGTGAATTTTGTGAAGTGATATTCTTTATTGCTTACTTTTCCTACCGCGTATTGCTCCTAAAGATAAATTGTTTCACTTGAGATTCTGATGTCCAAATTATTAATAGAGAACTGGATTATTGTTATGCTGTTAATTGTTATTAAGAAACTGAGTGCTAGATGATATGTTACTGCCACTGTCCTTAAGAATTAATATGGCCCATGATAGACGCTCTGGACATCAAGATAGATAAAATGGAGATTATGCTTGGAATAGACACTATCATAGATGTCGGACTAAAAGATATGAAATGTAGCTTTCAAAAATGTTTTCAAAAGAAGTATGATCTTGTATTGCATGAAATAGACGTAGGTAAAAGATAGCAAGATCACTAATAATGTAACGTTTTTTCACATGAATACTTAGTGATCATTTCAGACGGTGTAGCCTTTATCTTTCACCAGTACGTTAATGTACTGATCCCCCACCAGTTTGTCCGTGGGTGGTGGATGTTCAAATGGATAGTCCGAAGCGATAGCCAGATCCCCATCCACATGAGCCGAAAATCATAAGGAGAAGATGCAAATAGACAATTTTCTATATAGAGAGATATAATTTATGGAACTGTATCATTGTAACTCTGTATAGTTTAAGAGAGATTGTAAGCCAATTATGACGTGTATCAGAGAGATTTTGAGAGCCTTGTAATTGATTCAAGTTATCAATAAAAGTCCTGTATCATTATTTTAACTTTGGTTTTTTGTAATATTGTCCGTAACTTCTAAAATTTGTATTCAAAGTTCCGCTGCGTTGTTGTCTGAATAACCTATTTTTGTTATTGAACAAAGTCTTGACCTGTGCAAGCGCAACTTAGACTTGCACTACATCACGTCCAAGCGAGGACGACCAGTTCCACGAAGATCAAGTGAGGACGAATAATTCTGCGGAATCGAAGCGTGTCATTACGTAAATACCCTCAATTTATGCATATTTTGTGATTAAAAATGTATATATTTTGAAAATTGTAATGCATGTGGTTCGTATTACGTATTTTGGGATACGTGTACGTATTTTATCTTGTATTGCACGATTTCTTGCTTAGCTTCCTTCATGGCTGGATTTATTCCTGGTTCGGGTTGGCTTGGTTCGGTTTGGGATTGCTATTGGTTCATTATGAACCAAGGGTGAACCACCTACCTACCACCACCACTACCATTTATTAACCATTCTTCCTTCTCTCTCTTCATTACTTTTCTTCCATTTACTTCTTCACCTACGAGAGAGAGAGAGAGAGAGGTCTAGGCAAGTGCAACTTGCTTCATGGAGGAACTCCAAATTTTATTGCTTCATTCTCCTTCTTACAGCATTTTAACTTACTTTAGTACTTGGCATTTCCACTTTCCATGGCTAGATTCTTGTGGATCTAAGTCTAGTTTTTTTCGGATTTCTTGGGTTTTGATCTACTTAATCTTGTTATTTCTGAGTTTTGATGGTTCCATGTTGTAGAGGCTTTCGTTCTACCCCATTTTGACCGATGGAAGTTCGGATTTGGGCTATGGATGATGGAGTTATGGAGCTTGAGAACTTGGCTGTCACGCCCCAGAACCAGAATACTGGAGAGCAGGGGAATGACTCAGCCAGCTACGTATTACGGGTAGATGAATACCGTATAATACGATCAATGCTGTCTAACCAGACGAGGGGGTGCATACTACATGAAAGTCTTACTATGGTCACTTCACATCTATTGTCTCAATCATTCAAACAAGAAACAAAAATAGAGAACATGTAAGATAAAGCAGTAAGGCGTCCCGAACGCTTAGTCAAAATGTTCTTGAGATCTGGCTTTACAAAACATAGCCAGATGGTATAGTAACATATACACAATTATTATCAGCTGCAGTCTGACTTAATTACAATTATGTAAAAGTAAGTGCAAGACAATCCGACTAACATGTCGGTGCCAAACGGCTAAGTATGAAGTAAATAACAAAACGAGTGGTGGAGTAAGGAACCCACTCGAGTCCTCCTGCGATCATTCCCCTAGTATTGACCATCTTTGAGGTAGAAGTAAGCTGAATCCTCGAGAACCGGCTCTAAATCTGGCCATGCAAAACCAGAGAGGTTAGACCTCTAATAGCAAGTGCCACAAGGGAGCACGATATGAAGGATTAAACCAGTAAGTAAGAGAATATAATAATAGATCTCTGCTATCTACTAGGATTCACATAACATCACGACACTTCGAACCAACCTCCCAACCAAACAAGGACAGAAGTTGGCCCGTCATGTCCTGACATTCTAATCATCTCAGTTAGGCAACAGAGTAGGTACAGTACACAAACAAATCATCTTGAACGGCCAATCAACTCCTACGGCTTGCTATTGTGAGTCCCAAGTTATCTTGGAATTATGCAATAGGGATTCCTCAGTTCTTACTATGTGCGAGCAAGGCTAGTCTATCCAGTCAATCAATTGCGCCAATCATGTAATTAGACGAGTCCCAGCGGGACGCCCGCCGTTAATATATCATGTACAATAATATAAGTAGATACCGTTCCCTGCCCATGTGACAGATTTACGGTATCTGTGGGAACCAGCCGGCCTGTCGGGCACTACTAGTCCCAAGAGGGATGTCATGTAAGAACTCGGGAATCCATTCTCTCCATGTCATCATTATTTTATTTGACTTAATAGTCTCTACGTTGAGTGAAGTTCCATGCCGTGGATCATAGTCATTCAAATGAGTACTTTCGTACGGGGTACGATATGCCTGACTCTACAACAATACCCGTGCGGTTAGGTTGTAGGTTTTACATAGCGTGATACAACAATCAAACTAACCACGGAATAATCATGCCTTGACCATAAAGTACACATGCTGTTTTTGTAAGATAAATAAATAACTAAAAAAATAAATAAATAATTTGAAGCCTGCATGTGCCTGTATGTCAATATTCGGGATCGGCTAATCGATTATAATAGTTTATTACATGAACGTGTCTCATTCAATCAATTCAATAAGACGACTAGCCAGTCTCTTAGTTCCAACTAGGAACGCATGATCAATTATTAGTCAATGTCACAATCATTATCAATGGTGACAAGGCATGAAAATCAATTAGTATTACATGGGGTCGAGTCTATAACTCCTCAGGGTTAAGTTCCAGTCATACTGGGTATCCATGAATCAATCAGGACACAAGGCGTATTCCACATAACAATCTGTATTAACAATATTAACATATCATGATTTTACCAAGTTCATGCCAAAAGGCGTAAGGATATAATAGAAGAATTATCATGCCACCATTAAAGGAATAAATTATAGAACAAATAGAAACACCCAGGTCAGGAAGTCACGCCAACAAGTCTATGCTAAGGCCAACAAGTCACGCCAACAAGTCTAGGCTAAGGCCAACAAGTCACGCCAAGTCTAGTAGGTAGGAGTGAGCGTATAAACAGCGTGAGCGTGAAAAGTGGTTCACGTTGGCACGCACAGTGTGAGTGTGAAGGAAAATTCACGCACTCATAATGTGAGCGTGAAAAGTAACTCACGCACGCACAGCGTGAGCGTATGAGCGTGAAAAGCGTGACAGGAAATTCACGCTCGCATAGCGTGAGCGTGACTAAAAATTCACGCACGCACAGTGTGAGCGTGACTAAAAATTCACGCACGCAAAGATGTGCGTGACTAAAAATTCACGCATGCAAAGATGTGCGTGACTAAAAATTCACGCACGCTCGTCAAAACGTGAGCGTGACTGAAAATTCACGCACGCATGTAAAGACGTGTGCGTGGCTAAAAATTTACGCTGACATGTAAGAACATGTGCGTGACTAAAAATTCACGCACGCACGTAAGAACGTGAGTGTGACTAAAAATTCACGCACGCACGTAAGAACGTGAGCGTGACTCAAAATTCACGCTGAGTTGGGAGATCAAAACCCACGGTCAACCGAAAACACAACCACTAGATCTGAAGAAACAAGCCACGGAAATCAAAAATGATAAGTAGTAAACTCTCTCAGAATCGTGAGAGAAAGAATAATGAACCATAAAAATGGTTCTCCAAGTGGAAGCAAGAAGCAAGATGTACTTGCCTGCTGTTGGTTGGTGGAAGAGAGTGGTGAGGAAGAAGAAGAAGTAATGGTGAAGAATGAGTTATGAGGAGAGAGAAGGAGATGGGGGCTTTAAATAGGAAGGGTGGTGGTAGGTGGGGTTCTATTGGGTCGGGTTTATTCGGATCCAACCAAGGCAACCCGAAAGCAAAGCAGAGAGGTTAAAAGCAGAAAATAAATGCAGGAATAAAATTACAGAAAATAAAATACAGATAATTAATTAACATGAAATTAAAGGAATTAAAATACAGGATGATACATGATAAATACTAAATAAATATATATGAGTTGTACATGTATAAAAATATGCATTCTGGGAACGGGGAGTGACATCTCTACCCACCTTAGAAAAATTCTGCCCGGAATTCCAAATCCAAGCAGGTAGAAATATCGGAGCTAAACTAATACAAGCAATTCCAGTGAGCAAGCAATCATTTTTACCATGTCAAAAGCAAGTACTATATATGTAAATTCATCATTCTACGATATCAAGTAGCTCTACCCATAAGGTGACAAGCATAAAGAATCAGGACAATCAAGGTATACAGAAAGAGATATACCTTGTGAGTCAAACAGGTGCGGATACCGTGATCGGATATCATCCTCACGTTCTCACGTTGACTCTCCCAAGGAGTGATGACCCCAAGCAACACGGACAAGACTAATTGTTCGGTTCTTAAGTACCTTCTCTCTTCGGTCCAAAATGGACACAGGCTGTTCCTCGTAAGACAGGTTGGTACCAACAACCAGCTCCGAATGATCGAGGATATGGCTTGGGTCCAATACATACCTACGTAATTGAGATACATGAAACACGTCATGCACCTCTCGTAACGAAGGTAGGAGGGATAAACGATAAGCAACATCGCCTATCCGATCAAGGATAACAAATGGGCCCACGTACCGCGGACACAATTTCCTACGAACGCCAAATCTAATGACCCCACGAGTAGGTGAGATCCGCAAGAATACGTGGTCCCCAACAGAGAACTCTAACGGCCTACGATGCTGGTCCGCCCAATGACGATGCCGGTCCCGCACAACTCGAAGTCGCTCTCTAATTCCCTTAACCACTTTAACCGTCTGAACAATCATTTCTGGGCCTAACATCTTCTTCTCTCCGATATCATCCCATGCAAGCGGTGACCTGCACTTCTTACCGTATAGTGCTTCGAATGGCGCCATCTGGATACTGGCTTGATAACTATTGTTGTATGAGAACTCGACTAAGTGCAGGTGACTCTTCCAAGACCCTCCAAAATCTAGAGTGCAAGCTCGTAACATGTCTTCTAAAGTCTGAATCGTTCTTTCTGATTGCCCATCCGTCTGCGGATGGTAAGCCGTGCTAAATCTTAACTTGGTACCCAGACTATGATGTAAGCTCTTCCAAAAATGTGATGTAAAGCGGGTATCTCAGTCCGACACAATACTGACAGGGACTCCATGCTGCCTGACTATCTGTTGCATATACAACTCTGTCAACTTTTCTGTAGATTGCCCTACTCTGAAAGGAAGAAAATGTGCTACCTTCGTAAGTCGGTCCACTATTACCCAAATAGCGTCCTTACCACTTGGTGATCTCGGTAAACCGGCCACAAAGTCTATTGTAATATGCTCCCATTTCCATTCCGGAATAGGAAGCGGTTGCAATAACCCAGCTGGCCTCTGCTGTTCTGCCTTCACTTGCTGACATACCAAGCAACGGGAAACAAATCTAGCTATCTTCCTCTTCATCCCGTTCCACCAGAAATGCTGCTTGATATCTTGGTACATCTTGGTCCCTCCAGGATGAATAGAATACTAAGAACTGTGAGCTTCTTCCATAACCTCCTGTCTGATATCTCCACTAGGCACACATAGACGTGATCCAAACCTAAGTGTACCATCTTCATGAATTTTTATCTCCTTCCTGAGTCCTGACTCATACTCTGCCCTAAGCTTCTGAATCCTTGGGTCCTGCGCCTGAGCTGCCTTGATCCTGCCTACCAAGTCGGATTGAACTTGCAGACTTGTTAGAACTCCTACATCACTAGGAAGTATAACTTCGATGCCCATCTCCTGAAGGTCTTCTAAGATATGCCTCTGTGTTGTCAACATAAATGCGCCACCCCTCCTGCTGAGAGCGTCTGCTACTACATTAGCCTTGCCTGGATGATACTGAAGCTCTACGTCATAATCCTTAATCAACTCCAACCATCTTCTCTGCCTCATGTTTAGTTCCTTCTGAGTAAAGATGTACTTCAGACTTTTGTGGTCTGTGTACATGTCCACTCGGTCACCATATAAGTAATGCCTCCATAGCTTCAGAGCAAACACTACTGCCGCTAACTCCAAATCATGAGTTGGGTAATTCTTCTTGTGGTCCCGAAGCTGCCTAGATGCATATGCTATCACCTTCCCATGTTGCATAAGGACACATCCAAGTCCTTTACCTGACGCATCACAATATACTGTAAAACCTCCGGGTCCAACTGGCAATGTAAGAATAGGTGCTGATATCAATTTCTGCTTCAAAGTCTCGAATGATGCCTGATATTCTGCCGACCAAACGAATGGTACATCCTTTCGGGTCAAGCGGGTTATGGGTGCTGAAAGCCTTGCAAAGTCTGACACAAACCTTCTATAATATCCTGCCAATCCTAAGAAGCTCCGCACATCTGCTACGGTCTTGGGTACTGGCCAACTTTCTACTGCTTCTACCTTCTTGGGATCTACTGCTACTCCAGCTCCTGATATGATGTGACCTAAAAATAAAATGTGATCCGACCAAAACTCACACTTGCTGAGCTTGGCATACAACTGGTTCTCTCTCAGAACCTGTAACACTTTCCTGAGGTGGTCTTCATGCTCCTCTTCACTAGCAGAGTATACGAGAATGTCGTCAAGAAACACAACGACAAACTGGTCTAAGTATGGCATAAAGATGCGATTCATCAAATCCATAAATATTGCTGGAGCATTGGTCAAACCAAACGGCATTACTAAGAATTCATAATGTCCATACTTTGACCTGAATGCAGTCTTGGAAATATCTTTCTTCCGAACCCTCACCTGATGGTACCCTGAACGAAGATCTATCTTGGAGAAAACTCTAGCTTTGCTCAACTGATCAAATAAGTCGTCGATCCTGGGTAATGGGTACTTGTTCTTCACTGTTGCCGCGTTAAGCTTCCTGTAGTCAATGCACAATCTGGACGACCCATCCTTCTTTCCCACAAGTACCACTGGTGCTGTCCATGGTGACACGCTAGCTTGGATGAACTTCTTCTCCTTCAGTTCCTCTATATGCTGATATACCTTGGCCTGCTCTGAATCCGCCATTCTGTAAACTCGATCTGATATCGGTTTATTTCCAGGTGCCAATTCTATACTGAACTCAATATCTCTAACCGGTGGTAGCCCTGGAAGTTCTTCGGAAAATACGTCTAGAAATTCTTCAACTACTTTCGGAATCTGAACTTCTTCCATTGTCGTTACTACTCCCTGCTCTTGCTGAGTTGCTCCTGATCTGACTAAGGTGAATCGCTTCATGCCTGGAATATCAAAATACATACTCCCTCTACGACAATCTATTGTCGCATGACTGTCTTTCAGCCAGTCCATGCCTAAAATAACGTCAAAATTTCCAACAGGAAATTCTATCAACCGGGCGGGTAAGGAATGCTCGCAAACTACAACGCTACATGCTAAAATAACTCTACTAACTCCTACGAGCCCATTGCCAGTGAGTATATTCAACCTCCCTGGCAATGTCTCGAACTCCATTCCTAGTTGTGTCGCAAATTGTGCAGATATAAATGAATGGGATGCTCCCGAATCAAACAATGCTACTGCGGGATATGAGGCGACGAAAATGTTACCTGTCACAATATCTCCCGATGCCAATGCCTCCTCCAAGGACAGAGTGAATGCTTGCCCTCGACCTCCTTGCTGGTTTCCATGCTGCGGCCTAGCCTGATGCTGTTGCTGGCCCTTTCCTTGATGATGCTGGGGTGGTCTATGCTGGTGTTGCTGCATCGACGGCCCCTGCTGCCGAAACATCTGAGCCTGCGGCATTAACGGACGCTGTGCCAACGGCCTTACTGCCACCGCTGGTCCTCGATACTGGCCTGCCCCTGGTGCTGGCAGAGCAGGAAACTGCTGCCCTGGTCCTCCTGACCTCAAATTCATGGGACATGTGGTAACCCGATGGTCTGGATTTCCACATATCAGACACAGTCCATTCAATGTCCGACACACATCTCTAGTGTGCCCCATCTTCCCACAATAAGTGCAGCCCGCCGGGGGTTGCTGGTTCTTCCTCTGTTGCTGTTGCTGCTGCCTGGGTGGTGGTGCTGGTCCTCGTATCGCCACATCGTGGATACGAATACCAGTGGATGGTGCTGTTGTTCGGGGCGCTACTCCCCCTCCTCCTTCAATCTGACTGTGGGATCTCTTCTGACCCCCAGTCCTTGTCGCCAGCCTCTGTATGATGATCTGATGCCTTCGAGTTGCCGTCAATACTTCGTCAAAAGTTTGGTAATTGTGCCCCTCTATCAATTGCAAGAGTTCAAGATGAAACCCTTGCTGGAACCTCATGGCCCTCTGGCTCTCTGTTGCTACCATCTCTGGGGCGAATCTACTCAATCTGCAGAACTCCGCTGCATAAGCATCTACAGTCTTGCCGGCCTGTCTGAGGTTGATAAACTTCTGTTGTAGCTCAAACTGTGCCACAACTCTATAGTACTTGGTCTTGAATCTTGCAGTAAAATCGTCCCAAGCCACAGGACGTCTGATGCCCACTTCCTCTGATTCCCACCAATCACGTGCGAGATCCTGAAGTAACAACTTCACTAGATCCACACGTTCTTCTGTCGGTACCTTAGCTGCTGTCAGAATAGCCTCCATATCCTTAAGCCATGCATCTGCTGAGATGGTATCCTCCGTGCCCTCGAAACGGCGGGGGTTGTACTTACAAAACTTGGCTGATGCTCCTGAATTAGTCCTCATTCCTCTTTTCAAAGCCGTCTGCAATCCTTGGTTGAGCAACACATTCTGCTCTTGTAGCTGAGTGTGCATGCGCTGCTGGGCCAACATCTGATGTTGCTGCGTAGCTATCATTCCTCTCATGATCTCCAGAAGGGCTGGTGTGTCCACTTGGGTAGGTGGAACTGTTGGTGGTGGTGGAACATCCGGATACTGCGATCCAGCTGCTGCTTCTACTATCACTTCTTCTTGAATAGCCTCTTGAGGCGAGACTGGCCCTTGTTGCTGACCAACCTGGTCATGTTGCCCATGTTGCTCCTGCTGTTGTCCAGCTCTGACTGATGCGGACGAAGTACCCCTAAGAAAAGGGACAAGAGAACAATCAAACAACTGGACATGAAGGATCAATGAAGTCAAAGGATACCGGAATGTCAAGCAAGGGTTGAGAATAACGAATCATGAGATCAAGGGGGAACATGTATGATTGAGACATCCTATTAAAACACCCCACAAGTCTGAAATCAGACCTGCATGGGCCACCACTAAAACCTTGTCACGCCCCAGAATCAGAATACTGGAGAGCGGGGGAATGACTCAGCCAGCTACGTATTACGGGTAGATGAATACCGTATAAGATCAATGCTGTCTAACCAGACGAGGGGGTGCATACTACATGAAAGTCTTACTATGGTCACTTCATATCTATTGTCTCAATCATTCAAACAAGAAGCAAAAATAGAGAACATGTAAGATAAAGCAGTAAGGCGTCCCGAACGCTTAGTCAAAATGTTCTTGAGATCTGGCTTTACAAAACATAGCCAGATGGTATAGTAACATATACACAATTGTTATCAGCTGTAGTCTGACTTAATTACAATTATGTAAAAGTAAGTGCAAGACAATCCGACTAACATGTCGGTGCCAAACGGCTAAGTATGAAGTAAATAACAAAACGAGTGGTGGAGTAAGGAACCCACTCGAGTCCTCCTGCGATTATTCCCCTAGTATTGACCATCTTGGAGGTAGAAGTAAGCTGAATCCTCGAGAACCGGCTCTAAATCTGGCCATGCAAAACCAGAGAGGTTAGACCTCTAATAGCAAGTGCCACAAGGGAGCACGATATGAAGGATTAAACCAGTAAGTAAGAGAATATAATAATAGATCTCTGCTATCTACTAGGATTCACATAACATCACGACACTTCGAACCAACCTCCCAACCAAACAAAGATAGAAGTTGGCCCGTCATGTCCTGACATTCTGATCATCTCAGTTAGACAACAGAGTAGGTACAGTACACAAACAAATCATCTTGAACGGCCAATCAACTCCTACGGCTTGCTATTGTGAGTCCCAAGTTATCCTGGAATTATACAATAGGGATTCCTCAGTTCTTACTATGTGCGAGCAAGGCTAGTCTATCCAGTCAATCAATTACGCCAATCATGTAATTAGACGAGTCCCAGCGGGATGTCCGTCGTTAATATATCATGTACAATAATATAAGCAGATACCGTTCACTGCCCGTGTGACAGATTTACGGTATCTGTAGGAACCAGCCGGCCTGTCGGGCACTACTAGTCCCAAGAGGGCTGTCATGTAAGAACTCGAAAATCCATTCTCTCCATGCCATCATTATTTTATTTGACTTAATAGTCTCTACGTTGAGTGAAGTTCCATGCCGTGGATCATGGTCATTCAAATAAGTACTTTCGTACGGGGTACGATATGCCTGACTCTACAACAATACCCGTGCGATTAGGTTGTAGGTTTTACATAGCGTGATGCAACAATCAAACTAACCACGAAATAATTATGCCTTGACCATAAAGTACACATGCTGTTTTTGTAAGATAAATAAATAACTAAAAAAATAAATAAATAATTTGAAGCCTGCATGTGCCTGTATGTCAATATTCGGGATCGGCTAATCGATTACAATAGTTCATTACATGAACGTGTCTCATTCAATCAATTCAATAAGACGACTAGCCAGTCTCTTAGTTCCAACTAGGAACGCATGATCAATTATTAGTCAATGTCACAATCATTATCAATGGTGACAAGGCATAAAAATCAATTAGTATTACATGGGGTCGAGTCTATAACTCCTCAGGGTTAAGTTCCAGTCATACTGGGTATCCATGAATCAATCAGGACACAAGGCGCATTCCACATAACAATCTGTATTAACAATATTAACATATCATGATTTTACCAAGTTCATGCCAAAAGGCGTAAGGATATAATAGAAGAATTATCATGCCACCATTAAAGGAATAAATTATAGAACAAATAGAAACACCCAGGTCAGGAAGTCACGCCAACAAGTCTATGCTAAGGCCAACAAGTCACGCCAACAAGTCTAGGCTAAGGCCAATAAGCAACGCCAAGTCTAGTAGGTAGGAGTGAGCGTATAAACAGCGTGAGCGTGAAAAGTGGTTCACGTTGGCACGCACAGTATGAGTGTGAAGAGAAATTCACGCACTCATAACGTGAGCGTAAAAGTAACTCACGCACGCACAGCGTGAGCGTAGGAGCGTGAAAAGCGTGACAGGAAATTCACGCTCGTATAGCGTGAGCGTGACTAAAATTCACGCACGCACAGTGTGAGCGTGACTAAAAATTCACGCACGCAAAGATGTGCGTGACTAAAAATTCACGCACGCAAAGATGTACGTGACTAAAAATTCACGCACGCTCGTCAAAACGTGAGCGTGACTGAAAATTCACGCACGCATGTAAAGACGTGTACGTGGCTAAAAATTTACGCTGACATGTAAGAACATGAGCGTGACTAAAAATTCACGCACGCACGTAAGAACGTGAGCGTGACTCAAAATTCACGCTGACATGTAAGAACATGAGCGTGACTAAAAATTCACGCACGCACGTAAGAACGTGAGCGTGACTCAAAATTCACGCTGAGTTGGGAGATCAAAACCCACGGTCAACCGAAAACACAACCACTTAGATCTGAAGAAACGAGCCAAGGAAATCAAAAATGATAAGTAGTAAACTCTTTCAGAATCGTGAGAGGAAGAATAATGAACCATAAAAATGGTTCTCCAAGTAGAAGCAGGAAGCAAGATGTACTTGCCTGCTGTTGGTTGGTGGAAGAGAGTGGTGAGGAAGAAGAAGAAGTAATGGTGAAGAATGAGTTATGAGGAGAGAGAAGGAGATGGGGGCTTTAAATAGGAAGGGTGGTGGTAGGTGGGGTTCTATTGGGTCGAGTTTATTCGGATCCAACCAAGGCAACCCGAATTCTTGCTTGGCCGTGAAATAATTGGATGGAGTCTAATCTGTCTAGTCTTGTCCTGATTTTGTTCCAGATTACTGCATGACCAGAATGCCTATATTTATTTTATCGATAAATGGTGAGAATTTCAAGTTCTGTTCAGACGAAGGGTTACAACCCCGGTCCTTGTTTAGTTTACGGGTTGTAACCTGGCTATCTGAATAGTTCTATGGTTATCTCGTCGTATATCATCCTGATGTATTTCTCTATTTCTAATTCTTACCTTATTTATACTCTTGTGCTAATTGCTGGTTTTAGTTCCTAAGTGAAGCTTCCTTTGTGGCACTTGCTCCTTCTGGGATCTGATCCAGCTGGTTTTGTATGGCCAGATTTCGGAGCAGCTCCAGAGGATCTACCGCTTTTTCAGCCCGATGGTGAATACCAGACGTAACTAGGACAACGAGTAGGTTATTTTTGGCTCTCCCACTCTATTGTAAATATATTCTTTTGAGGCGTTTAGCCGACGAACACCTGTTTAGCTCGATTGCATTTACTTACTGTCTGCCTACGTGCTGTAACATGATTGACAGATCCTAGGGTTGATCATGTATGACTAAAACTCTTGCTAGTTCTAACATTTGGTAATGACTAGCTTCATGATCAGCTAAATATGTAATATTTGGGACACCTTATTATTGTATATTTGATGATCATACATCTTGTAAACACTTACTTACTTGCTTGTGATTGAGACTCTAGGCTTGTTCATGACCATAGAAGACTGTTGGCTTGTAAGTAAACCCTCATGTATCTAGATAGCCGTGACCGTATAGCGAGATGGGTTCTATTTCATATACGTAGCTGGCTATGTCTGCCCCTGCTCTCCAGTATTCTGGTTCTGGGGCGTGACATGGTTTAAGTGGTGGCCCATGCAGGTCTTGTAAATCAAGATATGTGAGGGTTTACCGAATAGATGTCTTAATCAGTATTCGCCCTTGATCTCTGCTCGTATCTTCTGAATTCCTGGATTCTTGTCCTGACCATATGCTTGTATCATTGATCTGTCCTGGTCCTTCCTTATTGTTTCCTATGTCGTCTTCTTCAGCGGCATTGTTCCTGGACCTACCGGTCAGCAAGGCGGAGCACTTCCCGCGGATTAGCAGCAACCCGGAGATCAAGTCCAGCATTCCGGAGTAGCCTCCAGAGTCGTGCCTTCTGATGGAGAGCCACCGGTCCAGCCAGTTCAGCCTACCGAGCCTGATGATGGCACTTTGGTAGGTCTCGTCAGGACCTTGATAGCTTCCCAAGATCGTCGTGGAGATGTCTTGCACCAGGCAGTGGCAGATGCTCTGACCAGAGGAGGTCATCAGGGTAACAGCGCGACCAATAGCTTCAATCGCTTGAACCCTCTCTTCTTCGACGGCAGTGAAGATGCTATCGCCACAGATGCTTGGCTTCAGGACACAGAGGTGATTCTAGAAGCAGCCAGGACCCCAGAGAACGAGAAGGTAGCCGTAGTGTGCCTGCAGTTGCTAGATCTTGCCCGCAGCTGGTGGGCAGCTCAGGCTGTTGGATTAGCCATACCTATTGCTTGGACAGTATTCAGAGAGAGATTCCAGACCAAATATTTTGATGCTGTAGCTCGGTATGATCTACAGACGAGGTTCACCAATCTGGAGCAGATAGACAGGACGGTCGATAGATATGCAGCCGAGTTCTCCAGGCTCAGTCGGTTTGCTCCCACCTTGGTGGCAACCGAGTATGATAGAGCCCAGCGATTTCAGCAAGGGCTTCACCTGAAGATTTTATTGGCGGTGGAACAGTTTGAGCATCAGACTTTTGATGCAGTCTTGAGAGCAGCTAGGAGGCATGAGTATACCTCCCAGAGGATTGTGGATAGGGCCGAAGGTCGGAAGAGATCCCACGGCCAGATGAATCAGTCTTCAGCCCCAGCCCCGGCTGCCAGGGCTTTGACTATTGGAGCTCCGAGGCGGGCGGCCTCAGTAACGTCGGTTCAGCATTCAACCCCGACGTACCCTCAGAAGCAGAAGCAGAAGCAGTCTTCCGTAGTGGGATGTTCTCATTATGGGAAGCCAGGCTATGTAGTGGCAGAGTGTCGCAGGGCACAGGGATTGTGTCTAGCTTGTGGAGCAGCAGACCATAGGATTGGATCCTGCCCGAATAGGGGTGGTTCATCATCGTCCAACCTTTTTAGCTCTTTGGTGAGGGGACCAGCTCCGGTCCGGCAACAGTAGTATCCATTGCAGAGGCCCTTGCCGCCTCAGTCCCAGGTATTCCAGCAGCAGAACCCCCAGCAACATACTCAGGCCCAAGCCCAGAGTCAGAATAGGCAGCGAGGATTTCAGCCGAGGGGACCAGCACCCCGAGGGTATGGTCATGCTATGGTGATGACCGCAGAGGAAGGATTGGCACTAGGAGAGGTAGTGGCAGGTACTATTCTCGTCAACTCCTTTCCAGCTTCAGTTTTATTTGATTCTGGTGCATCGCATTCTTTTATGTCTGTACGATTCGCGACACGGATAGGATTGGAGCCTGAGTCATTATCAGTAAGGCTCAATATACTTACTGGTAACAGACTTGTGGGAGTCGATAGGGTATTTTCCTCGTGTCGGATCGTAGTTAGCGGTAAGGAATTTCCAGCTAGATTGATAGAGTTCCCGATGGCCGATTATGATGTGGTCTTAGGGATGGATTGGTTGAGGAACCGGTATGCTAGAATAGACTGCCACATTGGTAGGGTTGTTTTTAGCATTCCAGGCGAGCCAAAGTTTTTTTTTTCCCGAGGCGCAGTTGAGCCTTCTCCTCCAGTGTTGCGGATGGCAGTAGCAGCAGTGCAGTTGCCCCGGATAGTCGAAGAGTTTCCAGATATTTTTCCAGAGGAGCTTCCAGGTATGTCGCCAGAGTGGGAGATCGAGTTCACTATCGACTTGATTCTCGGAACAGCCCCATTGTCAGAAAGAGTCTACAGGATGGCACCTTCAGAATTGGAGATATTGTACAAAATGATTGAAGAACTTCGAGCCAAGGGATTCATTCGTGCTAGTGGATCGCCTTGGAGAGCTCCGATACTTCTAGTGAAAAAAGAAGGATGGTACGTCCAGACTATGTGTTGATTATCGTACCTTGAACTCATTGACAATCAAGAACATATATCCTCTCCCGATGATAGATGACTTATTTGATCAGCTTAAAGGGGCAGCAGTATTCTCGAAGATAGACTTGCGCTCATGATATCATCAGATCAGAGTCAGAGAGCAGGACATCCCGAAGACAGCTTTTAGATCGAGATATAGGAATTGGGAGTTCCTAGTGATGCCATTTGGAGCGACCAATGTGCCGACTGTATTTATGGATCTCATGAATCGTATTTTCATGCCCTATTTGGATCAGTTCATGATTGTGTTCTTGGATGACATCCTGGTCTACAGCAGGAACGAAGCGGAGCATGAGCAGCATCTCCGTGTGGTTCTCCAGATTCTCTGGGAGCACCAGTTGTATGCCAAGTTCAGTAAATGCGAGTTCTGGCTCGATCGTATTTCGTACTTGGGTCACATCATCACTCGAGGAGGAGTAGAAGTGGATCCCCAGAAGATTGTGGCTATTGAGTCATGGCCAGTGCCCAACACCGTTGTAGAAGTCCGTAGTTTTCTTGGATTGGCCGGCTTTTACCGGCGATTTGTTTCAGATTTTGCTCGAATTTCAGCGCCATTGACCCAGTTGACCCGCAAGGAGGTGCAGTTTGCTTGGACAGCAGAATGTCAGGATTCTTTTGAGAAGTTGAAGCGAGGCATGATGATGGCTCCAATTCTTGTGCTTCCAGATGGAACCGGAGGATTCTCAGTGTATTGTGATGCTTCAGGCAGAGGTTTAGGATGTATTCTGATGCAGCATGGGAAGGTAATAGCTTATGCGTCCCGACAACTTCGTGATCATGAGAGGAATTACCCAACCCATGACTTGGAGCTGGCAGCAGTAGTGTTTGCACTCAAGTTGTGGAGGCACTACTTGTACGGAGATAGGATGGAGATTTTCACCGACCATAAGAGCCTGAAGTATGTTTTCACCCAGAAGGATCTTAACATGCGTCAGAGGAGGTGGCTAGAGCTACTTGTGGATTATGATGTCAACTTACAGTATCATCCCGGGAAGGCCAACGTCGTAGCAGATGCGTTGAACAGGAGAGCCGGAGTTTATTTCCTAACAGCGCAACCAGAGCTGTTAGCAGATCTTCAGAAGATGGGTATTGAAGTTGTTCTCCCTTCCAGTATAGCATTGATGGCCAGCATGCAGGTTCAGTCCACTATAGTCGAGAGGATCCGGATGGCGCAGTCAACAGATTCCAAGCTTCAGCGACTCAGAGCAGAGTGTGAGGCAGGACGAAGACCAGAGTTATGCATTCATGAGGATGGTACACTTCGACATGGTAAGCGTCTTTGTGTACCCAGTGGAGATATCAGACAGGAGATCATGGCAGATGCTGTCACCCTCACTTTATTATTTAATTATTATAGGAGTCGGGTTCGAATTTTATCGCATTCCGAGTTAATTCGGAACCACGGTGAATTTCGACTTGAGTCGTAATTAGCATGTTATCTAACCATGGCCCACTACACTAAAATTTTAGGTTTAGGAGTTTGGACTAGTCCTCCATGAGTAATTAAGTTTAATTATGATTTTTATTTATTTTTAGCAACTTCCGAAACCCATTTTTGAATTAATTAGCATGTAGGCTTAGGGAGGGGCAAACTTGTAATTAACAAGTGCCCCTACCCATGCCCATGGCCGGCCACCTATAGGCACCCCCTCCACCTCTCATTTTTTCTTCACTAAGTCTTCTTCCTCTCTCTCTTCATTCATTTCTTCAAACTTCTTCTTCTCTTCCAAATCTATAATTAGGTATGTTAATTAAACCCTCTTTAATTCCTCATTTTTATTTATTCTTTCACATTAAATAGAGAGGGAACCATTCTCTACATGTTGACCCTAGATTTTGTAGGTTTCCTTAAATTCTAGTTTAAGGATTTATCATGGTTTTATTCTTTTTAGAGTGGTATATATATATATATATATATATATATATATATATATATATATATATATATATATATATATATATATATATATATATATATATATATATATACATGTGTATTTATGTGTGTGTGTATTTATATATGTATTTGTGTGTGTAGAGGAGAGTGATAGTTGTGTCATGAGAGTGTGTCCATATGTGTGTGTGAGTGTCCATATATATATATATATATATATATATATATATATATATATATATATATATATATATATATATATATATATATATATATATATGTGTGAGTGTGTCTATATATATATATATATATATATATATATATATATATATATATATATATATATATATATATATACATTTTTATATATATAGATATGTATAGATGTATATACGTGTGTGTGGTCATACATATATAGGTGTGTGTATTTGTGTGTGTAGAGAGGGGAAGAGAATGGGAATTAGTTGTGTGTGTGAGTGATATAGATTAGAGAGTTAGAGAGGGAGAATTATAGAAGAAATTTGAGAGAATTAGAGGAGAAAAGAGTGAGAGAATGGGGGGAAATTAGAGAGGAGAAGAGGGGAGAAAGGGAGAGTGCATAGCAGCAGCTAGGGGGCCCAAGGGGCTACTGACCCCCCTCCCCCCCAACAGCAGCAGCAGCTATAGCAGAATCAGCAGCAGCAGTAGGAACAATTGCAGCAGTAGGGGGCAGCAGTAGCACCCCCCAAGCCACCCCCTTTTAGCCCTAAGATCCCACCATATACCCCTATATATATATACATATATATACCCTATTATTAGCTCTATATAACCCTAATAAACCCACTAGAATAACCCCCAAAACTTGTTCCAAGAGAAGGTGAAAAGTATAGGTTGAAGAGAGTTTGAGTGAGTGAGTTTAAGGGTTGAGTTAGATTTGGTGATAGGGAAAATTGAGTTTCGTGATTTGGAACGCGTCGAAACTTGGAGGGAACCTAGATAATGTGATTTAGATTTTGTGGGTAGGCTTCGGAGTTGGAATCAGGGTTGCGTGTGGGCTTGGAGAGACGGTATCGCACCGCACCATCCCGTATCTTGAAATATTCAAGATAACGGGTAAACGGGCGATTCGGACCGTAAGATGGACTGGATGTCCACTTACCCTAGAAAACTTGGTAGATAATGGTTGTATAGGCTAGTACCCTACTACCCTAGGAAGCACGGAGTAAAATTCCTAAGGGAAGGCCACTTGGCGTCAAGTTAGAACGGTTTAAGGGTAAATGTTAAGAGGTAATCGGGTAATTTCGAGATACGAAGTTCGGGTAGTCGGATTGACTTGAAACTTGGGTAGCATGTTGGGTACACCCTACAAATGTCATATTTGAGCCGATTTTGGCTCGGTTGACCCAGAGTTGATTTTTTACCCAAAAGTTAACCATGAGTCAACACTTTGTCTAGATTTGACCAAATCCAAACCAGAGTTGACCAGTTGACCAAAAGTCAACTGTTGGTCAACATTTGACCAGTTTTACCTAGAGTTGACCTAGAGTTGACCAGAGTTGACCAGGGTTGACCAGTTGACCAAAAGTCAACTGTAGGCCAACTCTTGACCCAGTTTGACTTTCTTCGACTTGTTTTGACTTGCGATGACTGGTATGACCTAGGGTTGACTTGGTCTGACTTAGATTGACTTGATATAACTTGATTTGACCTAGATTTGACTTGACAGGACTTAGTGTGACTCAGTGAGACCTAGTTTGACCTAGATTGCATATCATTCATTGTAAATCATTCTTAAACTTGTTTAAACCTAAATTAACATACAGTATCTCATCTTTAGGTCTCTGATTTCCACTCTGAGCATTGATATACCCTACAGCTCAGGACAGCAGGCGAGTACATTCCCTGATAGTTTTCATTGTCTTGATATTTGCTATATCAGTCGTAGTGTTTTACTTGATTCTCAGTCACGATAGTTCACGGACTAGTATTGTCGGATTCCTGTCATGAGATGTCATTCCTGGATTTCTTGGGATACTTGTACTTGCTTGGTCTTGATTCTTGTACTTGTATTGACGCCGATTCCTGAAGAGGACTTGCTCCCCTCTTAGGGAATCCCGCGTCATGACGTGCTATGTCCGGATCCGTATACTATTCGGGGAATGGAAAATATTATAGATAGTATGATCAATGCCCACCTTGAGTTACTACTTGTATCATAGTTATACCCTCACCTCACGATGGGTATAGCCTGACCTGTGCTACTACTTGCTCCATAGCTTACCATCCCGGCCGGACCGAGTCCACGTACTTGTAGCCGGTCGGCTGGAAGCCTGATTCTTGACCCATACCGATCACATTAGGCTATAATATTCGTGGCACATTTTATATTTACTTTTCTTGTCGTATATCCTGTTCTGTTCTACATTCAGTACTTTCTCACCATGCATGATATACAGTTACTCACATGCTCTACATGCCTTTATATTGTACCTTGATTGGAGACTAAGTTCTGCTCGGAAGAAGAGTTACAACCCCGGTCCTTGTTTGGTTTAAGGGTTGTAACTTGGCTTCTGAACGGTTCCCAAGTCTTCATATATATCTTTGTCTTGTAGTTCATTATACTGTCTCTTATAGAACTTGTCAATTCACATAAAACTGCTGTTAGTATTTGTACTTGCTCATTTTCCTGACAGGATACCGTTATGATATATTACAGATGATTCTGAGTCGGACTTTTTGACCTATTATGGGCTCGAGTCAGATGGAGTAGCCTTGGATCGTGGCCTTATAGTAGAGCCACTAGATTTTGTACTTCCTGAGTAGTGTAGATTAGCTAGGTTTAACTGGACTGCGATCCAGCTAGCTTATTCAGACTGTAGCTTCTATATTATATTTTGAGACCCTGTGATGTTGTATATATCTGGGCTTGTATTGGACTCTGGACTTATTTACTCTTTCATCTATCATATGTCTTTCCTTCTGAGCTATCTATCTTAGTTTTATTCTGTGATTGAGACTGTATTGTTATGTCACCTCCATTCGGAGAGTATATACTGTACAGGTACATTTATACTGTTAGTCATAGTATTTACAGACGTTATATACAGCATTCTACCGCCGATACTGCGGCATAGGCTGGACGTACCCACGTGCTCGTTCCCCTCATAAGGGTGCGGGTCGTGACAGAGGCTCACAGTTCTCAATATTCCATTCATCCGGGCGATACGAAGATGTACCGTAATATCCGACAGCATTTATGGTAGAATGGCATGAAGAGGAAGATAGCCCGATTTGTCTCTCGGTGTTTGGTTTGTCAACAAGTTAAGGCTGAACATCAGAGGCCCGCTGGACTTCTTCAGCCTTTGCCGATTCCAGAATGGAAGTGGAAACTTATGACCATAGATTTTGTGACTGGATTGCCCAGATCCCCAGCTGGTCGAGATGCTATTTGGGTTATAGTTGATCGACTCACGAAGGTAGCTCATTTCCTCCCGTTCAGAGTTGGTCAGTCGACAGCTCAGTTAGCAGAGATGTATCTTAGACAGATTGTCAGGTTGCACGGAGTGCCAGTTAGTATCACCTCGGACCGAGATTCAAGATTCACGTCGCACTTTTGGCGTAGCCTGCAGGAGAGTTTGGGAACTCATCTCCAGTTCAGTTCAGCATATCATCCGCAGACAGATGGTCAGTCGGAGCGTACAATCCATACTCTTGAAGATATGTTGCGGTCCTGTACACTTGACTTCAGTGGTTCATGGGAAGATCACTTGCACCTGGTGGAATTCTCGTACAACAATAGCTTCCAGGATAGTATCCAGATGGCACCGTTCGAGGCACTGTATGGTAGGAAGTGCAGATCCCCGCTAGAATGGGATGATGTTGGAGAGAGACAGATGCTCGGCCCAGAAATGATTGCCCAGACAGTTGAAGTGATCAGAAGAGTCAGGGATCATCTTCGAATTGCCCAAGATCGCCAGCGCCATTGGGCCGATTCTCATCGGCGCCCTCTCGAGTTTTCTGTCGGTGACCATGTATTCCTGAGAATTTTGCCCAACCGTGGCGTCATTCATTTCGGCGTACGGGGAAAGCTTAGTCCTAGGTATATAGGGCCATTCGATATTCTGGAGAGAGTAGGAGATGTGTCCTATCATCTCGCTCTTCTGCCGTTGCTAAGCGAGGTGCATGACGTGTTCCATGTATTCCAATTACGACGGTATATCCCGGACCCGAGCCACATTCTAGATCATTCAAAATTGGTTGTTGGTACCAACCTTTCGTATGAGGAGAGGCCCGTGTCTATATTGGACCGGAGAGAGAAGATACTCAAGAACAAGACTATCAAGTTAGTCCGAGTTGCTTGGGGTCATCACTCTTTGGGGGAGTCAACATGGGAGCATGAGGATGACATCCGATCGCGATATCCCGGCTTGTTTGACTCGTGAGGTATAATATCTTTCTTATGCCTCATGCCTTCGATTCCTTGCTTGAATGAGTGATTTCTTGCCTAGTTATAGCTTGCTTGTGATTAATATAGCTTGTCCTCGTCTCTCTAGCATCTTAATTAAATTCCGAGGACGGAATTCTTTTAAGGTGGGTAGAGTTGTAATGCATGTGGTTCGTATTATGTATTTTGGGATACGTGTACGTATTTTATCTTGTATTGCATAATTTCTTGCTTAGCTTCCTTCATGGCTGGGTTTATTCCTGGTTCGGGTTGGCTTGGTTCGGTTTGGGATTGCTATTGGTTCATTAGGAACCAAGGGTGAACCCCCTATCTACCACCACCACTACCATTTATTAACCATTCTTCCTTCTCTCTCTTCATTACTCTTCTTTCATTTACTTCTTCACCTACGAGAGAGAGAGAGAGGTCTAGGCAAGTGCAACTTGCTTCATGGAGGAACTCCAAATTTTATTGCTTCATTCTCCTTCTTACAGCATTTTAACTTACTTTAGTACTTGGCATTTCCACTTTCCATGGCTAGATTCTTGTGGATCTAAGTCTAGTTTATTTTCGAATTTTACTACCAAAATACACTAAATTAGCGACGGATATTTAGCGACGGAAAAATTCCGTCGACGTTAGCGACGGCTTCGTGGCCGCTCACCGACTGATTACCGACCACACGCATTTGTCATTTTTATTTTAATTTTAGGGGGAGGAAAGGTCGCATATCCGTCGCTAGGCTGTCGGTATTATAGCGACGGATGTCCAGTCGTCGCTACGTAGTCGATTATTTGGCGGGAATTGTGTAGGAATTTGGCGGTACATTTTTTCGACTACGTAGCGACGGATATTCAGTCGGATAATCAATAATAGCGACTAATTGGCGACGGATTATAAGCAGTCGCTATTCCGTCGCTAAATTTACGTTCCAGACTTAAATGAAAAGGCGGGAGGAACTTTTCGCATTCCTCCCAAATTCAATCTCTCTCCTCTCTCTCTCTCTCTTGCGGCTTCGGTGAACGGCGTCGGCGTCCTCTCCTCTCTCTCTCCCGAAGGTAATCCCCTCTCTCTCTCTCTCTCTCTCTTTGTGTCGCAGTGTCGACGTAGGGGCAGCAGGGGCGACGGGCTTCGGGACATTCGGGGGCTGGGCGGCTGGCTTGGGGCGGGGGCGTCGGGGACTGGGCGGCGGGCTTGGGGCAGGGGCGTCGGGGGCTGGGCGGCTGGCTTGGGGTGGGGGCGTCGGGGGCTGGGCGGCGGGCTTGGGGCAGGGGCGTCGGGGGCTGGGCGGCGGGCTTGGGGCAGGGGCGTCGGGGGCTGGGCGGCGGGCTTGTGGCGGGGACATCGGGGGCTGGGCGGCGGGCTTGGGGTGGGGGCGTCGGGGGCTGGGCGACGGGCTTAGGGCAGTGGGCTTTGGTCGGGGGCGGCGGGGGGCTTTGCTTATCAAATTTATCTGAATTTATATATTGGCTAAATAATGTGTTATCCATATTGGGTGTTATCCATTAGTTTGGTGGTGTTTGGATTAGTAAATGTGAATATGGAGTTTGGGTTCATGGTGTATATGTTCACTGTGTCAAGGACAGTGCGAGTTCTTCATCTGCATAAGTCAGTTGTGTGCTTCTATATAGATGTATATATCTATACATCTAACTGTGATATACATATATATATGTATATGTGCTTTAGAGAGTGAGGAATGAAAAGGCAGGCCTACCATGCCTATTAGCATGCAGGACGGCTTGGGGTGTAATGTATAATTGTAGACATGGTAGGAATTATAGGTAATTAATGCTAGTGTGACTAGACTAAGGTAGTGCTTGCTAGATAATAAGGACACTCTAGTATCCTAACCAAGTTAATTTTAGACTAGATATTTAGGATATAGCTCCCATATCCTAGAAGTGGACTCTTGCAATTTAGAAATAGATAGACTGACTCTGTTTGGTATCGGTATCGCACTATCGGTATCGGTATCGGTATCGTACTATCGGTCAAGGTTCACAATATCGGTATCGGAATCGGTTTCGGACTATTCCTATGAGTATTGGTATCGGCGATATCGGTAGTATCGGCGGTATCGTATCGGAGTATCGGACTTTGGTATCGGAAAACAAATAATTATTAATAAATTATTTACATTTAAAAACATATATTTTATACATTTAGGCATAATTTTAAGTATTTTAGCGTTATTTTTAGTAGTTTTGAAATTATATGAAATAGTAGTCACCCTTACCGATTGGTTTTGCCGAATTGACCGGAACAAAGACCCCCAATGTCGGTATCGGTCAATATTTGGTATCGGTCGGTATCGGATCGGAACATGCCAAACCGTATCGGTATCGGCCGATACTTTAAACCATGCTATCGGTATCGAACTATCGGTATCGGTATCGGTATCGGTATCGGTATCGCACTATCGGTATCGGTATCGGTATCGTACTATCGGTATCGAACTATCGGTATCGAACTATCGGTATCGGTATCGGTATCGCACTATCGGTATCAGTATCGGTATCGCACTATCGGTATCGAACTATTAGTAACAACTGTATTTAGATTTTTCTCTTCTCGAGCTAGAATACTAGCGGATCCACCAGTTACATTATTATATACTAATTCTGTTTAGTTTGTCTTACTATACATATTTTTACATCTAATCTGTGATGGATCGTTATTTCGTTGATCGTACATGGATGTACAAACGACAACACGAGAGCAGAATAGGTGTGAGTGACGATTTTCAGGCAGGCGTGGAAGTGTTTCTTAAGTATGCCATGAGCAAATCTCAGTTTATGGGCGGTAACAAAATCAAGTGTCCATGTCGTAATTGTCGCAATAGACGTTACAAAGAAGCGGTTAGTGTAAGAGATCATTTGACCCGTAAGGGTTTCGTACATGATTACGGCCTGTGGTCATCGCAAGGTGAACTATATGCCGAAAGACAGGTTGCGAATGCTGCTACTTATGCTTTTGATGATAATGCTGCAGCAGATTTTGTCGTCGATGACGACGAATGCTCCGTTGATTATGGAGACGTGCAGAACCTTGCACGAGATATGGTGTACGACGCGGCAGGGCTTAATTTTGATCCGGAGGATCCTAATCCCGAGGTGAAGGAGTTCTATGATATGTTTCAGTATGCTGAAACTTCTTTATATCCTGGCTGTGATCCACATTCCGTACTGTCAGTGACGATGCGGTTGTTGAACATAATGTCCAATTTTAACTTACCACAAACTTGCTATGATCGGATTACACAACTAATGAAGGAGGTGTTACCGAAGGAATCAAAAGAGCTTCCAAAAAACTTCTACAAGTCGAAGATGATGGTCCGACAACTGGGACTGGGGTACGACAAGATAGATTGTTGTCGCAACGGATGCATGTTGTTCTACAAGGAGAACGAGGATGTAGAAAGTTGCCGCTTCTGTAATGCGGATCGTTACAAGGAAGTCAGGGAAAAAGAAAAGTCAACTAGAAAACGACGTCCTTACAAGTATATGCATTACTTGTCGATCACGAAGCGCTTGCAGAGGATGTATATGTCTCAGAATACAGCAGAACACATGACGTGGCACAACGAAAAATGCACAAAGGACGATGGAGAATTGTCACAACCTTCGGATGGAGAGGCGTGGAAATATTTCGATTTTCGCCATCCAAATTTTGCTGCAGAGCCCAGAAATGTACGCATGGGGCTATGTTCTGATGGATTCGCCCCTTTCGGGCAGTCGGGATCTCAATACTCCTGCTGGCCGATCATTCTGATCCCTTATAATCTGCCACCATGGATGTGTATGAAGACTCCTTATATGTTTTTGACAGCTATCATACCGGGTCCCAAAAATCCGACGAAGAATATCGATATATATTTACAGCCGTTGGTGGATGAGCTGAAACAGCTGTGGGAGATCGGCGTCACGACCTATGATATTTCCAGGAAACAGAACTTTCAGATGAGAGCTTCACTGATGTGGACAATCAATAATTTTCTCGCATACGGTATGCTGTCGGGATGGAGTACTCACGGCACCCTGTCTTGTCCGATATGCATACAAAATAGTAAGGCGTTTCGCCTTAAGCATGGAGGAAAAACTTCTTTCTTTGATTGTCATCGTCAATTTCTGCCCGTGAGTCATCCTTGGAGAAAGAACAAGGACGCATTCAGAGCTGAAAAACAAGAATTTTCTCATCCGCCTGCCAGATTGTCGGGATACGATATTTGGGAAGATGTAAAGGATTTGTCCACTGTAATGGAAGATCCATCGAACAATCGTGTCGATGGGTTCGGACAAACCCATAACTGGACCAAACGGAGTATCTTCTGGGACTTGCCTTATTGGAAAGATAATCTTATAAGGCATAATCTTGATGTTATGCATATCGAAAAGAATGTGTTCGATAATGTCTTCAATACCGTCATGGACATTAAAGGAAAGATGAAGGACAATCCAAAAGCAAGACAAGACATTGCCGAGATATGCAAGCGTCCTTATCTGAACTTGATACAAAGGGGAGCTGCTGGACAATTAAGTAAGCCGATAGCACAATACACATTGAGCAAGGAAGATAGATTAATAATCTGCAAGTGGGTATCTACTTTAAGATTTCCCGACGGCTATGTGTCGAATTTGTCTAGATGCGTTGACCTCAATGAACGTAAGCTAACGGGAATGAAGAGTCATGACTGCCACATGTTTATGGAAAGATTACTGCCCATTACTTTGAAAGAGTTGTTGCCTTCTGCTGTATGGATTCCGTTGGCCGAACTATCAATATTTTTTAGGGATATTTGTTCAACTAAGTTGACTGTGCAACACATGGTTGAACTTGAGGAGAAGATTATCTTAATAATTTGCAAGTTGGAGAAAATATTTCCTCCTGGCTTCTTCGACAGCATGGAGCATCTACCAATTCATCTAGCATACGAAGCCCGTGTCGGTGCATCTGTTCATTATCGATGGATGTACCCATTTGAAAGGTACATAAATATTGATATAATTTAAGCTGAATTTCAGTGGGTTTTAAAATTCTTTCTTAATACTCAAGATAATTTGTCTCTCTAGATACCTACACCATCTAAAGAAGAAAGTTGGCAACAAAGCTCATATAGAGGCTTCGATATGCGAAGCATATCTTATCCAAGAGGTATCAAACTTTTGCTCCATTTATTTCGATACTCATGTCAAAACAAATCGAAATAGACCTCAAAGGAATGACGAGGACGTTGAGGATGGATGAAGATTCAATGTAACGGGCAAGCCTGTTGGGGCTAGTAAAAGACGGTGGTTGACAGACGACGAGTATGATGCCGCTCACCGATATGTCTTGTTAAACTGTGACATACAAGAAGTGAGAGATTTGGAGAAGTAAGTCAGTACACTTGCACTCGTTATAATCTCAAATTTGATGAAGTAAGTGACTACACTTATATATTCTTATTTTCTCTAATAGTGTATTTAGAGATGAAGTCAAAATGAGGAGACCCGATATTACCGATGAGGGACTTCAAAGAGAGGTTGATTGTACATTTTCGTCATGGTTTCGCAAATACGTAAGTAACTATGATTATAATTGAGATTATTAATATATAATCTGAAACATTTAAATTATAAATATTTGTTTACAGGCTTTATTGCCTGAAACAACACTCATTCGTTATCTGGCACTGGGACCGAAGAAGCAAATAAAGACTTGGCCAGGCTATGTCGTTAATGGCTTCAGGTGTAAGTCAACTCAGAATGCTATAAATGTCGAATTTATCAATGACGGCATCAGTACCAAGGATTTCGGTGTTTGCATAAGAGGCACCGTCTATGACGACGAGCCGAACTTTGACTATTATGGAGTGCTTCGGGATATTGTAGATTTACAATATACTGGCCCATATGATATGCATATTGTGATGTTCAAATGTGAGTGGTTCGATACGACACCAAATATCGGTTGGAGAATCGATAAACAATTTGGATTCGTCGATATAAATCATCGCAGGAGGTATAGAGGGTCCGATACATTTGCGATAGCAAATCAGGCTGTTCAAGTCTACTATACAAGCTACCCAAGGCGTCGTAGAGATCGATTTGACTGGTGGACAGTATGCAAGATTAAATCTAGAAATACATTCAACGTTGGAGACCCAGCATACCAAGAGGACCAAATCGAAAAGTCCCAATACTTGGGACAACACTCAGATACAATGGATGTTGAAGATATTGTTGAGAAAAATAGAGGGGAAGAAGAGGTTGATACACAAGACTTAGCTGTCAACCAGGGGAGAAAGAGGCGTCTTGTCCCAAATTTTGAGGCAGAAGAAGAAGAAGAAGAAGAAGAAGAATTTGATGGGGATGAGGATACAGATGAAATCGACGATGAAGATAAGGATGAGGATGAGGATGAGGATGATGATGATGAAGACGAGGCCGAGGATGAGAACGAAGACGATGATTAGGTTAAATATTGTTGTATATTAAAAACACTTCCAATTACGTGAATTAAGTTTGACCTCATAAAAGTAATTACGTGAATTCATGTTTTTTTCATTCGATTATTTACTTATTGCAGATGGCACTCCTAGTCTTTTTCGTCGCGGCGGCACTCGTCTCCCTACTGGTGGTATGCATATTTTAGTTTAGTTTTTTATATCCATTTACACTTTTATATTTGTAGGAGCGTAAAAAGTGCTTCAAAGAAAGAGTCATCTCATTCGTAAGTGGCCTGCTTTACGTCTAACAGAACGGGTAATTTCTTTACGCCCAAAACAAGGCTAATTGTATTACGCCTAAGCAGATTGATCACTTTACGCTTGGGTCTGCACCGGTGATTTTACGCCAAGGATTGAACAGCCTCTTTCACACTGGACAAAGGCTATCAAATCTCGCATTTAATGCAGACTTTGACATGAAGATATCAATGATGGCATTTACCACAGAGTTCAATGGAATTTGTCTCATACAAAGACCATTGTTGTCGTTTATAGAGATCGAGCTACTTTACGCTCACTGAATGGTTTCTTTTACGTACGGAGGTTTACTTGAGTCCTTACGCTCATAAAAAACAATGTGTGCATGAAGTCTATTTGAGCCATTTTACGCTCAAGGTTATTCAATAACCACTTTACGCTGGAAACCTATGACAGAGCTAGTTTACGCTCATCCTTTTACGCCCTATTCGTTCTGGCCAGTTTGGAACGTGGTGTGCCTACGTGGTCTTCATGCCACATATTTCGAAGAACGTGTGCACATGTATCCTATTCTTACTGAAATGATGGGACACGTGTCAGCATATACAGAGGATGATTCTGATCGTGGAGGGCAGTTGTTAGCGTAAAGACAGATGTTGATGCTCTTTTACGCACGAAAGCCCCAGTCTATAAATAAACTCATTTTTCTCACACAGACAGACACACAGACAGAGACAGAGAGACAGAGAGAGACATGAGAGAATACAGAGATCAGAGCTTCGAGATTTTGATTCTCTGGAGCATCCTTCTTCAACTTTTCTTCCAGAACAAAGTGAAGCAAAGCAGGAAGGCATTCGGCCTCGCCATCAGTGCCCAAGTGCGTCGATACTTTTCTGGTGCATTAGTTCTTCCAAATTGTTCTACTTCAAGCAGTGATCTTCATCATCATCATATGGTCCAAGGAACAAAGTGATCATTTACGAATCAGACTTCCATAGCAATACTTTCCTAGAATCGAATTTGTACTTCTTGTACTTTTTCTTCTTGTTTTTGTTTTCAAAAGTCAATTCCTCCAAGGCATTTTGTTAATCGAAACAAAGCTCCGCACATCTGCTACGGTCTTGTAGAGCGTAAAAAGTGCTTCAAAGAAAGAGTCATCTCATTCGTAAGTGGCCTGCTTTACGCCTAACAGAACGGGTAATTTCTTTACGCCCAAGACAAGGCTAATTGTATTACGCCTAAGCAGATTGACCACTTTACGCTTGGGTCTGCACCGGTGATTTTACGCCAAGGATTGAGCAGCCTTTTTCACACTGGACAAAGGCTATCAAATCTCGCATTTAATGCAGACTTTGACATGAAGATATCAATGATGGCATTTACCACAGAGTTCAATGGAATTTGTCTCATACAAAGACCATTGTTGTCGTTTATAGAGATCGAGCTACTTTACGCTCACTGAATGGTTTCTTTTACGTACGGAGGTTTACATGAGTCCTTACACTCATAAAAAACAATGTGTGCGTGAAGTCTATTTGAGCCATTTTACGCTCAAGGTTATTCAATAACCACTTTACGCTGGAAACCTATGACAGAGCTAGTTTACGCTCATCCTTTTACGCCCTATTCGTTCTGGCCAGTTTGGAAAGTGGTGTGCCTATGTGGTCTTCATGCCATATATTTCGAAGAACGTGTGTACATGTATCATATTCTTACTGAAATGATGGGACACGTGTCAGTATATACAGAGGATGATTCTGATCGTGGAGGGCAGTTGTTAGCGTAAAGACATATGTTGATGCTCTTTTACGCACGAAAGCCCCAGTCTATAAATAGACTCATTTTTCTCATACAACGGACAGACAGACACAGACAGACAGAGAGAGACAGGAGAGAATACAGAGATCAGAGCTTCGAGATTTTGATTCTCTGGAGCATCCTTCTTCAACTTTTCTTCCAGAACAAAATGAAGTAAAGCAGGAAAGCATTCGGCCTCGCCATCAGTGCCCAAGTGCGTCGATACCTTTCTGGTGCATTAGTTCTTCCAAATTGTTCTACTTCAAGCAGTGATCTTCATCATTATCATATGGTCCAAGGAACAAAGTGATCATTTACGAATCAGACTTCCATAGCAATACTTTCCCAGAATCGAATTTGTACTTCTTGTACTTTTTCTTCTTGTTTTTGTTTTCAAAAGCCAATTCCTCCAAGACATTTTGTTAATCGAAACAAAAATGGCGACTCTGCTGGGGACGACCTTCTCCTCTGACGAGGAGGTGATTGCTCAATATGATGATGTTTCGGTCGGTTCGACCAAGAAGACTCTGGTGGTACACTTCGACCAGACTGCCTATGAAGAAATGCTCCGAACTGGGGGTGGTTCTCGCCATTCCAATGTTCAAAAGTCTCGCAAAGCACGAAAAGTTTGGATTCCCAAATCCAAAGTAATTTTTGATCTCTCTGTTGTTTCTGATGACAAAGGGATTCTTCCCACTCCTGTCGTAGGGGCTCCCGTTCATAACGAGGCAGTCCCTACTTCAAAGTTGCACTCGAAGTGTGACAATTTGTCTCCCGTTTGTAACGGTGAAGATAACCAGGTTTCACGCCCACTGCGTAAAAATTAAGTTTCACGCTCAGTGGGTAAGAACCAAATTTTACGCTCAGTTCATAAGAATGAGACTCCCATTCGTAATGGGGCAGACTCTAAAGCTTGTGCTTCTGGGTGTAAGAATCAGTCTTCCGTCGGTGACGTGGTAGGCCCAAATAAATTACGCTCCTCGCGTAAAACAAAATCTCTCGTTAGTAACGTGGTAGATAACAAGATTTTACGTTCCATGCGTAAAGATAAATCTCCTGTCTATGACAGTGTAGATGAAATCCACAATGATGCTCACATGTCGAATGTGAATGTATCTAAACGTGTACAGCGTAAAAATATTGTTGGTACAACTTCTGTTCTACACCAACAACCTTCTTATACTGCTTTACGCAAGGTACCAAATTTACAAATCACACGCCAAGAAAATGGAGTCCTGCGTGCTAAATCTCAAGATTTACGCACACAATTCCAAACGCGTAGAAATGTACAATTTGGTTCTGCGAATGCAGCCAGTAATCTTCTTTATACACAAGGGACTAAACGTTTTTCTACCCCCAATGTAATAAAGAAGAATACTTCATCCACTCCTTCTGACTTGCGCGAATTGCTAATGCAAAAGCGTAAGAATAGACAATCTCCGGTGACATTCCCCCAAGAAAAACATCTTTGTGAATACCACCAGGTTGTAATTAACTGTTGTTGTTCAGCTTCAAGACGATCAGTTTTTGATCGATTGAGTTTCAATACACCTCCACATCAAGCTGAAGACCAAGAACATGAGCTGCCATATGTGTCAGTCAACATGGCATCTCATACTAACAGAAGACGACGTCCAAGACGGAACACGTCCCAAACTCCAAGTCAACAACAGTTCAACAGGCTTCTTGATTCCTTTGAAGGAGTATATCAGAATACTCGATCAAGAAGACAAAGACAATTGCAGACTTCTGATTCAGAGGCTGGGGGTACTCAATCTCTTGAGTCTGACACCGATAGCGTGGATTCGTACTTCTATACAAACCCTTCTGTATCTTCAAGAGAGGTTGAATCCTACGCTGTTGGAGATGAACCAGAGACATCATCTGCTAATACAGAACAACATCTCACTGCTGTTGAACAATCACTGAAGGATATGCTTAATATGGTGTAAAGCATGCATCAAATAATTTTGAATCAGCAAACTGCTCAACCGACAGTAGTAACACCGGCACCAGTAGCAGCACAAACTCAAGATAGTCAAGGGGCTGAAATACCTTTGAACATTCAAGAGCCTGCTGCAAATCAAAATTCTGCATCTCCGGATCCCATCATTCCAGAAGATGTACCACCTCCAGTGGGGGTCATGGTGCATCCAACGACTACTCAGTCGAATGTGCTTCCTCAAACCAGCGAAGCCATTCAAGCAGTGCGTGAACTTAAAGCACAGTTTGAAGTTTTAAGGCACAAAGATCAACTCCAGAGGCTAGGGATTAAGCAACCTTATCCTCCTCATTGGAATGATGTACCCTTTCCACCGAAGTTCAAACCACAATCCATGGTTTTGTTTGATGGAAAAGCATCTCCCAGTCAATATATCAACTACTTTGATATTATGACTGTACACTTGCAGAAAAATGATGCTCTTCTCACTCGAGTGTTCATCGGGTGTCTGTCGGGTTCAGCTTACGACTGGTATCGTAGCTTATCCGATAACTCTATTTCGTCTTTTGACGAATTCAAAGCAATGTTCCTCTTCCGCTTCTATGAAGGAGGTATGGACATGAACATGTCCTCCTTGATAGAAATCAAACAAAAGGAGAAAGAAGATACTCGGACGTTCATTGAACGTTTCCGATAGGCTACTCTAAAGATGCCTCCTGGTATGCCAGATTCAGCGTTGATTGACACATGCAAGATGAATCTGCGACCATCCATTGCTGTCTTCACAGGTTCCCAATTCTCAGATTGGGCTTTATTTATCATAGCAGCAGTTTCTGTCGAGACCAATGGTAGGTTGGCTCGCGAACATGGGATGATTTTCGCTTTAGAAGATAAAGGGAAGAAAAATAATCCTGGTAATAATCCTGGCAATCGTAATGTGAAAGGAAAAGATACTCTTATGGTTAATCTTTCCAAGAACAAAACGACGTCAGGTAATCAGGAATCCTCCAGGTCAAAGGAAGAATACTCTTTTGACGAAAGTGATATTCCAGGGATATTCCAATGTCTGGTGAAAAGTGGTAAACTTCAGATTCCAGAACCAAAGAGGCCTAATGAGGTGAATCTGACCGACAATCCCAAGTATTGTATCTATCATAGATACATTAATCATCCTACCAGTGCTTGTTATGTCTTGAAAAAGAAGATCCAAGAGCTGATAAATGGTGGCGCCATTGCTTTAACCAATGATGACCATACGGTGACAACCAATATGGTTTCTCTTCAGTTTGGGGATTTTCCTCCACAGCAAGTCCCAGATAGAATTATACCAATTTCGAAGGCGACGATGTAGATTGTGAATATCCCGCCTGCCAGGGAAGAAAATACAGGATTGCTGCCTCTCACATTGAAGAATGGTGAAATCATGTGGGCATCCTGACTTAGTGCCTGAACTGGAAAATGAAGGTAAAACTTCAAAATCCAAGAAAGACAAAAAAGTCAAAACTTGTAACATGATTTCTCATATTATTCCAGATCCTGATTACTTGGATCATCTATGGGACGGCCTCCCTCTGGAAGATAGACTGAAAGGACTAAACATCTGTCCTCCAAGTCTAGCTCCTCCTACCAAGCTCAAGCTTACTCATCAGCAGTGGCTAGCTATGAATAGTGTTCTTTTATACCGGCACAACAAGTCTTTGCTGCTTATGAAAAAGCTCCAACAAGGATTTCTCCTCGTATCCCGAATTCTTCTTCTCCCTTAACTACAGAGACGTCTGTACTTCATTCTCCTGTAGTTGCAGAGATTCATTCCTCTTCCTGTGCTGAAACGCCTGTTCAAAGTCCACTGCCTATCCATTTGTATAGTCATCAATCTGTTATTCTCATAAAGAAGATGGGTTACGACTTTCAAAAGGCAGAAGGTTTGAACCATGATAAAGGAATCCGTCTTCCTTTACAAATTCAAAATCAGAATTCTACCGCTGGATTGGGTTCTGAAATTCCTCGTAACAGTCCTCACAAGAAGAAGGCTAAAGGAAGAAAGACTAAATCCTGTAATATGGTACTTTCTTCTCCTGAGTCTGAGGAAGAAACTTTTGCTGGTACAAGATCTGGAAAAGAGTACCACAAAGACTATGAGGGATCCTCCAAAGAAGCAGAAGATGTAGTGGAAACGCTACCGGTTCAACCTTCTCCTGTTCCTGCTAAACCATCTGTGGTTGAAAAGGGAAAACAGAAGGCAGTACGCTTTGATATCCCATTGAAGTCTGCTTCCAGTCAGGGGGTGACAATGAAGCCTTACAAGTTCGATATTCTAGCTCAGTTAGCCAATACTCCGGCTAGATTGTCTATATTTGAACTGCTTCGCCTCTCCAGAGAAAGCAGAGAGACTTTGAGCGAAGCTTTACTTCAAACAGATTCATGCTTAGCTCAACTCAAGACTCCCGATAATATGCCAGTGTCATGTCCACAATGTCATAGCGTGATGGAAGCAATTCCCAACATCATCTTCACACAAGAGGATTTGCTAATGAAACACAATAAGCATGATAGGCCTCTGTGCTACACTGGATATATCGGATCCACTGAAATTGACAGGATCTACATTGATCCCGGGTCCTCAATCAGCATAATTCTTCAGAGTATGCTAAGACCCCTGAGGATTCCTACTAGTGAGCTCACTTACACTAGTACCACTATTGTTGATTTTAACTCTGGCAAGAGTAAACCACTGGGGAAGATTCGGTTGCAGATTCAGATCGGCGATCTTCGAACCATGGTAACTTTCTATGTTATCAACTCGAATGTATCCTACAATATTCTTCTTGGAAGACCGTGGATTCATGAGCACAATATTGTGCCTTTAACTCTCCACCAATGCTTCAAATATGTGGATTCCTAAGGAGTTGTGAAAATTGAATTTGCTGATATTAATCCTTTCAAGGGTGTCGAAGCCTACTTCTCTGATTCAAAGCTTTATAAACAAGAGCATATGAAAGAGATATCAGACATGGCTGAAGAATCATCATCTGAGGATCAGTCTATCAATGAAGATCTACCAGAAGAACAACCCTTGAAGATCATGATCAAGGGACGAATCCAACCTCAACTTGTCAATGATCAACCTTTGATAATCAAGGTTAAAGGAAGAACTCAAACTTTATCTGAGGAATCAATAAAAATTCTTGCTAAGTGCCAAGTTCAACCTTTTATGATCAAAGTTAAAGGACGTACTTCTGGTACGAATGATCCAGAATCACCATTGATCGTCAATATTGGCAATTCTATACAGAAGACGGATGATGGTCCACCGTTGACTAATCCGAAGCGTAGCAATCAGACTGTAAATGATGTAAATATTGCTCATCTCTTTGATATCAATGAAGATTTCCTTTTCGAGTATATGGCTGTCAAGTTTATTGAGAGAATGACTTTATCTTCTGATAATCAAAGTCATCAATATAAAGACAACATAGATTCCTCATATGATGAATCTAGACAGATATTCTCAGTCAATATGGTTCAAACCGATGATGAATCAGAGCCATTTGAGAATGATCCTTGGGCTCAACAGATGAATACTCAATGGGAACTTCGTTTTGAACAGCGACAGCCACCTACAGAGGATGAGGTTATCCAGATCGATGTTGGAAATGGAATTACGCCCAAACCAATATTCATCAGTAAGAATCTTTCTGAAAATGAAAAGGAAGAATTGACAAAACTTATCAAAGATTATATTGACATCTTTGCATGGAGTTATGAGAATATGCCAGGACTAGATCCTAAAGTTGCTACTCATAAACTTAATATTTTGCCTAACGTCAAACCTGTAAAACAACAGCAACGGTGCTTTAGACCAGATATGATGGATGCAATTGAAGCAGAAGTCAAAAAGCTGATCACTTGTGGTTTCGTTCGTGAAGAACAACACCCTGATTGGGTGGCCAATATCATTCCTGTTATGAAAAAGAACGGAAAAGTCCGAGTTTGTATAGATTATCGAGATCTTAATACAGCTTGTCCAAAGGACGAATTTCCACTTCCCATTACTGATGTCATGATAGACAATATATGCGGTTTTGAACGTATGTCTTTCACGGACGGATTCTCAGGATACAATCAGATCAAGATGCATCCAGAAGATGAGAAGCATACATCTTTTCGAACACCCCTTGGGGTTTTCTGCTATACGATTATGCCGTTTGGTCTTAAAAATGCCGGTGCCACATATCAACGAGCTATGAGCAATATCTTTCAAGAACATCTACGGAAAATAGTTGAATGCTACGTAGATGACATTGCTGTTAAAAGTTGGTCAAAGAATGATCACATTCAAGACTTGAAGATAGTTTTTGAATTGATGCGTCAACATCAATTGAAAATGAACCCTCCTAAATCTTTCTTAGGGGTTTCCAGTGGCAAGTTTTTAGGATTTGTCATTACCTCTCAGGGTATCCATGTTGATCCTGATAAGGTTAAAGCAATTCTTGAAATGCGCCCTCCTCATAATCTGAAAGAACTCCGTGGCTTCCAGGGCCGTATTGCTTATATTAGAAGATTTATATCTAATCTTTCCGGGAGATGTCAACCTTTCTCCCGTCTATTAAAGAAAGGAGTATCTTTCGTCTGGGATGAAGCATGTCAAAATGCCTTCAATAACATTAAACAATATCTTACAAACCCACCTGTTCTGGTACCTCCGGTGATAGGAAGGCCATTTTTGTTGTACGTTCGGGCCTTGGATCATTCACTTGGCGCTCTTCTGGCACAAAAAAAATGATATGGGTCATGAACAAGCAATATATTATCTGAGCAGAATGATGGTAGGAGCTGAACACAGATATACTCCTGTGGAAAAGGAATGTCTAGCTTTGGTTTTTGCCGTCCAAAAGACAAGGCACTATGTCACTGGACAGACTATTCATGTCATCTCCAGAATAAATCCCATTCGGGTATTGATGAGAAGACCGAGCATTCTTAATTCCAGGTTAGCTACCTGGGCAATGTTGCTCACTCCTTATGACATGATCTATGTGCCTCAAAAATCAGTAAAGGGCCAAGCGTTAGCTGATTTCTTAGCTGCTCATCCTGTACCTGAAACTTCAAAGTTATATGAAGACATTCCAGACGAAGTAGTGGACTGCAACATGGCTTTGAAAAATGACATATGGCAATTATATTTTGATGGAGCATCACGAGTGGGACCTAAAGGCAATATTGTTTCTGGGATAGGAATTGTCTTGGTTTCTCCCGACAAAATGGTTATATACCGTGCCTATTCTCTTAATGAGCCGTGCTCTAACAATGTAGCAGAATATAATGCTCTATTGATTTGTCTCCAAGTAGCAAAGCAATTGGATATCGGATTCCTAGAAGCTTATGGAGATTCACAATTGATCGTCAATCAAGTTAGAGGGACGTATGAAGTCAAAAACCCTGATCTCATCCCTTATCATCAGGTGGTAGTTGAGTTGGTCCTTTCATTCAAAGGATTCTTCATTGAATTTGTGCCACGTTCTCAGAATGTAGAAGCTGATGCTCTTGCCAGCTTAGCTGCATATCTGGCGGTCCCGATCCGAAGGCAAAATACAATTACTTTGTTAGATCGAGACTTGTTCTGTGTGAAGAGTAATCTGCATATTGAACAAAGTTATGTTACAGAGGCAAGTTCCCAGCAGAAAGATTGGAGAACACCATTTATTGATTATGCAGTTCACGGAATCTTGCCTGAAGATCCTAAAGAAGCTGCATCAATTAAAAGACGATCATTTCGATTCTATTACGATCCGTCTTTACATATGCTATATCGGCGTTCATATGACGGACTCCTGCTGCATTGTCTTTCAGAAAGCGAAGCCAAACAAACACTGCGTGAGGCTCATGATGGTGTATGTGGTGCCCATCAATCGGGTCCAAAGTTGCAAGATCGTATTCGAAAAATGGGGTATTATTGGCCCTCTATGATAGCAGATGCTGTAGACTATGCCAGAAGATACAAAGCATGCCAGATTCACGCAGACTTTATTCATCAACCTTCTGAATTTCTACATCCTACAGCAGCCTCTTGGCCTTTCGAAGCTTGGGGTATGGACATCGTTGGTCCTATTAACCCCCCTTCTGTCAAAGGACATCGGTTTATACTAGCTATAACCGATTACTTTTCAAAGTGGGCAGAAGCAGTTCCACTTGTTGAAGTAAAGACATCTAATGTAGTCAGCTTCATTAAACATCATGTCATTTATCGCTTCGGAATTCCTCGACGAATAATTCATGAAAATGGACCACAATTTGCCAGCCAGGTATTTTATCGGTTCTGTGACAAGAACCGAATTCAAAATCTGGCTTCTACGGCTTATAATCCGGCTGCTAATGGTTTAGCTGAAGCCTTCAACAAAACGATTATCAAACTTCTCAAAAAGTTTGTCTCTTCTAATAAAAGAGATTGGAATGAGAAGCTTGGAGAATGTTTATGGGTATACCGAACAACAGTCCGGACTCCTACTGGTTTTACACCATTTTTACTGGTTTATGGTTGTGAAGCCGTCCTCCCATTGGAAATCCAGATCCCTTCTCTCCGAATCGCTATTGCTAATGAGCTAACTACAGAGAATAATGATCGCTTACGCCTCCAAGAACTTGAAGGATTGGACGAGAAGCGTCTTCAAGCACAACAGCATATTGAGCTATATCAAGCCCGTATATCTCGAACTTTCAATCGTAAAGTCAAAGAGAGGGTATTCAAAATTGGCGAGCTTGTGTTGGCTGTCCGGAGACCAATGGTGATGACTCATAAGAGCAAAGGGAAGTTCCAAGCGAAATGGGAAGGCCCGTATGTGATTGAGTCCGTGTTCTCTAATGGTGCTTATCGATTGTCAAAACCCAACGGCGATCTACTCATGCTGCCGATCAATGGCAAATTCCTTAAGAAATACTATGTATAAAAAAAAAGACAGGACAAAAATAAAACTTCTTTTATTATTTTTGTTCAAGATAAAAGATTAAGGATGGGGGCCACTCCCTTCCTTATTGAATACATAGTCAGCCAATGCAGAGAAGGCATTGTTTCCTGAACCCATGAAAAATTGGCAGACAGCCATCCTCAGTGCTTCTTCTTCAGGAGTTTTCCCTGACTCTACTAGGAAAGCAAGAATGTCCTGGGGCGGCTTGGGCGTAGAAGAACTGTTGCCTACTTCAGTCGGGCTTGTCACTATTGGCTCAGCGGGGCATGTCTCAATGACGTCCTCAATGTCCCTAGAGACTTCATTCTTTTGCTGGGCATCCTCAGAAGACATTCTCAATTGAGGAGCAGAAATGAGAATGAAAAGGTTACAGAGAGTTCTCGCCTATTTATAGAAGAGGATTATTAATGAACTGGTCTCTGAAATTGAAAACGACTTTTCATTTCCGAAAAGACCCGTTCGTTCACATTGCTAGGTTCATCCATTTAATTATGGAACTAAATCGTCCTTTCTTTTCCCGAGAAATACGTTGATTCGTCCGACATGTGTGCTCACAACATCTATCGTTTTATGCCCCAGCCACCAAGGTTTGGTTAAGCTGACTTCTCGTCTCCTGGGAGAAAATTTTTAAATCTTCTATTTTTTATCAATTGATTAAAAAATAGGATTAGTTATTTATTATGTTTTCATAACCTCTGGATAAATGCTAAATCTACCTACTTTTCTTATCTATCATTTTCCATTTAACCTCTGCATAGAAATCAATCTAATTTTCTTTTGAGTTCCCACACACTGTCATGTCCATATTACCTCTGATAGTATTATGAACTCTAAATTAGAAAAGAAGATTTCATTATCTATCATGTCCATATTACATCTAGATAGATACAAATCATCGAGCATAGAAGAATTATTATTTCCACTCTCATATCATCATAAAAGTCTATTACATTTCTTAGACTTTTTTTTACAATGGAAATCTATTACATCTTGGATTTTCATTCTATACACCAAACAATGACCTAATAGAGATCTATTTTCTTCTCTGGATCTTCTCCGTCGGGTTCGTTGTTGGTGGCAGTTCCTAACTGTCTGAGCTCTAGTGGCAACCAGAACAGCAGGAATCAAACTCTGGTCTTCTCTCTCAGACGAGAGGAGAACCCCGGAGTATGGCAGCCCGAAGGCGTGTTGCTGCTAATACAATTGGTGGATTAGGGGCAGCACCTCAAAGAAGATAGGAACGTATCCAGCATTGGGATACGATTCCTAGTTCTGCCGTGAAAGGAACTCTACTACCCGATTTCTTGGGGTAGAGTTGACTCCACCATCCAACTCTCCGTGAATAAAGGCTCTTCCTACCAACGGAGGAAGACCCCTCTATCTCACGAAGAGTTCTGAGTTGTCTGATTTGCGTGTCAAAAGCGCATGAGCTCCCTGATGCCGGTGTCAGAAGAACGCTCTTCACAGCGTCAAAATCACCAATGCCAGTTCTGAAAAAGCTCTTCAACCAAGCTTCTGCAGAAAACAAAGAGGAAGAAGTGTCATCAAATACGCTAACTAAAGACAGATAGCAAGCCACGATTTTACGCCAGTGCTTCAAACGAGGCTTTTACGCCAGTGCTTCAAACAAGGCTTTTTACGCCAGTGCTTCAGCACGGCTTTTACGCCAGTGCTTCAAACAAGGCCTTTTACGCCAAGTGCTTCAGCACAGCTTTTACGCCAGTACTTCTGCAAGGCCTTACGCTCGTAAAATAGCTGTTTTCAAAAACAAGAAATTCGAAGACAAAAATTTACTTACGATCGAATTTGCCATTTGAGTCGAAAGGTTTGGCTCTAATGATGGTTGAATCTGCGCCTAATGATCGGCCATGCAAGGGAACGACGTTGAAAAGCTCCGCCATCTCTTATTTGAAGAACAACATCGCAGAAAGCTATCTTCAGAAGGATGAGTACGAGAATACATGAAACATTCTCGGCTATTTATAAAGACTGAAGAAGTTATTAAGATGAGCCTATTTCGGGAGAAGATCTTATTTAAAGGATCTTGTAACCATAAGATAGACACCACATGTTGGTTTGTTTCTCGGGAATCAACAATCACGGAAGCAGTCAACAGAAGTGCAAAAACAAATGCGCGTTCATAGATGGGGTTAAAACATCAAATATTTTATTTATAAAAGATGGGAGCGGATCCCTACATATAAAAGTTGTAGTACACAGAATATTATTATTCTTTGGGTTGACAAACGGATGCACCCAACTCACGCATATTGTAAATCCCAGAGCGACGCATCAGACGAAGGAATGCTTTCGCGTCACCCGGTCCCTCGTATGCAGTTGAAGGACCACCATCAATACGACTGAAGACCGCTGGGGTCAGCCCAAAGCACTCTAGAAGATTTTGCGCTCGCTCGTTCTCTATCTCGAGGTTAAGCCTGGCGACCGAAGCCCCCTCAACAATTGGCTCTTTCTTTGGCGCCATATCAACTATGAGGATGAACATTAAAAGTAAAGAGTTGGTCCTTATTTATACAAATTAAAATAACTCTTCACATTCCTCATCGGAAACCGTTCACTCGGGAAGATGAAGATACATTTGAAAGTTACGAAGAAGAAAATTTATTGTGACGGTTAAGTGTTGACCGACATTATTTCTTCTCTCTTGAACTTTACGCTGACTGTTGGATATCTCCGCTCTTACGCGGATGACTGTTGCATATCCCGAATTTTGCGCTCATCAAATCTCAACTTTTACGCTGCTGTTCAAAGTGTTTCAAATTTTGGAGACATTTGAAAACTTTGAAGGGGGTCTTGTAGGAGCGTAAAAAGTGCTTCAAAGAAAGAGTCATCTCATTCGTAAGTGGCCTGCTTTACGCCTAACAGAACGGGTAATTTCTTTACGCCCAAAACAAGGCTAATTGTATTACGCCTAAGCAGATTGATCACTTTACGCTTGGGTCTGCACCGGTGATTTTATGCCAAGGATTGAGCAGCCTCTTTCACACTGGACAAAGGCTATCAAATCTCGCATTTAATGCAGACTTTGACATGAAGATATCAATGATGGCATTTACCACAGAGTTCAATGGAATTTGTCTCATACAAAGACCATTGTTGTCGTTTATAGAGATCGAGCTACTTTACGCTCACTGAATGGTTTCTTTTACGCACGGAGGTTTACATGAGTCCTTACGCTCATAAAAAACAATATGTGCATGAAGTCTATTTGAGCCATTTTACGCTCAAGGTTATTCAATAACCACTTTACGCTGGAAACCTATGACAGAGCTAGTTTATGCTTATCCTTTTACGCCCTATTCGTTCTGGCCAGTTTGGAACGTGGTGTGCCTACGTTGTCTTCATGCCACATATTTCGAAGAACGTGTGTACATGTATCCTATTCTTACTGAAATGATGGGACACGTGTCAGTATATACAGAGGATGATTCTGATCGTGGAGGGCAGTTGTTAGCGTAAAGACAGATATTGATGCTCTTTTACGCACGAAAGCCCCAGTCTATAAATAGACTCATTTTTCTCACACAGACAGACACACAGACAGAGACAGAGAGACAGAGAGAGACAGGAGAGAATACAGAGATCAGAGCTTCGAGATTTTGATTCTCTGGAGCATCCTTCTTCAACTTTTCTTTCAGAACAAAGTGAAGCAAAGCAGGAAAGCATTCGGCCTCGCCATCAGTGCCCAAGTGCGTCGATACCTTTCTGGTGCATTAGTTCTTCCAAATTGTTCTACTTCAAGCAGTGATCTTCATCATCATCATATGGTCCAAGGAACAAAGTGATCATTTACGAATCAGACTTCCATAGCAATACTTTCCTAGAATCGAATTTGTACTTCTTGTACTTTTTCTTCTTGTTTTTGTTTTCAAAAGCCAATTCCTCCAAGGCATTTTGTTAATCGAAACAATATTGTTAATTATGTTTATGTGTTCTATTTACAGGTCATGATGGCTGGCCGTGGTCGTGGTGCTGGTCGTGGTGGTGGTGGTGGTGGTGGTGCGGGTCGTGGTCGTGGTCGTACTGGTGCTGGTGGTCGTGGTCGCATTCAAGGTTTCCAGGATGTGACCCCATCGAGCGAGTCCGACCCGGAGAGTACCCCGGGCACAGACGCACCCCGCTAGGGGTGAGCATTATTCGGTTTTGGACCGAAAACCGAACCGAACCGAACCGAACCGAATAAGAGGTTCGGTTCGGTTTTTAAAAAATTCGGTTCGGTTTCGGTTTTGAAAATACTAAATTTTCTTATTCGGTTTCGGTTTTGGGTTTCGGTTTCGGTCCAAAACCGAAAACCGAATAAGAAAATTTAATTAATTAATTTATATATATATGTGTGTGTGTGTATGTGTGTGTGTACTATATATATAAGTATTAATATATATAGGTATATACTAAATATATATAGGTATATACTAAATATGTCTATGTATATTTAGTTACTATATATATTAACAAAAAAAGCTCAAAAAAATCAAAATATATATGAATAAACCGAATAAACCGAAAATCGAACCGATTTAATTCGGTTCGGTTTGATTCGGTTTTGGGCCAATTCGGTTCGGTTTCGGTTTTGCTTATTCGGTTTCGGTCCAATTCGGTTTTGGGTTATTCGGTTCGGTTTAAACCGAATAAACCGAATGCTCACCCCTACATCCCGCCCTCGATCGACCACTTCATCGAGGCATAAGTCCGGATCTGCTAGCGGATCCGTTCCGCTATCGGAACCACCAGCAGCGGATCCACCAGGGGATGCCCCAGTTACTGCACAGTGGGCCCTGGAGTACCCCCATACTCGGTTCCATTCGGTTACTGGGGAGTACATACGCGGACCCGCGGATCCTCCGACAGCACCAGAGAGGCCGAGAGGCGAGTTCCGACGAGAGCTATGGCCCGCGGGGACCTCGTAAGTAAATTTAAGTAAATTTATTAAATTTCTTTCATTTATTCAAGTTAATAATCCAGTCGTTTCTTCTTTGTAGGTTTTTTCCGTTTAATGTTGGCAGGGCCCTTGGAGAAATTATCAGGGCTAACTTCCACGGCCCCTACCTCAACTTTTCGTCGGTGCCCCAAAACGTGCAGTACGTCTGGCTCGACGAGTTGAGAGTATATATCTATATCTTCTGGTTAATTATTAGTTACTCTTTAATCAACCATTTTTAAATTACGTGATAATTGATTTTCTGTGTTAGACAACGTACTGGTGGCCCCCCCATCGCGAGGAGGGGATCCGCAGGACCTACAGAAGCGCTTGTTCGAAGAAGACACGGGATATAATTCATGACCTAAAAATGGGGAATACGAGGCCGAATTGGATCCGACAGGAGTATTATGAGGACCTCTTAGGCATGATGGATACCCCTGCGTACAAGAAAAAATTGGAGATGGCGAAGGTGAACCGATCTGCCACGGGCCTTCATACGGGGGGATCAAGGTCCCACGCAGCGACACTTGCTGATCTGGTGAGTAACCGTAAATTTATTTCACTATCGAATTAGGTATTATTAATTAAAGGAGTTAATTAGTTTCTACGAAAATTTTGTATGCAGGCCCAACGGGCGGTGAAGGAGGGAAGGGCACCAAAATCGGTCACCATGCACGGCGTATTCCAGCATACGCACAAAAGACGGAAGAACGGGAGCTTCGTCGACGAGAGGGCCAAGGAGACTGATGTAAGTACTTATGTTTATGAGATTAACATTAGAATTAAAAGTATTCGGACTATAACTTAGGTAAACTTAGGATTCACACTTAACTTAGTGAAACATAGGATTTAGATTACAACTTAGGTAAATCTTATAATATAAACACATTCATTTGATAGGCTGCGTATCGTGAGGCACTTAGTTGGGCTCAGTTAACTGACACCGAGGATGTCGGTGAAACGACGTCCTTCCGGACGCCCTCTTCTTTGGCCGCTCGGAACGACTTGTTCGTAGATACCGTCGGCGGCCTTAAGAAAGGGTTCCTGTACGGAGTCGGCTCCCTAGGGCCATTGTACATGATGACACAGAGATTTCCACCGACACTGTCTCCTCCCGTGGCCCCGACAGACGATGATGTTAGGTCGCAGCTTACGTAGCTGCACGAGGCGGTGTCGTCCTTGCGGGAACAATTTGCCACGTACTTTTCGCCTACGTCTGTTGCTGCCGGTCCGTCTGCTGCTGCCGGTACGTCTGTTGATGGTGCTCGTCCGTCTTCTACTGGTCCGTCGATTGCAGGTGTCGGTCCGTCTTCCGTGGGCCATCTTTCTTTCAACCCTGATGCCCCTGTGGTATCGCCTACGACTTTGACGTCACTCTTGGATCTCATGTCCGTAGAGTAGTTACGCCGACTTCCGAGCAGTGTCTACGACGGCTTGCCTCCGTACCTTGTAGAGGAGTATATTCGTCGGTCGCATATGGGATTACCACCACCGGACAATCGACCTCCTCCTTCTTAAAATATTGTATTAAGAAAATTTAGATTATTTGTGAGAGCTTTGGATTAATTGTGCTATAATCGGCTTATAGCACCGGATATTATGTTACTCTTTAGGATAATTGATGTTTATTTTCTATTAATTTGGTTTGGTATGTGATTCTTGGATAATTGGTGTGCATTAAATTCGTATGTGCATATTTGGTCTATGTGATTCTTGGATAATTGGTGTGCATTATATATTTGGTCTGTGTGATTGTTGGATAATTGGTGTGTATTATATATTGGTTTGGTTTATGCATATATTTGTGAACAGGAAAAGTGCTGCAATTTTTTTCCCAAAAAACTCAGTTAGCGACGGACTAGTGTCTGTTTAGCGACGGATAATCCCAGTTACCGACGGTTTTTCGACGGATTAGCCGTCACTATCTGGAGTTTTTAAAGTGTTTCCAGGTAGCGACGGATGATCGACGGATTATCCGTCGGCAAGGTTCTGGTGGTATAAACTTCGACGGAATAGCGACGGCCTATCCATCTCCAGGGCGACTGATAATCAGCCACTAATCAGTCTCTCTCTCTAGCAACTGCTTAGCGACGGACAATCCGTCGATAAGGTTCTGGAAATACTTGACATTTCCAGAACCATGACGACGGATAATCAGTCAGTAATCAGTCGCTGTGGCGACGGTGTAGCGACTACTCTTCCGTCGCCATGGTGCTGAAAATGCCAAGCATTTCCAGAAATAGATCGACGGATAGTCCGTCAGCAGACCGTCGCTGATCCGTCGTTCGTTACCGACGAATACCGACGGATGAGCGACGGAACGATATGCCCTGATACGCTGTTACGACGTGTTACCGACGAAATTTTACGTCGCTATTGTCTACACAGTTCAGTACTTAATAGTTGAAATGGACGACAGTCCGTCGGTAATGCGTCGCTAATGCTTCGTATTTTGACGTCGACAAGACGTCGCTATGCCGTCGCTTGACGACTACGTAGCGACGGACCGTTATTAGCGACGAGCTGATTGCCGACGAATTTTTTTGACCAAAAACCGTCAGTGATCGGTCGCTAATACTAATTACCGTCGGTTGGCGACGGATAGGGCCGTCGCTAAAACGATAAATTTTGGTAGTATTTCTTGGGTTTTGATCTACTTAATCTTGTTATTTCTGAGTTTTGATGGTTCCATGTTGTAGAGGCTTTCGTTCTACCCCATTTTGACCTATGGAAGTTCGGATTTGGGCTCTGGATGATGGAGTTATGGAGCTTGAGAACTTGGCTCTCATGGTGTTCTTCTTCTCGGGATTTTGGAGAAGATGAACTGTGCTTGACTTGACCGCATGAATATTTCATGCGGCAAGTGTTCTATTCAGCCGCATGGGACCCCGCTTCTTTCTGGCCGCATGGGAACCCGCTTCTTCCAGCCGTATGAATGATCTGACTTACTCTTATGCGCCCTCTCTTCCCGCTGGCCGCATGGGACTTTACTTGACCCAGCCGCATGAGAACAACTTCCTGAGCCGCATGCACCCTCCCCCCTTTTTCTCCTGGCCGCATAAGCGCACCCTTATCAGCCGTATGGACCCAATTTATTTCAGCCGCATGCGCCTGACCCTATTCCGTCGTATGCGCATGACCCTATTCCGCCGCATGCGCCTGACCCTATTCCGCCGCATGGACTGTTCTCCTCCCAGCCGCATGAGATTATTCCTGGCCGCATATTCCTGAACCGCATGACTCTCCTATAGCTCTGTACTGTTATTTTATTATTATTTTTGCCTATGCCTTAGAACTCCTATGGTATATTTATGCCCATTTGATATCCTTACACCTTTTATCCTGAACTTGATAATTATGATTTGATTGACATGATTGAAATGACAATTGTACATGGCATGGTGTGACAAGGAACTAGCATGATACGACAGTGACCCGTAGTGGTACACTCCTGACAAGTAAACCTGAGATGACATGATATTGGCCCGTCGTGGCGCACTCCTGACAGGTAGACCGGACATGATATATCTTGATAAGCTGTTGCGACGGCTACCTGATATGACATGACCTGTATAATTAACCCGGACACCGTGGGCGATTGTGCTTGTACAAATAATTCAGTCCTGTCTTGCATCATGTCTAGGAGGGGACTCCTGAGTACCACGGTCAGGAGTACCTATTGAAATGGACTAAGGCTAATAACTAGATTAATACACTAGTCATAAAGAGATCTCCCAGCTACAGGCAATCCCGTTACCTGGGCACGCCTTGGGATCTGTAGCCTGCCGTCGAGTAGGGCACATTTCCGGCACATTGTCATGTGTTGCACCCTTCAAGCTACATAAGGGTACATTCGTTTCCTGGACGATGTACCCACCTGAATATAACTTTAATCTTTCAACCCGGGTAACCTGGATGGTCTGCAGGGCTTATGGCTGTGGAAGATTCTCACTGCATCTTGCTAGTAACTAGGCATGTGATAACCCTAGTTAGTTAAAGTATCAAGCCGTAATTCTTGCTTGGCCGTGAAATGATTGGATGGAGTCTAATCTGTCTAGTCTTGTCCTGATTTTGTTCCAGATTACTGCATGACCAGAATGCCTGTATTTATTTTATCGATAAATGGTGAGAATTCCAAGTTCTGTTCAGACGAAGGGTTACAACCCCGGTGTCACTCCCCGTTCCCAGAATGCGTATTTTAATACGTATATTGCTTGAATGTATTTATTTAAGTATTTATCATGTAGTATCCTGTATTTAAATTCCTCTAGTTTTATGCTAATTAATTATCTGCTCTTTAATTTTCATGTTAATTAATTTCCTGCAATTTTATTTTCTGCAATTTTATTACCTATATTTTATTTCCTGCTTTTAATTTTCTGTTTACCTTCGGGTTGGCCTTGGCCGAACCCCCACAGACCCGGCCCATTAACTCCCACCTACCACCCCCTTTGCTATTTAAAGCTCCCCTCTCCATTCTCTCTCCTCATAACTTCATTCTCACCATTACTCCTTCTTCTTCCTCCCATTACTCTCCACCACCTACCAGCTGCAGGAGAAGGCAAGTGCAATCTTGCTTCTCCTTCATCCATTTTTATGGATCATTACTCTTCCTCTCAAGATTCTGAGAGAGTTTACTACTTGGCATTTTCGATTTCTATGGCTGGTTTTTCCTAGATGTAAGTTGCTATATTTTCGTTTATTCATGGTTTTGACCTCCCAACTTAGCGTGTTTTCTGGCTGGGAACCTCATTTTCTGGCTTGGGACGAAGGCTTAGTCACGCACACGTTCTTACGTGGCTGCGTGGATTTTTAGTCACGCACACGTCTCTACGTGTCTGCGTGTATTTTCAGTCACGCTAACGTTCTCATGAGCGTGCGTGTATTTTTAGTCACGCACACATCCATGAGCGTGCGTGTATTTTTAGTCACGCACACATCCATGAGCGTACGTGTATTTTTAGTCACGCACACATCCATGAACGTGCGTGTATTTTTAGTCACGCACACATCCATGAGCGTGCGTGTATTTTTAGTCACGCACACATCCATGAGCGTGCGTGTATTTTTAGTCACGCACACATCCATGGGTGCGTGGATTCTTAGTCACGCACACGTCCACGAGTGCGTGCGTGGATTTCTTATCATTTCCCACACTCACACTGTGCATGCCAACATGAACCATTTTTCATGCTCACTCTGACTAGACTTGTTGGCGTGACTTTTGGTCTTAGCTTAGACTTGCTGGCGTGACTTTTAACCTGGGTGTTTTTATTTGTCCTATAATTATTATTTAATGATGGCATGATAATTCTTATATTATATCCTTACGCCTTTTGGCGTGAACTTAATAAAATCATGACATGTTAATATTGTAAATATGGATTGTTGTGTAGAATGTGTCATGTGTCTTGATTGATCCATGGATACCCAGATTGACTGGAACTTAACTCTGAGGAGTTACAGACTCGACCCCGGGTAATACTAATCGACTTTCATGCCTTGATACCATTAATAATAATGGTTATCTTTACTAAAATTGATCATACGTTCCTAGTTGGAACTAAGAGACTGGCTAGTCGTCTTATTGAATGAAATGAATGAGACACGTTCATGTAATGAACTATTGTACTCAATTAGCCAATCCCGAATATTGGCATACAGGCACATGCAGGTTTCAAATTATTTATTTATCTATTTTACAAAAACAGCATGTGTACTTTATGGTCAAGACATGATTACTCCGTGGTTAGACTTGATTGTTGTATCACGCTATGTAAAACCAACAACCTAGCCGCATGGGTATCGTTGTAGAGTTGCGCATATCGTACCCCGTACAAAAGTACTCATTTGAACGACCATGATCCACGGCATGGAACTTCACTCAAACGTAGAGACTATTAAGTTAAATAAAATAATGATGGCATGGAGAGAATGGATTCCCAAGTTCTTACATGGCAGCCCCCTTGGGACTATTAAGTGCCCGACGGGCAGGCTGGTTTCCACAGATACTGTAAATCTGTCACACGGGCAGGGAACGGTATCTGCTTATATTATTATACATGCTATAATGGCGGACGTCCCTCTGGGACTCGTCTAACTACATGATTGGCGCAATTGATCGATTGGATAGACTAGCCTTGCTTGCACATAGTAAGAACTGAGAAATCTCTAATTGCATAATTCCAGGATAACTTGGGACTCACAATAGCAAGCCGTAGTAGTTGATTGGCCGTTCAAGATGATTTGTTTGTGTACTGTACCTACTCTGTTGCCTAACTGAGATGATCAGAATGTCAGGACATGACGGACTAACTTCTGTCCTTGTTTGGTTGGGAGGTTGGTTCGAAGTGTCGTGATGTTTTGTGACTCCTAGTGGAAAGCAGAGATCTATTATTTTAGTCTCATACTTACTGGTTTAGTCATTCATATCGTCCTTCCTTGTGGTACTTGCTATTAGAGGTCTAACCTCTCTGGTTTTGCATGGCCAGATTTAGAGCCGGTCCTCGAGGATCCAGCTTACTTCTACCTCCAAGATGGTCAATACTAGGGAAATGATTGCAGGAGGACTCGAGTGGGTTTCCTTACTTCACCGCTCGTTTTGTTATTTACTTTATACTTAGCCGTTTGGCACCGACATGTTAGTCGGATTGTCTTGTACTTACTTTTGCATAATTGTAACTAAAGTCAGACTGCAGCTGATAAAAATTGTGTATATGTCACTATACCATCTGGCTATGTTTAGTAAAGCCAGATCTCAAGAACATTTTGACTGAGCGTTTGGGACGCCTTACTGCTTTATCTTACATGTTTTCTATTTCTGCTTCTTGCTTTGAATGATTGAGACAATAGATGCAAAATGACCATAGTGAGACTTTTATGTAGTATGCACCCCCTCGTCTGGTTAGACAGTATTGATCGTATTATACGGTATTCATCTACCCGTAATACGTAGCTGGCTGAGTCATTCCCCCGCTCTCCAGTATTCTGGTTCTGGGGCGTGACAAGGTTTTAGTGGTGGCCCATGCAGGTCTGATTTCAGACTTGTGGGGTGTTTTGATTTATAGGATGTCTCAATCATGCGTGTTCCCCCTTGATCTCATGATTCATTATTCTCAACCCTTGCTTGACATTCCGGTATCCTTTGACTTCACTGATCCTTCATGTCCGGTTGTTTGATTGTTCTCTTATCCCTTTTCTTAGGGGCACTTCGACCGCATCGGTCAGAGCTGGACAGCAACAACAACAGCAGGAGCAACATGGACAACCTGACCCGGTTGGTCAGCAACAAGGGCCAGTACTAACTCAAGAGGCTACCCAGGAAGAAGTGATAGTGGAACCAGCAGCTGGATCGCAGTATCCGGATATTCCACCACCACCGACAGTCCCACCTACCCAAGTGGACACACCATCCCTTCTGGAGATCATGAGAGGAATGATGGCTACTCAGCAACATCAGATGTTGGCCCAGCAGCGCATGCACACTCAGCTACAAGAGCAGAATGTGTTGCTCAACCAAGGATTGCAGACGGCTTTGGAAAGATGAGCGAGGCCAGATTCAGGAGCATCAGCCAGGTTTTGCAAGTACAACCCCCGCCGTTTCGAGGGCACGGAGGATGCCATATCAGTAGATGCATGGCTTAAGGACATGGAGGCTATTCTGACAGCAGCTAAGGTACCGACAGAAGAACGTATGGATCTAGTGAAGTTATTACTTCAGGATCTCGCACGTGATTGGTGGGAATCAGAGGAAGTGGGCATCAGACGTCCTGTGGCTTGGGAAGATTTTACAGCAAGATTCAAGACCAAGTACTATGGAGTTGTGGCACAGTTTGAGCTACAACAGAAGTTTATCAGCCTCAGACAGGCTGGCAAGACTGTAGATGCTTATGCAGCGGAGTTCTGCAGATTGAGTAGGTTCGCCCCAGTGATGGTAGCAACAGAGAGCCAGAGGGCCATGAGGTTTCAGCAAGGGTTTCATCTTGAACTCTTGCAATTGATCGAGGGGCATAATTACCAGACTTTTGATGAGATATTGACGGCGACTCGAAGGCATGAACTCACCATTCAGAGGCTTGCAGCAAGTATTGGGGGTCAGAAGAGATCCCACAGTCAGATTGAAGGAGGAGGGGGAGCAGCGCCCCGAACAACAGCACCATCCACTGGCGTTCGTATCCACGATGTGGTGATACGAGGACCAGTACCACCAAGGCAGCAGTAACAGCAACAGAGGAAGAACCAGCAACCCCCGGTGGGCTGCACTTATTGTGGGAAGATGGGGCACACTAGAGATGTGTGTCGGACATTGAATGGACTGTGTCTGATATGTGGAAATCCAGACCATCGGGTTACCACATGTTCCATGAATTCGAGGTCAGGAGGACCAGGGCAGCAGTTTCCTGCTCTGCCAGCACCAGGGGCAGGCCAGTATCGAGGACCAGCAGTGGCAGTAAGGCCGCTGGCACAGCTTCTGCAGGTTTAGATGTTTCGGCAGCAGGGGCCGCCGATGCAGCAACACCAGCATAGACCACCCCAGCATCATCAAGGCAGGGGCCAGCAGCAGCACCAGGCTAGGCCGCAGCATGGGAACCAGCAAGGAGGTCGAGGGTAGGCATTCACTCTGTCCTTGGAGGAGGCATTGGCATCGGGAGATATTGTGGCAGGTAACATTCTCGTCGCCTCATATCCCGCAGTAGCATTGTTTGATTCGGGAGCATACCATTCATTTATATCTGCACAATTTGCGACACGACTAGGGATGGAGTTCGAGGCATTACCAGGGAGGTTGAATATACTCACTGGTAATGGGCTCGTAGGGGTTAGTAGAGTTATTCTAGCGTGTAGTGTTGTAGTTTGCGGGCATTCCTTACCCGCCCGATTGATAGAATTTCCTGTCGGAAATTTCGACGTTATCTTAGGCATGGACTGGCTGAAAGACAGTCATGCGACAATCGATTATCGTAGAGGGAGTGTATCTTTTGATATTCCAGGCATGGAGAGGTTCACCTTAGTCAGATCAGAGGCAACTCAGCAGGAGCAGAGAATAGTAGCGGCAATGGAAGAAGTTCAGATCCCGAAGGTAGTTGAAGAATTTTTGGACGTATTTCCCGAAGAACTTCCAGGTCTACCACCGGTTAGGGATATTGAGTTCAATATAGAATTGGCACCAGGAACTAAACCGATATCAGATCGAATTTACAGAATGGCGGATTCGGAGCAGGCCAAGGTATATCAACATATAGAGGAACTGAAGGAGAAGAAGTTCATCCAAGCTAGCGTGTCACCATGGGCAGCACCAGTGGTACTTGTGAGGAAGAAGGATGGGTCATCCAGATTGTGCATTGACTACAGGAAGCTTAACGCGGCAACAGTGAAGAACAAGTACCCATTACCCAGGATTGACGACTTATTTGATCAGTTGAGCAAAGCTAGAGTTTTCTCCAAGATAGATCTTCGTTCAGGGTACCATCAGGTGAGGGTTCGGAAGGAAGATATTCCCAAGACAGCGTTCAGGTCGAAGTATGGGCATTATGAATTCTTAGTAATGCCATTTGGTTTGACCAATGCTCCAGCAATATTCATGGATTTGATGAATCGCATCTTTATGCCATACTTAGATCAGTTTGTCGTTGTGTTTCTTGACGACATTCTCGTATATTCTGCCAGTAAAGAGGAGCATGAAGACCACCTCAGGAAAGTGTTGCAGGTTCTGAGAGAGAACCAGTTGTTTGCCAAGCTCAGTAAGTGTGAGTTTTGGTCGGATCATATTTCATTTTTGGGTTATATCATCTCAGGAGCTGGAGTAGCAGTAGATCCCAAGAAGGTGAAAGCAGTAGAGAGTTGGCCAGTACCCAAGACCGTAGCAGATGTGCGGAGTTTCTTGGGATTGGCAGGATATTACAGGAGGTTTGTGTCAGACTTTGCAAGGCTTTCAGCACCCATGACCCGCTTGACCCGGAAGGATGTACCATTTGTTTGGTCGGCAGAATGTCAGGCATCATTCGAGACTTTGAAGCAGAAGTTGATATCAGCATCTATTCTTACATTACCAGTTGGACCCGGAGGTTTTACAGTATATTGTGATGCGTCAGGTAAAGGACTTGGATGTGTCCTTATGCAGCATGGGAAGGTGATAGCATATGCATCTAGGCAGCTTCGGGACCACGAGAAGAATTACCCAACTCATGATTTGGAGTTAGCAGCAGTAGTGTTTGCTCTGAAGCTATGGAGGCATTACTTATATGGTGACCGAGTGGAGATGTACACAGACCATAAAAGTCTGAAGTACATCTTTACTCAGAAGGAACTAAACATGAGGCAGAGAAGATGGCTGGAGTTGATTAAGGATTATGACGTGGAGCTTTAGTATCACCCAGGCAAGGCTAATGTAGTAGCAGACGCTCTCAGCAGGAGAGACGGCACATTTATGTTGACAACGCAGAGGCATATCTTAAAAGACCTTCAGGAGATGGGCATCGAAGTTATACTTCCTAATGATGTAGGAGTTCTAACAAGTCTACAAGTTCAATCCGACTTGGTAGACAGGATCAAGGCAGCTCAGGCACAAGACCCAAGGATTCAGAAGCTTAGGGCAGAATGTGAGTCAGGACTCAGGAAGGAGATGAGAATTCATGAAGATGGTACACTTAGGTTTGGATTACGTCTATGTGTGCCTAGTGGAGATATCAGACAGGAGGTTATGGCAGAAGCTCACAGTTCTCAGTATTCTATTCATCCTGGAGGGACCAAGATGTACCAAGATATCAAGCAGCATTTCTGGTGGAACGGGATGAAGAGGGAGATAGCTAGATTTGTTTCCCGCTGCTTGGTATGTCAGCAAGTGAAGGCAGAACAGCAGAGGCCAGCTGGGTTATTACAACCGCTTCCTATTCCGGAATGGAAATGGGAGCATATTACAATGAACTTTGTGACCGGTTTACCAAGATCACCAAGTGGTAAGGACACTATTTGGGTGATAGTGGACCGACTTACGAAGGTAGCACATTTTCTTCCTTTCAGAGTAGGGCAATCTACAGAAAAGTTGGCAGAGTTGTATATGAAACAGATAGTCAGGCAGCATGGAGTCCCTGTCAGTATTGTGTCGGATCGAGATACCCGCTTTACATCATATTTCTGGAAGAGCTTGCATCACAGTCTGGGTACCAAGTTAAGATTTAGCACAGCTTACCATCCACAGACGGATGGGCAATCAGAAAGAACGATTCAGACCTTAGAAGACATGTTGCGAGCTTGCACTCTAGATTTTGGAGGGTCTTGGGAAAGTCACCTGCACTTGGTCGAGTTCTCATACAACAACAGTTATCAAGTCAGTATCCAGATGGTGCCGTTCGAAGCACTATATGGTAAGAGGTGCAGGTCACCGCTTGCATGGGATGATATCGGAGAGAGGAAGATGTTAGGCCCAGAAATGATTGTTCAGACGGTTGAAGTGGTTAAGGGAATTAGAGAGCGACTTCGAGTTGCGCAGGATCGGCATCGTCATTGGGCGGACCAGCATCGTAGGCCGTTAGAGTTCTCCGTTGGGGACCACGTATTCTTGCGGATCTCACCTACTCGTGGGGTCATTAGATTTGGCGTTCGCGGGAAATTGAGTCCGCGGTACGTGGGCCCATTTGTTATCCTTGATCGGATAGGCGATGTTGCTTATCGTTTATCCCTCCCACCTTCGTTACGAGAGGTGCATGACGTGTTTCATGTATCTCAATTACGTCGGTATGTATCGGACCCAAGTCATGTCCTCGATCATTCGGAGCTGGTTGTTGGTACCAACCTGTCTTACGAGGAACAGCCTGTGTCTATTTTGGACCGAAGAGAGAAGATACTCAAGAACCGAACAATTAGTCTTGTCCGTGTTGCTTGGGGTCATCACTCCTTGGGAGAGTCAACGTGGGAACGTGAGGATGATATCCGATCACGGTATCCACACCTATTTGACTCACAAGGTATATCTCTTTCTGTATACCTTGATTGTCCTGATTCTTCATGCTTATCACCTTATGGGTAGAGCTACTTGATATCGTGGATTGATGAATTTACATATATAGTACTCGCTTTTGATATGATAATCATGATTGCTTGCTCACTAGAATTGCTTGTATTAGTTTAGCTCCGATATTTCTACCTACTTAGATTTGAAATTCCGAGGACGGAATTTTTCTAAGGTGGGAAGAGATGTCACTCCCCGTTCCCAGAATGCGTATTTTAATACGTATATTGCTTGAATGTATTTATTTAAGTATTTATCATGTAGTATCCTGTATTTAAATTCCTCTAGTTTTATGCTAATTAATTATCTGCTCTTTAATTTTCATGTTAATTAATTTTCTGCAATTTTATTTCCTGCAATTTTATTACCTATATTTTATTTCCTGCTTTTAATTTTCTGTTTACCTTCGGGTTGGCCTTGGCCGAACCCCCACAGACCCGGCCCATTAACTCCCACCTACCACCTCCTTTGCTATTTAAAGCTCCCCTCTCCATTCTCTCTCCTCATAACTTCATTCTCACCATTACTCCTTCTTCTTCCTCCCATTACTCTCCACCACCTACCAGCTGCAGGAGAAGGCAAGTGCAATCTTGCTTCTCCTTCATCCATTTTTATGGATCATTACTCTTCCTCTCAAGATTCTGAGAGAGTTTACTACTTGGCATTTTCGATTTCTATGGCTGGTTTTTCCTAGATCTAAGTTGCTATATTTTCGTTTATTCATGGTTTTGACCTCCCAACTTAGCGTATTTTCTGGCTGGGAACCTCATTTTCTGGCTTGGGACGAAGGCTTAGTCACGCACACGTTCTTACGTGGCTGCGTGGATTTTTAGTCACGCACACGTCTCTACGTGTCTGCGTGTATTTTCAGTCACGCTAACGTTCTCATGAGCGTGCGTGTATTTTTAGTCACGCACACATCCATGAGCGTGCGTGTATTTTTAGTCACGCACACATCCATGAACGTGCGTGTATTTTTAGTCACGTACACATCCATGAGCGTGCGGGTATTTTTAGTCACGCACACATCCATGAGCGTGCGCGTATTTTTAGTCACGCACACATCCATGAACGTGCGTGTATTTTTAGTCACGCACACATCCATGAGCGTGCGTGTATTTTTAGTCACGCACACATCCATGAGCGTGCGTGTATTTTTAGTCACGCACACATCCATGAGCGTGCGTATATTTTTAGTCACGCACACATCCATGAGTGCGTGGATTATTAGTCACGCACACGTCCACGAGTGCGTGCGTGAATTTCTTATCATTTCCCATACTCACACTGTGCATGCCAACATGAACCATTTTTCACGCTCACTCTGACTAGACTTGTTGGCGTGACTTTTGGCCTTAGCTTAGACTTGCTGGCGTGACTTTTAACCAGGGTGTTTTTATTTGTCCTATAATTATTCATTTAATGATGGCATGATAATTCTTATATTATACCCTTACGCCTTTTGGCGTGAACTTGATAAAATCATGACATGTTAATATTGTAAATATGGATTATTGTGTAGAATGTGTCATGTGTCTTGATTGATCCATGGATACCCAGATTGACTGGAACTTAACTCTGAGGAGTTACAGACTCGACCCCGGGTAATACTAATCGACTTTCATGCCTTGATACCATTAATAATAATGGTTATCTTTACTAAAATTGATCATGCGTTCCTAGTTGGAACTAAGAGACTGGCTAGTCGTCTTATTGAATGAAATGAATGAGACACGTTCATGTAATGAACTATTGTACTCGATTAGCCAATCCCGAATATTGGCATACAGGCACATGCAGGTTTCAAATTATTTATTTATCTATTTTACATAAACAGTATGTGTACTTTATGGTCAAGACATGATTACTCCGTGGTTAGACTTGATTGTTGCATCACGCTATGTAAAACCTACAACCTAGCCGTACGGGTATCGTTGTAGAGTTGCGCATATCGTACCCCGTACAAAAGTACTCATTTGAACGACCATGATCCACGGCATGGAACTTCACTCAAACGTAGAGACTATTAAGTTAAATAAAATAATGATGGCATGGAGAGAATGGATTCCTAAGTTCTTACATGGCAGTCCCCTTGGGACTATTAAGTGCCCGACGGGCCGGCTGGTTCCCACAGATACTGTAAATCTGTCACACGGGCAGGGAACGGTATCTGCTTATATTATTGTACATGCTATAATGGCGGGCGTCCCTCTGGGACTCGTCTAACTACATGATTGGCGCAATTGATCGATTGGATAGACTAGCCTTGCTTGTACATAGTAAGAACTGAGGAATCCCTAATTGCATAATTCCAGGATAACTTGGGACTCACAATAGCAAGCCGTAGTAGTTGATTGGCCGTTCAAGATGATTTGTTTGTGTACTGTACCTACTCTGTTGCCTAACTGAGATGATCAGAATGTCAGGACATGACGGGCTAACTTCTGTCCTTGTTTGGTTGGGAGGTTGGTTCGAAGTGTCGTGATATTTTGTGACTCCTAGTGGAAAGTAGAGATCTATTATTTTAGTCTCATACTTACTGGTTTAGTCATTCATATCGTCCTTCCTTGTGGTACTTGCTATTAGAGGTCTAACCTCTCTGGTTTTGCATGGCCAGATTTAGAGCCGGTCCCCGAGGATCCAGCTTACTTCTACCTCCAAGATGGTCAATACTAGGGGAATGATTGCAGGAGGACTCGAGTGGGTTTTCTTACTTCACCGCTCGTTTTGTTATTTACTTTATACTTAGCCGTTTGGCACCGACATGTTAGTCGGATTGTCTTGTACTTACTTTTGCATAATTGTAACTAAAGTCAGACTGCAGCTGATAACAATTGTGTATATGTCACTATACCATCTGGCTATGTTTAGTAAAGCCAGATCTCAAGAACATTTTGACTGAGCGTTTGGGACGCCTTACTGCTTTATCTTACATGTTCTCTATTTCTGCTTCTTGCTTTGAATGATTGAGACAATAGATGCGAAATGACCATAGTGAGACTTTTATGTAGTATGCACCCCCTCGTCTGGTTAGACAGCATTGATCGTATTATACGGTATTCATCTACCCGTAATACGTAGCTGGCTGAGTCATTCCCCCGCTCTCCAGTATTCTGGTTCTGGGGCGTGACATCCGGTCCTTGTTTGGTTTACGGGTTGTAACCTGGCTATCTGAATAGTTCCATGGTTATCTCGTCGTATATCATCCTGATGTATTTCTCTATTTCCAATTCTTACCTTATTTATACTCTTGTGCTGATTGCTGGTTTTAGTTCCTAAGTGAAGCTTCCTTTGTGGCACTTGCTCCTTCTGGGATCTGAACTAGCTGGTTTTGTATGGCCAGATTTTGGAGCAGCTCCAGAGGGTCTACCGCTTTTCCAGCCCGATGGTGAACACCAGGCGTAACCAGGGCAACGAGTGGATTATTTTTGGCTCTTCCACTCTATTGTAAACATATTCTTTTGAGGCGTTTAGCCGACGAGCACATGTTTAGCTCGATTGTATTTACTTACTGTCTGCCTACGGGCTGTAACATGATTGACAGATCCTAGGGTTGATCATGTATGACTAAAACTCTTGCTAGTCCTAACATTTGGTAATGACTAGCTTCATGATCAGCTGAATATGCAATATTTGGGACGCCTTATTATTGTATATTTGATGATCATACATCTTGTAAACACTTACTTACTTGCTTGTGATTGAGACTCTAGGCTTGTTCATGACCATAGGAGACTGTTGGCTTGTAAGTAAACCTTCATGTATCTAGATAGCCGTGACCATATAGCGAGATGGGTTCCATTTCATATACGTAGCTGGCTATGTCTGCCCCCGCTCTCCAGTATTCTGGTTCTGGGGCGTGACAAAAATAATAATTATATGTATATGTTTTGAAGAACTCTTTGATAATTTAATAAATAGTCCAACTTTGGACGCAAGTTAAAAATACAACAAATGTGTGTTTAAATTTTTTAATAATTTAACTACGATTCTTACTTTAGATCCTGCCTATTAAACAATATAAATGTTCTAACCGAACAAATCGAATAAACCTAATTGATTATCCAGTTCAATTCGATTCGGTTTGATTTTGATCATATCGATTCAATTTTGATTTCAAATTTTTAGACTTATAGTTTATTCATTTTAACTACTTCGGTTCAATTGAAATCGAATAAATGGACTCATTGGACAATGTAGCTTTCACGTAAGGGTCAAAATGTGGATCAATGCTAATTGGAAAAGGTCAAAAGTTTCTGTGGTGCAAAAGCGTGAAAGTTGAATGTAGTTATCCAGAGAAGAGGGTGTTATTTGCAAAAAGGCATCCACAGATCTCTCTTGCCTGATAATAATAATCCAGAATCCAGATAAGAAAGAAAGAAAGGGATAGGGCGTTGGATTGGCTTTTAAATCTCCAGACAATCTCAAAATTCTCTGTTAATTTCTTTTTTTTTTTTGAGAAATTGAGAGGGGAAAAAAAATGTCGAATGTTTGCTGCAGCTCTCCATCTCTATGGTCTCCGTCCACCCTCCCGAGAAGAGTCTATGGCTGTTCCCACCGCTCCAATTCCACCACGCTCCGAGTCCACTGCGCTGTCGGAGGTGAATTTCTCTCTCTTTTCCCAAGTGTTTTTTCCCCTGTGAAATTAGGATTTTGCGCTGTTTCTAGTTTCACAATCCGAAACTGAAGTTGGAACTTTTAGTCCGTTATTCCCAAATTACAGTTGGTTCGTTAGAATTTACCTAGCCCTCATTAAGTAACAAGAAAATTATTAGTCTGATCAATTTTTCGACCCAAAAATTATTCAATCAAGAACTTCGGTCAGACGGGCTTTAGCCGCGACTTGCACGGACGCGGATGCGGCACGGCACGTTTCGGACACCGCGACACGGATCCGGCACCTAATTTGGTGTGTCCTGGTGTACCTTGGAGTGCCCATTACGTGTTTGACGCGACACAACATGACAGGAGGCGGCATGGATTTGATACAAAGCTAGAATTTCCAACTTACTTTGTAAGCTCTACATTTCCCAATAGGATGATTTTTCTCAGTGTTCTCTTCCACTCTCTCTTGTTGGTCTTCCCAACTTTAGACTCTTGTGATTAGAATCTCTGCACATTCATTAACATTTCGGAGTCACCTTGTGTTTAATGCTAAAAGATAGTGAAAGGATAGACAATAAATGCCACCACACTTTTGGAGGTGCATTTCCAATAATGAATCTAGATTGTGGATAGTATAATAAAACAAGCGTTCTCATTTTGTAATATCAGCATAATATTTGTGTTCTTGAGATAATATTTTATCAAGCAAGCTGTGTTCTAAAACGTGACCCTTATGAAACATACTGCAATACAAATAACAAGTTTGTAATATAACTGTTTAATTGTTTGCTGGTTTTCATCATATTCTATAACTTATACAACGAGTAAACTGGAAGGTCCCTCTTATCATTTTGTTCCATGTTATGTACGCCTTAGGGTTATTTTGATTGATACAAATACATTTGTCCAGAGTTTGTTGCAGAACCAAAAGTGGCGAGTCCTGCGGAGCCCCTCCTACTTGATGCTGTCAAAGGGGGAAAAGTGGAGAGACCTCCTGTTTGGCTTATGAGGCAAGCAGGGAGGTACATGAAGGCAGGTTTAGATACTATCTTATTCTTATATCATGATATTCAAGTAGATTTGTTTCCCAAGGTTAATATCTGTATCTTTCTTTTCTCTTAACAGAGTTATCAAGTGCTATGTGAAAAGTATCCTTCTTTCCGCGAAAGGTCTGAAAATGTTGATCTGGTTGTTGAAATCTCTCTCCAGCCATGGAAAGTTTTCAAGCCTGACGGGGTTAGGAACTTTACCCTTCAAACCTATATTATGTTACCTTTTCTATTGATTATTTGTCATGTTGACCTGAACTTTGGTACTCTGTTATCTTAAAATGGTTGTAAATGGTTGTGATCTAGGTAGGTAACAATCGGTTACATAGACATGGACCTGGTTACAGATACAGGCACGATAAATATCTGACATACGACATTTCTAAAAAATATTAGGATATGGGCACGCATGGATATGATCATATAGAGTATACACGTGAAAGCATATTGATAGTATGTATTTTGTACATTTTGATCTTCATGATTAAATATACATTTTGTTGGAGTTTGGTCTTTTCAAAGAGAATTTTAGTCCCACATCGGCTAGACCAAAGGAGTTGTATCTCTATATATTAGCTTTGCTATTATAGAGATGCACATGTGGTGTGGAGGTGCACATGGGTGTGCCATGTGGGGTTATTTTTCTAATGGAAAAAAGGCTAAATCAACAATAAAAGCATTCATGCTTTTTGCTCTTGGGAAATTCATTTCCATGGGAGCTAAGCCCCGTAGGGGCTTAGCGACTTGGACTCGGACTCGGACTCGGGCTCGGGCTCATGAGGCGTAATGTGGCGTTTTGTTGGCGCACCGAACAGTTGCAGCAGGGCCTATATAAGGTATCCTCTCTCTCAAGGCTAATTACAGAATAGAAAGAGAAGCCACCACATAAAGTTTACGAGTATTTTTTAGCACAAGTAAACAGAGAATTCAGAAGTGTTCTTTAACACAGTTCTGTTCGGAATTTGCCTGCGAATTCCAGCAGCCTTCGTGAGAGAGAGGAAAGGCGCCGCACCAGCGTTGCTTTTGCACGGGAGTTCGTGTCCATCCGAGGAGTCAGAAGAGCAGGAGTGTTCCAAGTTCTTCGACGAACTTGCTGGTTCCTGGAAGCTGTTCGTGTAGGGCGAATAAAGCTTTGAGTAACGGTGATTATTCACCCCAACAGGAGTTCTTCCATCTTTCGCCAGTCACCTTCTTCGTTGCTGCCAGTAATTCAAATTGTATCTTCTTTTTAGAAGTATTATGATCGATTGCTGTTGATTACGAAATCTTTTTAGATTCTCGTAATTCAGAATCACCTTCCTTGAAGTGTTGATTTGGAAACATTGTTTTTACAATTGTTTCATTTTCTCAGTTTTCCATCGAAAAATTGTGTCCCGGCACTAACACATTTTGATCTTCATGATTACTATATTTATGCAAGCTTTGGATGGTAGCTAGGTCAAAAAAGTTATAGAAGTATCTACTGCAAAGAAATGTTACTTTCACATATCTCAATCATGTTTGGCATGATAACCATGCCAAAACACTTTCAACCATGTTTTCTGTTTCTTTGGTGCCTAGACATGTACATCCCTTGTCAACACTTGTCGGGAAGTATCATGTCGGATAAGGATATAGATATGGACATGAATATGGTCGAGAAGTATCCATGCAACATAGCTTGTGATTTGTAAGGGAAATTATTTACCTCTGAAAACTGCTGCTGTGAACAGTTTTAGTCAGTCAAATCCAACATGACATGCATTTCTTGCTACTTATTATTGAAAAATTTGCTACCTCGTAAGAGTGCTGCTGTAATTATTTTTTAATCGGTAAAAAACAACACAATTGACAAACGGGAATGTTTACGTTATGTCGATTATCGACACACTATAGCATGTTGATTTTTGACACGATTAATTGTGTCGATATTGTTTTTCCTTCTCGCTTTTTCTTTTAATTTTTTCCTTGCTAAAATAATTGGGAAACGGAGCTAAGTTTTCGGTATCGGCTGGAATTGGTGGGGGTGAGTATCGGATGAGACATGCCAAACACGATATGATACAACCAATTCATAGCAGTGTTGGCTGATATTGTGAACATTGAACAAAGTTCAAGTTTGAGACCAGGCACGTACGGAATTTAAAGTCTTGGAATACCTGTTTACAAACTCGTGTGTAACACAAGATAAGATGGAGAAGATGACCTTTTCTCCTTTTGCTTTTCTCCTCTTATTGATGATGAAGAAAATTACTACGAGTGAATTTAAAAGGGGAGGCAACCTCTTAAAAATCCTAAGGGCCAGGTTGGATTGCACTTACATTTCATTTGGGTCTCCATTTGGTGCCAAACGCAAGGATGTGCCAAACAATTTCCATTCCGGATGGACCTTTTCTCAAACATGCCATTCATTTCAGGGCTCAAAAGGGCGTATGGGCGTTTCCGAACGCCATCCCAACGGGTATCCTGGAAGTGGGCGTTTGAACAAATGGAATGAAATGTAATTGCTATCCAAATTAGCCCTAAGTATGGGATGGGGACTCTTTGTAGTTTGTTCCCTTAGCATCCTTGGAGCACAAGACCAAGAATCCCCAATGTACGATTTAGGTAAACCCATGCCAGGAAAAAAACCCAACCCGCATTTGTTGGACCCTCAGAAATACTCGCTCTGTGGGTCAATCGTTTGGTTGACCAGCTTGGCTACAAAGTGGAAAGCCACCCAGGCTCGGCTGTTAACGTTTGGCTGACCAACAAGTTTGACGGCTTTATCGTATATCGAATTTCCTTGCACTAACAATCTTCCTTCTTCTTACTGAGTTCTGTAAGATACTCTCAAAGTTCCTGATGCCTGCTTATATCCTCTGATCTTGTGTGTACTTAATATCTAGTATGCTTCGTAAGAATTTTTTTCCTTTAACCTGCACTAAATTGGACACTTCCATTTCATCTGCATTTACTTTTGTCAATAATTGAATAAAAGTGCAATTCCTAGCTTGACCAGCTAGATCTGTCTGTTTATTATCCAATGGACAATAGTCAAATTACATATTCCAACTTTTTGGTTTGGTTGGTGGTGCATCTGGTGTTTTATTTTTTCTTAAATCGCAATTTCATTCTTCTACCCTGTTTTTTGCAGGTTATTCTATTTTCTGACATCCTTACCCCTCTTCCTGGGATGAACATACCGTTTGACATTGTCAAAGGAAAAGGGCCAGTTATATATAGTCCTTTAAGAACAGCTAACGATGTTGATAAAGTGAGAGAATTCTGCCCTCAGGAGGCAGTTCCATATGTTGGGGAGGCATTGTCAATTTTGCGTGCAGAAGTAAATATGCCCCCCTCTTCTATGTTTTATATCTGTTTATCTATCCACATAATTTCTCTCTCTTTCAGTTTATTTTTAAGTTTAAGCAATAGCTTCTTGTCCTTTTAATCTGGTCTGTTATAAGTCATGACGTGCTGATAGTATTCATAATATTTGGTGTAGATGAGTTTCACTGTGTTATCCTGATTGCATTTTTTGGCAAAAATACTATCTATCTTCCTCAGCATTTGTATCGATCTTTGGAAGATCTGGTTGGAGGTGTCTGCTTGTAGATTGCACTCACCTTTGGAGTTTGCTTCTAGCATTGTAGTGCATTGTATCTGTTTCTGTAGTATCCTCTTGTTTGCCTGCATGTGCGTGCCAGTGGTTGAGCTGTTCATTCAAACTATTTTGATAGTCAGAATGTTTTATGATTGTGTTTACCAAGGCTAGCTCTGTTTTGTAAATTATGTTAATTGATTGAACAAGAGAAGGCAAGTTCTACCACCAAGAGGGTGGTCTAGTTGTAACACTAGTAAGGGAGGGGAGAGGGTCCTGGTACTAGTAGCCGAAGACATGGACGGTCATTAACAACTAACTAGACTTATCTCAAAATAAATAAATAAAAAGAACAAAAATGAGAGAAAGCGAGGTCTCTCAACCCATTAATCATAATAAGTTAGAATTGAAGAATGATCATTTTAGTTTGCAACTGAATCTGGCATGGCCCACTTGTCTCTTTTGAGTTTGTCTCACCTATTATACAGCCCTCTCAATGCATTTACCCTTGTGCTGAATATCTAATGGTTCCCATTAACAATCTGTCTCTTGTTTGTTTAGGTAAAAAATGAAGCTGCTGTTCTGGGATTTGTTGGGGCTCCATTCACGTTGGCATCTTATGTTGTTGAAGGTGGCTCGTCCAAGCATTTCTCGAAGATAAAGAACCTGGCATTCTCGCAACCGAAGGTAGTTTACAGACATCTTGGTTTTTAATATGCCCCTTAGGCATCAAAGATTCAAAATGTGGCAACTTTACGTGATCTTAGGTTTTATATATTCTCTGTGGCAATGTCCGTGACGTTGGTTTCATTTTGGACTGAATTATTGGTTTCAGTATTAAAATATAAAAATTACTAAAGCATCTTCAAAACTGAATACTTCTTTCTAGGACGTGCTTATTTGAAATTTCTTTCCTGGTAGATATGGGTCTCAACCGTAGACCCAATCAAAATCTTCAGAGGCTTTGCTGGTCAGATGTGCAATTTATAGAATTTTAGTTCGGAATAGGTTTTTAATACCCGACTTTTTGGTTTGTTCCAATTGAAAGTGATTTACATAGGTATGCAAGAGGTCGAGTTTGGTGATGTTGTTCTGTTTAGAATACATAATTGCCAATCGTAGTTTGACACAAACACTGTTGGGTTCTATCTCGTATCCGGTTGAGCTCTCAAAGGCGGTGACAATGGAGTTGGTAGTTTAGTCCCACATAGGGTAGGAGGTGGGATCATGAGGTGTACATAATATGAATTGGATAATTCCCTTTTTAGACTATGTGACCAATCCAATATCATACCTTATGGGTCAACTTCGATTCGGATGACACTGCTTTCCTTGCACACAACAACATTGTAAATTTTACTTCTTGTCATCTTTCTTTTGCATCAACCTATTTAATTAAAGTTGTTCTTGCAGGTTCTACATGCATTGTTGCAGAAGTTCACAAACTCCATGGCAGAGTACATTAAGTACCAAGCAGATAATGGGGCTCAAGCAGTACAAATCTTTGATTCCTGGGCGACAGAGCTCAGCCCTGTAGATTTTGAGGAATTCAGCCTCCCTTATTTGAAGCAAATAGTGGACTCTGTTAAGTTGACACATCCAGATCTACCCTTAATCCTATATGCAAGTGGTTCTGGAGGCTTGATTGAGAGGCTTCCGTTGACTGGTGTTGACGTTGTTAGTCTGGATTGGACAGTCGATATGGAGGAAGGTCGAAGAAGGTTGGGATCCAACATAGCAGTTCAAGGAAATGTGGACCCTGGTGTTCTTTTCGGGTCAAAAGAATTTATAACCCAAAGGATTCATGATACAGTAAGAAAAGCAGGTACCAGTAAGCACATTCTGAATCTTGGACACGGCATTGTTGTAGGAACACCAGAGGAGAATGTTGCTCACTTCTTTGAAGTGGCGAAAGGGATCAGGTACTGAATACAGGTCCAGTCCTTCCCTGTTACTGTACCGTGGTTTTGTTTCCTTGAGTATCCGGCGCATATTAGTTGTTATTTTGTATTCTCCCTTACAATTTTCGAACACAGGAATTTATTCATTTCAGCAACTGCTTGAGCTTACTTAGTGCAACAGACGTCTCAACTGATTTCATTGTTTTCTCCATTTCAAGCAAATGATAACTGAGATGCTTTATTTTTCTTTGTTGGGGGGGGGGGGGGGGGGGGGGGTGGTATCCATTTATGAATGTAGATACTTTAAGGGAGAAATTTTCATTAAATTAAGTTTGTGATTCTCTTACTGAGAAATTATTATTATTGGACGTGCCTAGGCCTTGTAAACATATGGCAAATTTCACAGGTTATGAAATGCCAAAAAAACGAAAAAGTTTTATGAAAAATCCACCGCGCAATAACATTTCATCGCGTGTCCAGAATTAGCAAAAAATATATAAAGAGGGTTCCAAATAACCTTTTTGCCCTTTCTTCTAATTTATTGAAAACACCCACGAAATAACTCTTAAAAAATGTTTCGATACTTCATCTTCTTCCATACGCTGCTCACTTTCGAATTTAGGTTTTCTCCTCAAAAATCTTCAAAAATTCGTCGAAAAATTTCGGAAAGACCGAGACAAACGGCAAAAGTGCTAAAACGGAGGTCCAAACATCATTTTTTTGCGATTCCAAAATCCGACAAACGGTGAAATCATTTATCTCAGGCTCTTCGAAGATACGTTCATTTTGCGACAAACCGGGCCTCGTTTCGACCTCCCAGTCAAAAGTTATGGCCCTCCAAAGTTTCAACTGACCATAAAATGCAGGAGAATGACCATTCTCCATGTTAGAACATGAAGAATGTTAATTTCGCATGAGGGTGGTTATTCTCCGTGTTAGTCATCTTAATTTACACGGAGAATGGCCATTCTCTGTTTTAGTAATACGGAGAATGACATTCTCCGTCTTAATTTACACGGAGAATGACCATTCTTCGTGGTAAATTACACGAGAATGGCCATTCTCCGTCTTAATTTACGCGGAAAATGGCCATTCTCCGTGTAATTTAAGACGAAGAATGGTCATTCCAGTGTTAAAACGCAGGAGAATGGCCATTCTCCGTGTTATTTAACACGGAGAATGGTCATTCCCAGTGTTAAGACGTAGGAGAATGACCATTCTCCGTGTCATTTAACACGGAGAATGGCCATTCTCCGTACTAAATTACACGGAAAATGGCCATTCTCTGTGTTAAATAACACGGAGAATGATCATTCAAATGTTAAAACACAGGAGAATGCCATTCTCCGTGTTAGTAACACAGAGAATGGCATTCTCCGTGTTAATTTACACGGAGAATGGCATTCTCCTTGTTAAAATGCAGGAGAATGACTATTCTTCGTGTTATATCGACGGAGAACGGTTGACAGAAACCTAATTTTTTTATTTTTTTGTTTTGTGGAAAGAAATTTGACATGAATAAATATTTAAAAGTTTTCGTTCTTCTTTCAAAACGATGCTAACTCTTATGGAAAAGAAGAAGAAGATATTCTCTCCATAATTGACCTAATTGTCGGAAAAGAAGAAGAAGATGATGATGAGCGATGATCGGAGTTCGACTGAAAAAAAAAACACGGTAAATTATGAACGATCTTTGCGATTTCTGCTGAAGATGAGAGCAATGGAATTCAGATCTCTCGTGAAGAAGAAGAAGACGATAATCACAATCCAAATCTGAGTTTGTGCGGAGGGATAGTTATGGTATTAATTTTGTAAATACAAAGCATCTAAAAGGAATCTTGGAATAGTTAACGTGAAAATATATAATTTTGGACATTTCATCAAATCTATCCTGCGGTGGGTTTTTCATAAAAAGTAATCCCGAAATTGGGTTTCTCAGCAATTTTCAATTTTAAATATATAGATGAAATTGACAAGAAGAAAATTACAATCTAGGATCGACTCAATAACCTAAAATCTTATATGGTACTAATCCTTTACAAACACACCAAAATTGTTGCTAACTAATTTTGGACTTTGTCCTAACCAATAGGTGAGGAAAAGAGAGAGAGAGAGAGAGAGAGAGAGAGAGAGAGAGAGAGAGAGAGAGAGAGTATAAATGAAGAAGTATGTTTGTTTTTTTTTTTTTTCCGGATAGAAGAAAAAGAAGAGAGGGACTAACTTCTGTTGTTACAAGAGGTGGTGGTGGTTGGCGAGAACCGCTTAGGGAGAAGATCGCTGTTTGTTTATGGGCATGTGGTCGAAAAAGCACCACATGTTGCATACATGCATTTAGGTGAAGTCCGATTTTTCAAGTGGATCAGCTTTTACTTAGTATTCAGTTTGTTTGAGTTTTGAGTTTAAAGATATGGTAGTATGTTGACAAAAAGAAGAAGATTTGAATATATATTTTTGACGAGTAGAAGAAGATTTGAATATAAATTTGTTAACAAAGATATAATGAACATGGAGAAATCCTCAAGGATATAGATAAAAGGAGAGTCATAAAAAAATATATACAAGGGAGTGAAGATAATATCATATAGTGAATTCGTTGAACAGATGTGGGTTACTACTTGATTTCATTTTTTTTCTCCTTTCATTTTTTTATGATCGCATCTTGATTTTATGGAAAAATTATATTCTCATATTTGGTGAATATATAAATATTTACGAAAATATATAATTCATATGAAAAAAATAACAATTTTGATGATTAAATAATACTTAATATTTATTATTATTTTTTACTAACTTTTTATTAGTGTAGTTGGTTGTGAGTCTCGATAGAAATATGGAAAGCACGGTCATAAATAAAGAAGGACATGGTAAATCGAGTTGAGTTTTGCTATGGTCATTGGACCAACTTATCGACAAGGATGATTTTGTTCCTCAGACGGTACCTGCGGCCACGGGACCGGTCTGGCCTAGGAAGAACATATTTGGACCTTCGGATGGTGTGTGACCTGACCCGAGGGGTGCGTCGTAGAGCGGGTAGTACGAAAAATTCGGCGAGATCGCGCCTCGTTGTATACGAAAGTACCGTATTATCCAATTAAGGTTCAAGTATAGCTTTTGGTGCTAGTGACCCTTTCATATAGATAAGTCGGCATAGGAGCGGTTATCCGCGTGCATGCCTTAAGCGAGTCAAGATGTGTGAGCACGGTTTGAGTAGGTTATGAATTATTTGCTTGGTATGCAACACAGTCGATAAGTCTAAGATTTGACTATGGCCAAGGCACGTGCTTCGGCACGAGATGTGGGTGAGTTCGTTGGCACAGAGTGCATAGGTTCGAATTGAGTCGTTTCAAAGTTAAGTCAGGAAGGGCCATAGGACAAGTTGGTTAAGGCATCATGAGTTACGAGGCACGATCTCTATATGTCATGTCACGACCACGCTGTTATGACACGAGCATAGGTGAAAGACTAAGTGGGGAGGTACTGCTTCGATTATACTAAAGCAGGAATAGAGTATAGCACGACCATGCCGTTGCGTCACTAAGTATAGGCCGAAATGCAAGCTCGAGTCGGTGCGTTGATGTTGCAAGTACGAGAATGGTCTAAGGCACAACGATAAGTAAGATATCGGAGTTAGGCACGGTGATGGTCTAGAGACACAAATAGGCCAGGTGTCGATGTCCTAAACCGATCCTAAGACAAGAATAGAAAGACAATCATAAAGGACTATTGTTGTACAAAAGTAAATGAACGTGTTGGTTTTCTATGGATGGACGAGGAGCTCACACCACCAGTATAGTTGAGTACTGACACCCACACTGTTTTTATGTGCAGGCACAGATAGAAGCTCGTTGGCGCGGAGCTCGCTTGGGTGCGTCGAGATACGGAGTTCCTTGACGTCGAGACAAGAAGTTTCTTGGCGTTTCGAGACGTGCAATCTCATATTCAAGAGAACATGGTTGAATTGCTATAGATATCATAATTTTTTTTACTTAAGAATTAACTTTTACAGATCCCGACCTGAAACCAACTGACAAGACCTGAACCGAAACAAAAGGAAAATGCTAAGTTTACTACCAAATTCTTACAACCTTCTTACAACTACTCTCTTCCACTCCTTACACATGGGTCCCACCGGGTCCCACCACCACTCTCACCCCCCTGCTACATGGGCTCCACCCGGCCCCACCATTTCTTCCCCTCCTCCAATCGAAGTCCGACACGTGTCCGGTTGTAGGGAGGTTGTAAATTTTGGTTGTAGGCATAGCAAAGCTCAAACAAAAACATAGTAATAGCAGCCCACTCTTAACTTTTTCTGTGAATAAAAAAAGAACTTTTTTTTGTGAAGCAAATGCACCTTTACTTTCAATTTGATGATGATCTGATCATCGCAAATTGCAGCCGAATGACCACCCTCTTTCTTTGTTGTTGATTTTTAATTGGTACATTGAAGTATCTTATTTATATAGATGCCACCTGCTTCTAAATATATTAAATTAAACTTTAAACAAAAATTATTAAAATTTATATTATGTGCATAGTGATACAAACTTGATACTGTTTTCGTCTGAATCCGCCCGTGTCCACCATTCTCAAGCTGCTACGAGCTTATCATCTACATAAGTAGATCTAGGGACCATCACTAAAGCGTATGTGATAAACACAAACTTCTAGTACAGCCATGTTCCACCATAAAGCTGTCAAACCTCTAGTACCAATAAACTACTTTAATCCTTAAATCCATTTTTTTTTTTCCAGTCAGACAATTTATGTTCCTGGATTTTTTTTATTATTATATATATATGAGTCAGCCCATATCTAGGACACTGTTACAGGTCGGTTCGGACGAACCTCTATCCACTCGCATGGACCAGCAAAAGGTAAGAACACACAAATATTGCTAAATAATTAGTTCCTTCAAATAAGATATTGCTAAATAATATCTTCCCTATCAAGAAAAGATATTAATATTAGTAATAATTAGTTTTCCTTTCAAATAAGATATTACTAAATAATATACTCTTTATCAAGCAAAGATATTATTAGTAATAATTAGTTTCCCTTTCAAATAAGATATTGCTAAATAATATCTCCCTTATCAAGTAAAAATATTATTAGTTTTATGTAGTTTTCTTTCCAACAAAGTGTAGCCATTCTCTATCATACAGAGGAGGCGGTACTTCTTCCGATCTGAGAAGCGTCCGCGCCTGTCTGATAAGACGCAACACCATGGCCGGCATGTCACAAAATTCGACGGCTTCTTCTTCATCGTCTTCGTTCCATCGTCCAGTTATGCGTGTGTTCGCCAAGGAAGAAGAAGCGCGTAACAGACACCCTAGTCCACTCCATCATTCAAAGTGCAAATTTAATTTTTTTCACACTAACGTTAAGGTTTACGCAATAGAACTTTTTACATGAGAAATTCTATCTATCCCCTAGCTTTCGAAGCAGTATAAACCACTGGCGGAGGATAAGCTGGGCTTGCCCGGACTGTAGCCCAGGCTTGAAATGAGATAAATAACAGTAGGTACCAAAAGATTAACAAAGTAGTTCTCAGCACAGTTGGTTGAGCTATGCTCTTAAAGAGCCACTGTTCGAATCCCAGGAGTGCTGTTTTGTAGATTTTTTCTTTTTTGAGTTATAAGATGATGATTTTTTTCACTTAGCCCCCCCTAAATTTTTTTTCTGCCTCCGCCCTTGGAATAAACAGTACGTCCTTGAGATTCACTGGCCCAAGGCGAGCCACGGCCGGGTCTCCTCCGGCATGGCCATGGCCATGGCGCCCATCTTCTTCAGCGAGCCCCGTACTTGGTACGGCGCCATGGCATTGATCCGTTCCTTCCTTTTGTTGAGGAACCTCTGGAGCGAATCCTTCCTCGTCTGCGCCAACACATCCGTGCTGTGCTTGAGCTTGGCGCCAGAGTACACGCAGCTCTCGCGCCTAACGCTCTTCGCCATCTGCACCAAAACCTTCGCCTTCTCCTCCGGAATTTCGTCGAACACGAACACGCTCCCTCCGTAGAAGATTGTCAAATCCTCCGACTTCTCCTTCGTGTCGACCGGGACCGGGTCCGTGCACTTTATGGCGCGTGTTTCGGCCGGTACGTCTATTCCCGTCAGCAGGTTCATGGTGGTCGGCGTTGGCCTGTGCGTGCCATTGAAGCATCCTTGCTTCTCCTTCACCATCCTGCTCAGGAGGGTGCAGGCGAGCGAGAACTGCCTCTTCTTCTCCACTGCCATCAGCAACGTCAACTATTTTTTTCGAGTCTTCAAACAAAAATTATACTCTTCTTCTTTTGCTCAGGGAATGAGTTAGAAGTGTGAAATATATAATGAAAATGCAATGGTTAATGGCGTCGGAGTCGACGTTGCTGTTTTCCAAAAATAAAAAATAAAAAAATAAAAACGTGTTGTTATTGCAAATGTTGACCGAAGTAAAGAAAACTAGTTAAAGAGCATGTTTTTTTTCTTTATATAGTCTTTGATAGAAAAATAGGAGGCAACTTCTTTTGAAAAATAAAAGAGGGGGTGGTGGGCGGGGCCCGCTTGGGGAAGAAGAGAGCTGTATGTTTGTGGGCACCAAATGACCAACCACATGTTAAATACTCGTATTGGTCCAGGTCCAATTTTATTAGATGTCAATTTTGGTGTGGTGGCTTTGAATTAGTATTCTAGAATTTTTTTAGGCTTAGTGAAGAATTGAATCTGTCTATGTAGAATGCAAGATCGACTTATTTATTACTCTTCCTGTCGGCGATAATCTCTCTTCCACAACAATATGGATTGGTTCAAATTCAAATCTTGGCACAAGGAGGAGGAAAGTAGAGCACATTTATTATGATTCATATATTGGCAAGAATAGTTTACACAATAGGAAAGGAACGAGGTAAACATTATTCTATTTTGGACCGAAAAACGAACCGAACCGAATAAGAGATTCGGTTCGGTTTTAAAAAATTCGGTTTGGTTTCGGTTTTAAAAATACTAAATTTTTTTTATTCGGTTTCGGTTTCGGTTTCGATTTCGGGTTTCGGTCCAAAACCGAAAATCGAATAAGAAAATTTAATTAATATGTGTGTGTGTGTACTATATATATATAAGTATTAATATATATTGGTATATACTAATATATATAGGTATATACCATAAGTATATACTAAATATGTCTAGGTATATTTAGTTACTATATGTATTAACAAAAAAAGCGCAAAAAAAAAAAAAAAAAAAAAAAACCAAAAAAATCGAATAAACCGAACCGATTTAATTCGGTTCGGTTTGATTCGGTTTTGGGCCAATTCGGTTCGGTTTCGGTTTTGCTTATTCAGTTTCGGTCCAATTCGATTTTGGGTTATTCGATTCGATTTAAATCGAATTAACCGAATGCTCACCCCTAAAAGGAACCACAGCATTCTCATTCAAATTCAAATAAATTGTATATGTAGCGTTCCATAGTTGTACATATCTTAGTATCCCATTAATGATGGATTTTCTCAATAGATTTATCATTGTATTATAAAATCTCAAGCAAAGGGGTATACATTTGTGCTCCAATTTATTTATTTTTTAGAAAATTTTGTACAAAGCATCAAACTTTTCAAAATTAGGCTCAAGAACAATGTTTTTCGAAATATTTATAAGCGCATCAAAACATGCTTCATTTTATTGTAATTGATATAAAAATGTTCTTTTGAAGAACATTTTTCTTGTGAAAAAATAATCTTTGTTAATTTTTCCGTCCCTCTAATCATCCATAGTTAATGTCATGTCGAAACGTGCGTTTTTTTGGTTACAAAACGCCATACGTATTTGTTTTTGGAAGAAAAATACCATTCGGAACGACGTTTTCACATAATAATTTTAGTTGCATGAATGCATACATATTTGCCTACTCTCCAGGCACAAAGAAGCTGATGTTGCATGCATACGTATTATGTTGCATGCATACGTATGATGTTACTCTCCCAGAGATGCGAGGATACTAGCCTGCATACATATTTAGAAAATATTCATTGGAACAACATTTTCATTCACATATATATACAAATTGTTTTTGTTTATTTTTCTTCTTTCTTTTTGTTCCAGTGGAAGAAGAAAGTAGTGAACGGCACTTATCTCATAGTTTCTTCTAACCTTATTTCTTCAAATAACAATCCACTCAACTTTTCCTAAACTTCATTTGCTCAAAATTTACTTCATGGCTTGACCCAGTTTAATAGCCTTATCATTGGGCTATATTGATGGAATCTGAAACCACTACAAACTACAACATACTGGTTACTGGTTACTTTCATGTGCGTTATACGTTAAAAAAAAAATTTTATACAAAATTATTAAAATATAAAATTTTAAATATAAATTGAATATATTTATATTTTAAATATAAATTGAATATATCTCAGTTATGATTTATTATAAATATATATTTAAAATTTTGGATAAATGTTTAGTTAGATAATATTATTTAGTTAGTTTAAATATAATTTAAATTTTAAAATATTTTAGGATCTATACATGTTCATGTAGTTAGAATGATTTTAGGTTTTAAACTTTTTTTTAACTACGTGAGAAAACAACTACAATTATTGTACTTTTTTTTTTTAATTTTTAGATTAATTTGTTGATGATATACGTACAGCTTAGGCGACTTAATTTGGATCTGGTTCTAAGGCGCATTATAATAGTAGAGATATGCTGAGCAAAGTGCTCCAAAGTTCCAAACCTAACATATAATAGTAGAGACAAGTTGCTGAGACAATTGTAATATTTGTACATATATTGATATAAATGAAAGAAAGTTTTTACTAAATGAAGGCATTTCATCTCCAATATAATTTCTTGTGTAAAGTCGGCTCCATTATTGGTAGAATTATGTTCAAATTTTTGACTTCGAGGTGTCAACTTTAGAGGTCGAGAACTAGCTCCTTGATCCATCCTTTTCCGATCAACTTGGACCTCATCATAGCTGGTATGATCAACTTCCAATTCCCTAAATTTCAGTTGATAGAATGTTGATTTGATCAATTAAATTCGTGATTAAAGTAGGCTAATCACTTGAATATTTCACCACTGTCAAAAAAATAAGTTTTCGATCCGTCTTTTGAGGCCCGATTGCTTTCTCTACGATTGGTCTTTTTCCCATCCTGTCAAACCACTGCAATCTCGGTAATATTCTCTATCAATGTGTGAAGTCTTAATATCTAAATCATTTATTTGATAGATCAAATTCATGCTCAAAGTTTGTCCACAAATCTGTTTAAAAAACTAAAAAAATACACTTTCCCATGAAGCCCTCACCAACCCACCTGCCAAAGAACCAAAAAAAAGAAAGAATAAAAAACATTATTTCGTCCAGCCAGAGCCTCTGGCGGAAGCTTATTATGTTTGTAAATTTTCTTTAATGACAGGTTACTGGGATTCGAACTCCGCCCAAAAGGTCACATGCCTCCACAATAACCACTTGGACTAGCAATCATTGGCACTTAAATCCTCCTTAGATGTGACGAAAACGCAACTAAAGACTCCCTGATTTGAAAAATCCAAAAGGTTACGAAAATGCTCAAATCACCCCCTAAAGTAACTTTTCTGTTAACGGGAGTTAAAATAGGGTTGTGTTGACCATTTTACCCCTGGACTATCTAATATTAACTTGTTAAAAACGGTTAGTTCTAAAATTATTTTGTTAAAAACGGTTAAGAAAAAATACTTGTTAAAAAGTGGATAAATATTAACAAAGGAAAAATGGTCTTTGCTAGTAAAATTATTTATTAAAATTATTTTAATTAATATTAACTTGTTAAAAACGGTTAGTTCCGTCAAAAAAGTGGATAAATATTATTTAAAATTATTTTGTCATAAATTATTTTTTATTTAACAAATATATAAATATTTTTGGGAAAAACAAAACTGATAAATACAAAAAAAAATCAATTCTTAATAAATAGAAATGATGAAAAATTGGGAAAAAAATACCAAATAAAAACAAAAAATACTATTAAAATATGGAAAAAAAAATAAAAAATAGACAAAATATTCCAAAAAACCAAAAAATGAGGATAAATCTTAAACAATGAAAAAAGACAAAAACAAAAACTATACAAATTTGAAAATAAAAGTCACTCTTAAAAAACTAGAAAAGATTATTAAAAAGATGAAAAAAAAATAAAATAAGAACTAAAAAAATGGAAACAAAAAAAAATAAAATATTAAAAAGATTATTAAAATAATTTTCCGTTCTTAAAAAGATAGAATTCTCATACTTGACGTCATTTTCGAAAATAAATGTTTATAATCTAATAGTAGGTTTTCATCTTAAATTTTTTCTGAAAAAAAAAATCTTTTAACAAATGTCCGGTTAGTCCTGAACTATCCAGCCATTTAACTTAGGGCATGTTTTGTAAACCGTATTTGGAGCTAGATAACTGTAACTAATATTATATTATTTAATATTTTATAATAATTATAATCTTAATTAATTATTATAATCGTAGTTAATAATTTATTAATTACAATTTTATTATAATATTAATTAATATTAATTTAATCATAATTATAATTATAGTTAATAATTTATATATTATTATAATTTTAATTAATAATTTAGTAATCATCATTATAATCATCATTATAGTCTTACTTAATAATTTATTAGTCATGACTATTATCGTAATTATTTATTTATTAATTCTAACTGAAATTGCAAATCTTGGTACAAATTTATTTTCATCACATGTATTACTTAAACAAATAACTTAAATATTACTAAACGTGTCAAAAATCCAAAAATAAATTGCAAAACATGTATGTCGAAGCATGGTCCGGGTTCAGTGGCTGCCACCGCCTTTGTCGATTCTCTAGGAATAGGCTGTAAACCTTGGCCTCGGTGCTCATTTAATTCTTTCATTAAATTCCACATTAGAATTTTATAGTGTTCTGAAAGTTTCTCATCCTCCCATAGAAAATCACAAGAATTTGTTAGAAAATTTGCACTCCCGTAGAATCATCTTCCAGGATTTGTTGGTGTCAACAAAGTTTTCAATGGGCTAATTAATCCACAATAGCAATAAATTGTTCTTCCATTATTTCTATTTGGACGTCTTGAGAAAAAAAAGAATAAGTAAAAAAAGCTTCAAACATTAAATGAGAGCAAATAAGTAAAAAAAAAGAATATAAAAAAAATTTGCAGTTGGATTTGAGATCTGTAGGTAAGAAAAAGCTTCAATACATTAAATAAGAGCAAATAAGTAAAAAAAAAAAGGAATATAAAAAAAATTAAATATTATTTTTTCTTCCAACCAACCGGTCAAAAAATAGAAAATATAAAGCTTAGGTTTTATTTTTCAAACGAACATTCTTATAGAGAGAATAAAATAGAGCAGCAGCCACAATGTAACCATTAGCATTAGGGGTATTTTGGGGATTGCACTTTTTTTTAATCCAAAATATGGGCTCTAACGGCTAGTTCTAACGTCATTTTGACGGAAAGGGGCATTCCGAGCAAAAACGATTTTGCGGGAGGTGCAAACTGCTTAAGTTTTCTAAAAGGTCTTATTTTGCGAACGATGGCAACTCTAAGGAGGGTTTAAATGCACTTTACCCTTGGCATATATATATACACTTATATCTCACCGCATCTGGCCTACATTCACATTTATTCCTCCACATGGAATTAAATGTGCTTATTCCGTTGCTCGAACCTGCAACCTCTTAGGAGGATTTGCCTCACTCTAACCACTTGAGCTAGAGGTCATTGGCACTCAACATTATTGAGCACTCAAGATAGGGTCGTGCCCTTCTCTTGGAATTCTATTGTTCCTTTTCCGCCACACATGTCAAACCGCCAATAAAAGTTTTCGTCTCGCCTTTCTATAGACCTTGCCTCCTGATCTTTCCAGAGCTTCCGTTTGGTTACACGTTATAACTCACTTTTTTGAGTTATAACATAGGTAGCACAAGAAATTACGTTTGGCAATTCACATTCCAAAATGTATACTTCAAAATTTTTTTCCAAACTTTGCTTTTAAACATAGGTTTTGGAGAGCAGCCAAAAAGCTGTTTTCTCAGCACTCATTCCTTTTTTTTTCCGGTTTGGTGGGGCCCCCAAACCACTCCCAGCCTAACCCCTCTCTCATTTCTCTCTCCTCTTCCTCATTTCTCTTCTCCTCTTCTCTTCTCTCGAGTTTCTCTCCCCAACCTAACCCAGCCGCTTCGCCGCTCCACCCTCCCCCTTGCGGTACCCATGGCCGCCGCTGCATCCGCGTCTCCTTCCTCCACTCCAGCCCCCTCGCGGTCGCCATGGTCACCGCCGCCGCCACATACGTCGCCATGGTCGCCGCCCGCGTCTCCGCTTCACCCCTCGCGGTTGCCATGGTCGCCGTCGCTGCGGCCTACGCGTCTACTTCCTCCACTCCGGCCCCTCGACCTTCCAGGCCTCCCTCCCCTGCTCCGCACTCCAGTCTCCGCCTCCCCTCTGGCGCTCCTCGACGGCAAGCAGCGGTGGACAAGGCCGAGCCTCCCTCCCCCGCGGTGGACGAGGCCGAGGGTGCGGCGGTCACGCGGAGGACATGGCTGCTACTGAAAAAATTAGGCTTAGGATTTTTGGACACTGCGACATGACACGGACAGAGAACCTGACACACAAAAAATATAACACAACATTTTATCAAATAAATTATATTCTAAAATTATTTTACAAAACAGAATATTAAAAAAAATTAAAAGCTATTTTTCAGATGAAAGTAACCAAACGCAAACTCAGAAATTTTATACTTAGAAAACAACTTTATAACTTACTTCCAGAAAACTGTTTTCAGAACAAAATTTCAGAAAACATATCCAAACGGAAACCTCCGCAAATACATCCTGCAAACCAGCCAAAGTGGAGAAGGCTATTGACATCCGGTTTCTGTAGTGTTGCCAAATTTGCTGGAGAAAGGGACAACAGAATATATATATATATATATATATATATATATATATATATATATATATATATATATATATATATATATATATATATATTCTGTTGTCCTATATATATATATATATATATATATATATATATATATATATATATATATATATATATATATATATATATATATATATATTCTGTTGTCCCTTTCTCCAGCAAATATATATATATATATTTTTATATATATATATATATATATATAATTATATATATATATATATATATATATATATATTCTGTTGTCCCTTTCTCCAGCAAATATATATATATATATTTTTATATATATATATATATATATATATATATATATATATATATATATATATATATATATTCTGTTGTCCCTTTCTCCAGCAAATATATATATATATATATATATATATAGAGGTGGGATCGACTTCACCCCCTATTTTGTCCATCCCCTATCATCCTTATATAATCCGTTGGATTAGATTTAATAAACGGCTAAGATTAAATTAAATCTCTCCCCTAAAATTATATATATAAGGATGATAAGGGGGTGGACAAAATAGGAGGTGAAGCCGATCCCACCTCATATATATATATATATATATATATATATATATATAACCTGGTAAATTTATTAAACTTCAGCAAAGTAGTAAACAATCATAGGGTCGGGCACTCCTGCTAATGCCCATCCTCTCTACATCATTATTAATATTGTGTGATATGCCAATATTCACTGTATTGGAGCCTTCGTATATCCCGATTGTTACGTTCCTTCCGTATGTGCCATACTAACGATGCTAATCTTTCCATTTAGGTTCCTTTTATATATATATATATATATATATATATATATATATATATATATATATATATATATATATGAGGTGGGATCGGCTTCACCTCCTATTTTGTCCACCCCCTTATTATCCTTATATAATTCGTTGGATTAGATTTAATTAACGACTAAGATTAAATTAAATTTCTTCCCTAAAATTAGAATAAAGGACTAACCAAAAGTAATACTCCCTAAAACTAGCATACAAACAGGAGAGAGGGAGAGAGAACGGAGAAACCTAAAAAAAAAAAAAATCCTCACCTTCTCCTCCGCTCGTCTTTCTCTTCTCCTCCGCTCCTCCTGGCCCCCTGTAGCTCGCCGGCGGCGCCCTGATCTCCATCGGGTTCACCAACATCATCGGCTACACCGTCCTCTTCGGACTCGCCACCTGCCTCGAGCCCCTCCGCTCCCAGTTCTTCGGCTCCCGCGACCGGGACCTCCTCCTCCGTTCCGCTCCGCCTATACACCGCTAATCCTCCTCTTTGCATCCGCTCCACCTACGATTCCTCGTGCAGCCTCAAGCATCGCCCCTTCTCCTCGTATTTCTCCATCACCTCTTCCCCTCCAACCGAGAGAAGAACCCGAACGCGAACACCTATGATTGAAACCCAAAATAAGAGAAACCCTCCGCCTGTCCGTGCTCCGCCTCCGCCTGTGCTCCACCTACAAAAAAGAGAAACCCTCCGCCTGCAGTCCGCCTGCGCTCCTCTCCCTCATTGACAATATAATGTTATAAATAGGGTTGTAGTTCTATTATTTTCATTGATGGATAAAATGACCGAATTCTTGGTAAATGCAATTTCAAAAATCTTCTGTTGTTGTTCCTAAAGTGCAAGTGCATGGTTCTTCATATTTTTTTGTAAATTTCAAACCGATGTGTTTTAAGTTCTTTGGTGAACTTATATTAATGATTTTCCTTCCCAAAGACTCGGACAATAACACAATGTCGATGCGGAATACAGTTAGAAACGTGAATTGAAAGATGATTTAGGAACGATGTCAAAAAATTTAAACTCAGTTATTAGTTTTTTTATTTTTATTCCGGGATATGAATCAGCAACAAATTACTTGCATCTATATTTATGTTCTTATATATTGATAATTTGTTCAACAGATTACATGGTTAAATGAGGATCGGGGACTGTTGAAAACTACTGAAAAGAGGTCTTGTCCGCACTGAATGTTGAAGTTGAAAGAAATATTTGTTGGATAGATTTTTAACTCCATAGTTATCAAACTTATAGAACAAGAATGGATTCTTAGATTCTTATTTTTATAGGTCTTTTTTCCTTTCCTATAGTTTAGTTTTTTTAAATATTGTCATAAGTTGATAATTTGAGTTTATTTGTGTAAAATGAACAAAGTTTCTAACCGTTAATTGTCATGTGCATGTGCATGTAGTAGCTGAAGTGAATGATCGCTATTCAAGAATTCAATGGTCCGGAATGCTTCTTAAAGTGTTTTTTATTGAACAAGTGAATGGCTTCAGTTGTGTCCTGTGTAACCTGAAGTTGAATCGTTCTCTATCAATTGCGCTCTTTATATCTACTTTATTAGATGAGTTCTGCATTCTATTTATGATGACACCTAAAATTTACAGCTTTTCTACAATCTGACTGAAACTTGAAACTCCAAATTCAATATGTAACAGACTTTTATGCGGTTATTTTTTCTTCAGAGCTAGAATTATCTTCTAATTTTGAATTTATGATTACTAGAAAGGAAACTATTAAAGAATTCATTTTGTAAGTGGTTTTCTTGATGACAATAGTGCAGTTTTACTTTGTTGGTGCTATTAAATAAATAAAGATGTGAATGTGATCTTGGATTGTTGTGAAGCTGAAGAACTTGAATGAACACCAGTAACATTATTTGCTTTGTATTCCTTCCATGAAGACCTGGATTTAACATCTGAATTTTTGGGTCTTCTGAAACTACTTTGTATGATATGTGGCAATGCAATTTTCTTCACGTATATGTAAAATGTTACTAGTGCTTCTGGTAGTTTGTTCAAGCCAGTCGGTTATAGCACTTTTATATTGTTTCGTGCATCAATGACGCAAGGCCTTGCAAATAACCATTTATGACACCTTCTTGGTCTGTAAAAGAATAATGAGTAACTAAGAGTACTTCAGGTCAATTCAAAGAAAATATACAGATGAACCCGCAGCTTGCATTGAAACGGAGAATATCTCAAAGTTTAGTAAAGATTGAGTGATACAGATTTCTTGACTACAAATATAAAATACTTTGTAACAAATTGTACATCAAAATGTCTTCACAATTTGCCATATGTCGACTGCATAGTTGGTACAGGACAGCAATCCCTTTTGGTAGCTTATAGCAATCCTTTTCGGTAGCCGATAGCAACCTCATTTTGATGGACAAGGAATAACCACATGGAAGACGAACAATTTCCAGACTCATCACTATCAACTGTATCAAGTTATCAATATAGTTATCAACATCATCAGTATGATTAAGTATCAATATGAAAATGTCCATAGACCAAGAAACAGAGACATATACTGGCTTACACAAAAAAGTACCAACTACTTCTCATCTCCCCCTGCACATACACGAACGAGCTTATTACTACACAAAACAAAAATCAAAGCCTTCTAACATTTTGAAGTAACCAGTATAATAGTTTTTGTTCACATCCACACAGTGCCAAGTGCAATTATAAGGGCATATTGTGCAAATTAATGAAAGGGCAATTCATGTCTCATCACCATTACAATCATCCCTATACATGGTCATAGTAGTGCAATCAACAGTGTCACCGATATGGCAGACCTTTTGCCGCAAGAATTTATTCCTCTCTCTAGAAAGACAGTATATCACACATTCAGTAAATATCTATCATAGGCCATCCCATGCCAAGACGTAGGCTGCAACTTTTTTCACAAGACAAACAACATCCTTTCACACATATCTGATACATATGCAGTAAATAACAAGTATTTTCACCAGTGAAGTTCATACGGAATGGGGCATCTGTCCACAGAAACAACCATATAACAATACTAAAAGCTAATGCCATATAGAGAGCAACCATCCCTATAGGGGAGGACATTGAGATAGGAAATTATGAAACCATAAAAGGATAAAAACACCTAAAAGTTTCAATGTATGTTTAAAAATGGGAGTTTGAACAAAAAATAAAAAAACATTGAGATTCAGACCAATTGAACCTGGTTTCAAAAAAGAAAGAACATAGCATCAACATAACAGTATTTGCATATTCAAATGTGTCAAAATGCACAAAAATAGGCTCATTCTTTATATGGTCTGGTGAGGACAAGTTGATTCTTTATATTCTCTAGTAATCAGCATCATAGGTTGAACAAAGAGCTACTTTCTACATCCACTCCTTCGGGCGTCTCTCACGAGCCAATTTCTATATCGAATGCCTCAGGGTCCCTCTGATGCAACTCTAGATTCTGATCAATTGACCCTGGTTTCAAAAAAGGAAAAAAAAATCATAGCATCAAATAACTCAAGAACAAAGCTACATGACATGCAAGGCAATATTAATGAGAACCTAAGAAGTACACACCTGAAATGAATACACAACTAGTGTCCAAACAAAATCTTAATCCAAATCCGTAACTTTATCACGTAGGTCTATAAATGGAAAAAAATTTAGAAATATCCAGAAAAAAAAGAGAGGAAGACATTGCTAACGAAAGTATACCTGTTTCATTTCGGTTAGCCATCTTCTCAATTTTTTTAGGATTATTAGGACAGTTACGACTATCATGACCAGTGTTGACACCATTGCACATCCTACAAACTCTTACTTTATTCTTTTGGGTTGCTTTTTCTAACCCACTCTTCGGATGCTAAACCCATGCTTTGCTCCATAAGTTTGATAACAATCTTCTGCCTCTTCTATGGAGTTAAAAATCTTTCCAACAAATATTTCTTTCTCATCTTCAATATTGTTAGGTGGTGCGGACAATACCTCTTGGTCTAGATTTTCAGTAGCTGTAGTAGTCATGTTTTCAACGGTGCCCACACTTGTCATTCAACTATGTAATCTATGGAACAAATTATCAACAAATAAAAATCACGACAAAAAAAAAAAATTGAAATCTAATTGAAATCTATTAAAATTTTGATATTCTCTACAAAATTTAGTATCTTTTACAAAAATCGGATATTTAAATTTTAAAGCCTAATTTAGTTTCTTTTAAAAAATATTCTCTCAAAATATTCCGATCATTTGAAACCTAATTTAGTTTCTTTTAAAAAAAATGGTCATTTAAATTTTCGATATTCTCTAAATTATTTTGAGGCCTAATCTAAATATTTTAATTTTTCGAAATTCTTTAAAAAAATTGTTTCGTTTAAATTTTTTCGTTCATTTAAATTTTGAAGCCTAATTTAGTTTATTTTAAAAAAAATGGTCATTTAAATTTTTGACCTTCTCTAAAATAAATTTGAAGCCTAATTTAAATATTTTAAGATTCGAACACGAAACAACCTAATTTAAATCTTCTAAATTTTCGGTCATTTAAACTTTCGGTCATATAAGATATATTATATATTTTTGAAGATTCCAACAGCGTAAGTGCTCAATCAAATACCTCTAATTAGTACCCATCCATATATTTAAATATTTTAAATATTTTAAATTTGTTAAATATTCGGTCATTTAAATCTTTTAGGTTTTGGCCGTTTAAATCTCTTAAATTTCTTCTACTGGAAAAAGTGATGAAATCTAATTTAATTTTTGTTATTCAAACCATTCAGCATTTATATTCTTGATGCATGTTGTTCGATGCTGATGATTGTTCTAACAAATTTAATTTTTGTTTGGTCCTCTTTCTTAGATTTATCCCTCAATATTGTGAGGCGAACCTCAGAATTACCTTCAGTTTGTAATGAATTTGATTCTAAACTTGGGAGCAAGTATTGCTACCACCATTTCAAAACAACCTTATTTCAAGTGATATTTCTCAAGAAGCAATTTTGTGGTGGCTTAAATTTCGTCGAAGAAACTGCAGCCTATAATAATGTCAGCAGAGTAATTTTCATGTAAATCATATGTAGTGTGACATTGCAGTGTGATATTGCAGATGAACTTGATGTTTCATCTTTTGCTACTGGTGTGATAGATTAGTTTGCTATGTACTCAAGAGAATTCGATATCATAACATTACAAACCATGCAAGCAGACTCGGTCATGAATTCTTTGTGTCCGACTAATGAAAGAGCTTGATGCACATAAAATAGATGGACATGCATGCTTGCTAACTCGAATGGAGTCAGTTACTTGTGTAATTAAATTATTAATAAGATGACAGAACGAAGTCTTCGATGAATTCCAGGCTAAAGATGATGGTTCGAACGACGCATGACTCCAAGCCTATGCCTTACATGCATCCACTACAATCTCTACAAATCCGACGGATATATGAAGTAATATAAACATATGCAGTAATATATGAAAGTATTTGTTAACAACCATCCAAACATGCATATCATCTATCTCATAGGCAATTTCTCAAACATGTTGCAGTCAACAAATCACCAATACTTATAAACAATAAAGAGACAGGTAAATACCTTAATTTTCACCAACCGAGTGCGGCGGCGGTGATGGCAGGGTTCTGACCCACGAGGAGGAGAATGGGTCTGAGATGGAGCCACATGAGGGAGATGGGGACGGCGGCGGCGATAAGGAGGATGAGGAAGGTGCTGTGGAGGGAACGGAGGAGGAGGTCCCGGTCGCGGGAGCCGAAGGACTGTGAGCGGAGGGGCTCGAGGCCGGTGGCGAGTCCGAAGAGGACGGTGTAGCCGATGATGTTGGTGAACCCGATGCAGATCAGGGCGCCGCCGGCGAGCTACAGGGGGCCAGGAGGAGCGGAGGAGAAGAGAAAGACGAGCGGAGGAGAAGGTGAGGATTTTTTTTTTTGGTTTCTCCGTTCTCTCTCCCTCTCTCCTGTTTGTACGCTAGTTTTATGGAGTATTATTTTTGGTTAGTCCTTTATTCTAATTTTAGGGGAGAGATTTAATTTAATCTTAGCCGTTTATTAAATCTAATCCAACGGATTATATAAGGATGATAGGGGGTGGACAAAATAGGGGGTGAAGTCGATCCCACCTATATATATATATATATATATATATATATATATATATATATATATATATATATATATATATATTTGAAGAAAGGTACTTCATTGATGATAAAATTAGTTACAGAGGACTCATATATGTGCTTTTACAGTAGCTCGAATAAATCCCAGAGAGCTTCTTCCTAGCAGGTATTAAGCTGCTACCCATATGTCTGCTAGGCCGCTGGTTCCCTCATGATCCGAACATCGGCTTCAAGGTTATTAATAATACCAGTAATCGATGTTCCGACTCCTTCGAATACCCGGCTATTTCTTTCTCTCCAAACATGCCATATGACGGAGAGTAGACGGATGCAAGCACTATTGTATACATCCTTCCGTCGAGTCTTAAAATTCAAGATCTCCGCCATTATCACAGTTAATTCAGGATTAGGCCCACCGGAGAGTCCAATCTTCAGTTGACAATGTCTCCACACCTGACTGGAGAACGCGCACAAGAAAAAGAAATGCTCTCTGCTTTCAGGTCCTCCTCCACATAGAACACACGCCATGCTACCCTCCACAATTCCTATCCTGTGCAACCGATCCCTCGTCAATAACCTGTTCCGAATAGCTTTGTACGCACAAAGTTTCATCTTCTTCGCCGCTCCCGACATCCAAATCACCTCAGCCCATTCCACCGATAATATATATATATATATATATATATATATATATATATATATATATATATATATATATATATATATATATATAATCGTGGCGAACTCGCCTCCATTGGGGCTCGAACTCCGACCACTTGGGCCGCATGCATCCGAGGATGGGCTCTTTCTGTGTGTTGCTTTCTGTAATCAAGCATGTTGCGGTCTTTGGAGGTTTGGTTGAATTATTTGGTTCCAAGCTGGAATGGAACCTGAATCCCAAAACTTCAATTGGAGTCTGGATTCTGTCCATCTTCCTTGATTACAACCTGTAATAAATCAAATTTGACTCTTCTTGATGGTCAATATGTAAATTTATAAGAATCCTTTTAACTAAGTCTAATTCACTTGCTGGATTCTTCCAGTTCAATAAAAATGCCTACTTATGAGATTTACAAGTTCTTCGAATGAGAATATTGGTACTACTTTCAAAAATACATAAAATTCTTTTCCAGATTGTATCCCATTAAGCATCCGGGGAGAAGCAATCTGCCATAGCATCATGGGAGTTCATGCAACAGTCATCAGCCACGGAGAAAAGAATTTGAATGATGATCTTATTTATCATTGCATGCCACCATGATGAAAAAAGAGAACAAACTTGTGGGATAGTTCTGTTTAAATTTTACAAAGCCTTTGAACATTACACTGATGAATGGTGTTTCATTGTTTCTCAACAGATATACTGATGTACTACAGCTCCTTAACAGTTACTGGAGAAATGTATTAATGCAGATCAGCGACTCGACTGATAAACAATTTTCTTCCCAATACAAACTGACTATGAGTACGCACTGAATTATTAGAATGCAGCATACAGGGAAGGATCTGCTGCAGTATCTTCGATCTTTGAGACGGCTTTACAGCTCAATGATGATGGGGGAATCAGTCAGATCAATGACCCCGGGCTTGTTAATTTTGGCCCTCTTTTCGAATTTGTTAGCAATATAACTAGATGGCGTTGCCAAATTTATTACGCTGTCTTCAGGAGAAACCAGATTACTTGGTACCTCTTTATCGGAACAACTTGGAGATGATGGTTGCCTGTATTGGTTGAATCTACTTTCTTGAAGCCAAACATTGGAGTCTTCTCTGCATGAACCAGGAGTTTCAGGAGAGAGTAGAAAACCGTCTTCTTGCACATTATTAGTAGCAGCACATCTCATAGGTGAACTGTCTTTTAGCACCTTATTATTTGCAAACCTCGTTGGTGAAGGTTGTCTCATCTGCTCTGTTACATGTTCATGAAGTCCCCCCGAAGAATGTTCTTCACAGGTTGAACTCAGAGTAGTGCTATTGGGGCCTTTAGGAGAAGAAAACGATCTAAAAGTAGACTGCTCATAGCTAGAACATCTCAGAGATGACGGTTGTTTCATCTGTTTCGCAGAACTTTCTTGAAGCCATTCAAATTCTTCTTTGTTGCCCAAATTGGAAGTTTTGTTTGCTGGCATTGTATCGTACTCTGCACTAGGCTTTGGAGGGCTTGCAAGGAAATATGACTCCTTTTCAATGCCATTCCAATTTGAAAGGTAAGAGCAAGATCCCCATTCTAAAGGATGAGCATCTTCTTTGAACCCTTCCATCGACATATCTGAATCGGTAGGGAGATTAACACTTCCATTAGCATCTTTTTTGATCCCTTTAACTGACATATCTGACTCCATAGGCAAATTAGCACTTCCAATAGCACCTTCTTTATCCCTTTAACTGCCATTTCTGACCCGGTAGAAAGATTAACATCTCCATCGCTATTCTTCTCATCATCTTCTTCATCATTATCATCGCCAAAATCATCTTTCTCATCCATAATCTGACCTTCAACATAACATGGGAGGTCATCCATGACACAGACATTAACCCTCATTTGCTTTGGCAATTTAGGGCAGCAGCTGGTATGCTTCATGTATTTTGTCGAGAAGAAATTTACTGTGAGGCGTAAGCTGATAGAGTTAAAAAAAAGAGGTATCGTTAGTATAATTCTTAGTTTCTAAGCGGCAGACGAACAAGCCATTTCAGAAGGAGACTTACTTGTCCCAAGACGGAAGATTAAGCATAGTGTAAGCGAGCTTGAGCTTATTCGCAACACCAGAGAAGGACTTGAAATTGGAAGCAGCCTTTCTGACAGCAAGTGACTCTGTCGGGTGCTGCCATGCCCATTCAAACTGTCGATTTCAAAGTTGAAGCATTATCTACTAACAACCAGAAAGAAAAAATATAGAGGTATAGTTTCGACAATTCACACAAGTACACATGGTTCACCTGGAGAGCGGAAACGTTGGATGGGAAGCCGTAAATGCACAGTATCATCTCCCACGGCCGCCCACGCTTCGTCCTCCACGCACCGGACCCTATCTCGCCGTTGTGCTGTCTGATCCTCCGCCTAGGATTCACCGTAAACCTAAAAGATGAACACAAACTAAGATCATATTGCAAACTCGATCTAGTGTACTCTAGATTTTGAGTTGTGAATTCGCCTGGACAATTCCGCAAACAGATGACATGCACAAAATATAATCCCTTCAATTTCTTCCAGATCTTTTTTTTTTCCTTTCCTTCTAAATCACGATAATTAGTTGGGTCTATAATAATAACGAAACTTAACCATATGGTACCGCAACAATCAAACTGGCTAAAGTTATTTATTTATTTATTTATCATTTTAACCATCAAAGTTGTCTAAAGTTTCTTGCTTTCTTGAACCATATGTTACGCAGGGACACGACATGACACCGACACACGAACACATGCAGCAAGGAGCGTCTGTGCCGCATCCGGCACGTGTCTGACACAACACGGCACGGACACACACGTCGCCAATGCGTGGTTCTAAGTAAGAAAGGAAGAGGAAGAGGAAGAGGAAGAGGAGAGGGATTGGTACCCGATATAAGTGCGTCCCTTGTGGCGAGGGCTGAGAGAAGAGAGGAGATAGCAAGCGAAGAAACCACCACCGCCACGTGTCCCCTCTTCTTCTTCTCCTCCCGCGTCGACTGCTTCCTCGATGCTCTCCGTTGTTTCGGTCTCTTTCGCCGATATTTCGGGTTCAGGTCTCCGCTTTCTTGGTCTTCTTCTTTTTCTTCCTTCCATTACCATCTTTCGCCTCCCTCTCTCCCTCACTGGAAATATGACCGTTGGAAACCCTATGTTTTGAAAGAAAAAAAAAAAAAACCCAAGTTTCCATCAGATTGTATAGCACAGTAGATCTTTTGGTGGGGCCCACTGGTCAGAGGAGAAGAAAAAAGTCTTATAGTCGACTCAATATTTTACTCTACTGGTTTCTCTTGCTTCGACCAGATCCACTTCGACACACTTCAGTTGGCCTGTCCTTGTCTCAATGGCATGTGGGCCACCCTTAGCAGCTGACGATTAAGAAAAAACTAATTACAATAAATATCGCGCTGCAAAAATTGTATTTATAATAATTATATTATTCGGTTTGATATAAATGATAAAATTGTTATAACAAATTATGTTTTATTTCTACCGTAACATTTGGTCAAAATTACTGCAATATCACCTTAGGAAAAAAAAAAAACAACCCATTTATATCATTCTTAATTATCACCTCTTCATTTAACGCAATAAAGTCACAACAAAATAATAATTTTTTAATTATCACAATATAAGTAGCAACCGTATGTTAATTACGTCATTTAAAATAATAGATTTGTATAGTCCACAGCCGCATTTAAATACAACCAAATTATAAATTTGAAACACAATTTTTTACACTAAATTGAATATGCAACATTTATGTTGCATGATATTCCTATTTACAAACAAACAACCAAACGGCCATGCGGACCTTTGGCTTTGCAAGAGCTTTTGCATCAGTCTGGCTGGCATAAGAGTATTGTCGGCTGTTTGGTTTACAGAAATAGAGCAAAGTAAGAAAATTTAGAAGTAGAGAGTTTGTGTGCGCATTGCATATGTCTGTAATGCATATGCATATTTTATGAGTTTCTTATTTTTGAATAGTTGTTGAAAATAAGTTAGAAAGTTAAACTTTTGCAATTCCTTCCTTTGGATGTTTGTTGGAAGTTGTAGTTGAGAAGTGACATGGTTCTTATTTTTATTTTGTATGGATTAAAAAATTATTATTATTATTATTATTATTATTATTATTATTATTTTGTTTTCGGAGTTTCAATTTTTTTGGAATCCAATGAGGAGTTTCGGACACTTCGACCAATTTTTTTCAGAAGTTAAAAGTATAAAAAATATACTTTAGAATTACTATTCATAGGAGTTACGGTTTTCTTGAAATGACTAACCGAACAACAGAAATTAGACTGTTTATCGGAACTAGCAATAAAAAATAGGAGTTCCGGAAGACGGAATTCTGCGAACCAAACACACCAAGGATTGTGTGCTTTTATGAATTTGTAAAACCTTGAGCAAATATTTAATAGAGCAGCGGGTTTTATCTCGATAATGAAATCAGCCGTGCTATTTTGCAAGCATTTTTTGCACGGGGGAACAAGAGAAGGGAAAGGGGAGGCGGCGGTGGCTGACACTAGTACACGAGTATTCTTTTGGTGCCACTATAGTTAGTGGAGACTGACTAGTTATCACGAACGTTAAATTCCTGGAAGTCGGACAAATAACGTGAATTCCTGGAAGTCGGAGGGATAACACAAGAGAAAGATGACTTTGAGGGTTATAGGCCGAGTGATTTCACGTCTCTAGCAAAATAAGAGAAACTCATGCTCGGCACAAATAGCAGTTTCTTGACAAGTTTGCAGCAATGTCAATGGACTATTTTCTATGAAAAATCCAATTTTTTTTTAATATATAAAATGTTTTATAAATCCAAAGGTTGAGAGGTGCATAATTATTTTCCGAGATTTCCATTTCAATAACTTTTTCAACGGGCACTCCATTTAGCTACTTTTGTTAATTAGATCCTCCTTAGACAGCTCCACAGAAGTAGAGGGTGAGTGGTCGGTTTATTCGATTTCAATCTAATTAAAAATAGTCAAAATCAATAAACCAAAATTTTAAATGGGCTACTTAGAATTTAGATCCTGAATTTTATACAAGTTTTGACTTTAGACTTTAAGCCCTCACATGTCCATTCGGAAAGTCTAGACCTTGGATTTTATTATTATTATTTTTCCATTATATCCTTTCTAACCTATATATGAAGATTTTATTATCAAACACGAAAGGAGGGTATAATAATAGGAAAAAAAAAAATCCAGAGCCTAAACTCTCCAATTAGACAAGTCAGCACATAAACTCAAAACCGGTATAAAATTCAAGATCTAAACACTAATTAGCCCATCCGAAACCATTGGTCAAAACCAAAACCAAATAATCAATTTGGTTTGTTAAGTTGAAATATTTTTATTGTTTAATGGATCTGAACAATGTTGGAATCGTGATTAAATTATATTAAAAATTATAATTTTTATACATATATTTGTTGTATTTCAATAGTCGTTGAATTAGCGCAATTGTCAAAACATATATATTGAATTGTTGTTTTCAAAATATACTCATTTTATCACAAACTATGCATAAAATTGAGAGTATTTACATAATTGTTTTAGTCTTATTCAGTTTTCGGTTTTGGATCGAAATAAAAAAAACAAAAACCATGTAAGAAACTTTAGTATTTTCAAATCCGAAATCGAACCAATTTTTTTTTTCAAACCAATCCGAATCTCTTATTTGAGTCGGTTAGATTTTGTTTTCGGTCTAAAATCGAATAATGATCATCTCTACACAAAAACATATAGAGTCTATCCTATTCCTAACCCAGCTATCCAACATTGTTAATTTATCACGTGTTCAGTACTTAAAATATATGTTTTTCCAACCAATTTCAGAACAAATGTAATAATAGCAAAATACTTTTTTTTTTTTTTGAAAAGAAAGGCATTTATTGAATCAATCAGAATTGTTTACAGTCATAAAGCAGTCCTCAGTGAGAGGCTGGATAATACAATGAGGAGGCGAAGAAAATTTCTCAGAAGTGAGGGAACGTCGAGCTTCCCCGGCAAGAACATGAGCGACGTTGTTTCCTCTTCTTCTTACAAATAGGAGTTGAACGGCTTGGCCACCAGCCAAATCCTTTTGAATGTCAGCAACCAAATCCAGCAGTCGCCATGGAGTTAATCGAGGTTCCCCTTTGAGAATCCGGAGAGCCACCATAGAGTCTCCTTCAATGATGATATTACTTGTAGGCATGAGTCGAGCTAATCCAATCCCAAGCTTAATAGCCTCCAGTTCAGCTAGGAGACATTGATCAATAGGATTGTGGTTTAAGAGATACTTTGTTTCAGCCATGATAAAGGATCCCAATTCATCCCTGGCAACAGCAGCAGCAGCGCTGCCTACCGGGGATGTCGCCCCATCGACATTGATCTTGATAGAACCAGGGGGAGGCGCCTGCCATATATTACCATCATCGGCCTCAAGCCTCAGGTTGCTAATCTCCTTTGATTTGTTTTGGAGCTCCTCAGTGTGCAACGCAAGGAGGTTCATAGCATGTTTGATGATATACTGGGGACGTGGAGCAATTTTTCGATAAACACAATCCCCTCTAGATTTCCAGATAGCCCAAAGTATCGATGCCCCCATCCGGACAACATCACAATCGAAATTTTCGTTTACCCAAGCAGATAAGAGGGAATGAAGGCTGACACAATGATCTGTGCGCATTCCCAAGGGACTTATAAACCAAGCCTCCCTGGCAATGTGGCAGTGAATAAACAAGTGATCCACAGTTTCATCCTCAAGTTGGCAAAACGGGCACAAAGGACTCACCTGACAGTTTCTCTTATGGATAGTAGAGAACAGGGGAAGTCCATTGTGCCACAGCCGCCACACAAACATCTGGATGCGGGGAAGAATGAATGGTAGTTTCCAAATACGCTCCCATTTGAGCATAGAGCCAGAATCAGACGAACAGGAAGGAAGACCACATCGTATAGATTCGTAAAGGGATTTGGAAGAAAACTCACCCGTTTTGGAGCTTGTCCAAATGAGCTTGTCAGTTACCTCTCCCGCCTGGAGGTTGATATCAATGATGGCCTTCGCTTCCCAGGGAGGGAAAAGAGAATGGATCAGAGGAACATTCCAGTTATGACCACTTGAATCCATAAGATCACGAACAAGCCTGGGAGTGTATTCAGTATCAGAGAGGGCACTGACCCTGAATCCAGGCAACCCAGGAACCCATGGTTCGTTGAAAATATGTATGAAACCTTTCCCCACTTTCCAAAGGACTTTCCTTCAAGGTATACACGAGCATCAAGTAAACTTGCCCACGTAGGTGAAGCACTCTTACATTTGTGATGTGCCAAATTGATCGATTTTGTAAGTATGTTCCAGTGAGTATCTGGACCCAAAGCTGGTGTGGATTGGTTATGAATCTCCATAGGAGCTTGCCAATAAGAGAATCATTGACCCATTTGGGATTGCGGAAGCCCAACCCACCCTCCTTCCTGGGTAGCATGAATTTCTTCCAGGCTATATAGTGCATCGACCTGCTTGCTTCGTCGTGTCCCCACCAGAAATCCCTGCACTGGCGATCAATAGCATTACTGATACCTTTAGGAATATTATAGGAAGACATGTAATAAATAGGAATGGAACCCGAAGTGGATTTGATCAGAATGGAGCGTCCCGCGTGAGAGAGAAGCTTCGATTTCCACCCCTTCAGTCGAGAAGAAATTTTCTCCAGGAGATTATTATAGGTGCTGAGCCTTGATTTTGGAAGAAGCAATAGATGCCCCAGGTACTTATCACAGCTGCGCATAGGTGGTAGATTGAGAATGCTCGAAAGCTCAGTTCGTTCCTGGGAAGGAACACTATAACTGAAGTGGATGCTCGATTTCCCGAAATTAATTAGTTGCCCAGACCATGCAGAGTATTGATTGAAAATCCTTTGGACAGTTGCAATAGAATTTGAAGAAGCTTTGCCAAACACTAGAATATCATCTGCAAATAGTAGGTGAGAAATAGATGGTGTATAACGATTTATACGCATACCTCTGTAGAGATCTTATTGTTCAAACCGATAGAATAGTTGAGATAAAACTTCAGAACATAAGATGAAGAGGAACGGGGACAAAGGACAGCCTTGTCTAATCCCTCGTTTAGCATGGAACCAACCCTCCGGGGATCCATTGATCAATATCGAATAACTAGGGGTGGTGATGCACTCCATAATGAGATCATTAGTACGGTCATGAACCCCCAATCCATGTAACACAGATTTAATAAACTGCCATGAGAGTCGATCATAGGCCTTTGCCATGTCGATCTTCATAGCAAAATTTTTACTTTTCTTTGATCGACTGTTCATAGCATGGAGGATCTCATGAGCAATGACACAGTTGTCAGATATCTGTCTTCCAGGAACAAAAGCAGTTTGGAAAGGGGATATCAATTTATCCATAAGGGGACGCAGGCGAGTAGTGAAGATTTTTGTAATAATCTTGTATGACACATTGCACAATGCAATAGGTCTAAAGTCCGCAGCGGACTTAGGGGTATCACATTTAGGAATGAGAGCAATGTGAGTATGATTCATACCCCTGCTGAGTTTGCCCACAGCAAAAAAACCTTGAATAGCAGCTATAAGATCCTTACCGATCACATCCCAGCATTTTTGATAAAATAATGCAGGAAACCCATCAGGGCCAGGGGCCTTAAGCGCCCCCATACTGCGGACAGTATGTTCAATTTCCTCTTGGTCAGGAACCGCTCCCAGAGAAGCGGACTCCTCATCAGATAAGATATTTGTAGAGAATCTAAACTCCGGATCCATGGGAATAGAATCATCCGTGCCAAGGAGGGAAGAGAAGTGATTTATAATGGAAGCAGAGATTACCTCAGGTTCTGAGTTCCAGGTCCCACAAGGAAGTTGAATAGATCGAATATCATTCCTCTTTTTCCTGATAGATGCTTTGACATGGAAGTATTTGGTACATCTATCACCCTCAGAAACCCATTTACACCTGGCTCGTTGGCACCAGTAGGCTTCTTCAATCATGAGTAAACCATTGAGCTCTTTCACTATATCTCTCTCATCAATCTGGAGAGCAGAAGTTGGCAAGCTTTTTTGGATGTTCAGCAATTTAGTTTGCAAAGATTTGATGCGGTTTGAAATTGCATTGAAAGAGCCCCGCCCCCACCTGTGAAGCTTCCTCATAAGAAAGTTAAGATTTCCCATGAAATTATCACCAGAATTAACTTTAGCATCAGACCAAGTAGAGGAGAGAAATTCAGAGTACTTATCATGTTTGAGCCAAAAACTCTCGAAACGAGGGGGGCTCTTCTTCCTCGGAGTCCGATTGCTAGTGTTGAGCAGAATTGGGGCATGATCACTATTGTATCTCGGAAGAGTATGAACAGTGGAGAAGGGGAACAAACTACACCAGTCACCAGTCGCCATGGCACGGTCCAATCTCTCCTGGATGACGTGAGTCATATTGCGACCATTTGACCAAGTAAATGCCGGACCAACACACCCAAGGTCAATAAGGCCGCAATGATTGATCATTTGAATAAAGGAGGAGTTAGAATTCCTGTCAAAACCCCGACCCCCATATTTTTCACCATCAGATGTAATAGCATTGAAATCACCAATACAGCACTAGGGCGTGGAGAAGGATTCTGAAAGAGACTTAATTGAATCCCAAAGCATGGGTCGGTCCTTCTTTCGTGGACATCCATACACACATAATAGGTTCCAGAGAGGAGTATCATCATCATTTTTGACAGAGAGAAGAATGAGATTTGGAGAGGAGAAGCAAACAGCAGCATTTAAGCCCGCAGTCCAGCCTAGCCAGAGACCACCCGAACGACCATTCGAGGGGACAGCGTGAGTGTTAGGGAAACCTAAAGAAGGCAAGATTTGAGAGGAGTAGGAAGAGGAGGAGAGGGTTTCGGAGAGAAAGAAGATAGAGGGGTGAGTTGCGGAGAGGAATGAGCGGAGCGTTTGAACTGTCGTGGCATTCCTCAGACCACGACAGTTCCATGAGAAGACTAGCATTGGTGGGGCAGCTGTTGAACGACAGCCGCCGTATCAGAAGTAGCTAAGGGAGACAAAGGGATCGAATCAGCCAGTCGTTTCATGGCTCTAGGATTGAAGATGGGTGGAGGATAACGCTTTTTAGATTTAATAGGGGCCTCATCAAGGGGAGTGATGGCTCCTTGATTCATACGATAGATAGAAGTATATTAACATAGAAAACAAGCAAACAGCATTCCCATTTTCATTTTTGTTTCCTTTTTGCTACACGGATACAGACAGACATTAAACGTGTATTTTGAAGTGTCCGTGTCTCATATATTGTACATGACACAACATAGACACCATACTTATATTCTCTCTCTTCCCTCCCACGGTGGACTCGTGGAGTGATAAGATCCTAAAACTACATCGAGAACTGAATAATCATAAAACTAGGGTTCTCCTAAATTAGCTAATTGGCCATTAGCCAAATAATTATTTTGCACAATCATAGCAGATTAAAAAAAAAAAGTTACACTCCACTTACATCCCAAAATAAGTTAAAATTATACAAAATGATATTTATCATCAAATTACAAGAAATCAGAACTTGTTCTTGGTATGAGCAGCGTCCACCAGATTCCTCCACAGGTACCGTCCGCTGGCCATATCCACACACGTCCAGAACCCCGAACAAATTGCAGATCCAACCTAAATAAATTTTACAAAAAAGGACTCCTCAAAAAACTTTCCGAAAACAATATTTTACATAAAATATATATTTGCTGCAGTAGTACCTTTGTTGAAATAGGCAGTTGTTGTTGTTGTTGTTGTTCTTTGTCAGCCTCCTCTGTTTGTTGAACTTGTTCTAGTTGTAGAGGTTGGGAGTTGATTCTTCTGAGCACAAAGAAACCAGCTAGTGTTGCAGAGAGGAAGATGAGAATTACTCTCAATGGACACATCCCTCTCTCTCTCTCTCTCTCTATTCTATTCTCTCTCTCTCTCTCTCTCTCTCTCTCTCTCTCTCTCTCTCTCTCGAGAAATTGTGTTATGGTGGTGGGGTTTTAATTTGGGAAGGAAAGAACGTAGTAGTTGTCACGCTTATTGACTTTGGTAATCGGTACAACCACTATCGATCATGGAAACCTCATTTTATTCAAAGGAGTGGAAATGTGTGAATATTATTAGTTTGGAGTTATCCTTCCCCAAGTCCAACAATGATTGCCCACGCCTAGGCCTGTCACTTGTAGCTTATTGGTCGGATATTGGCATTATCATATCCGAACCATTAACTATCGGATATATCCGATAACTATCCGATATCCGATCGGATATAAGTTTTGACTACCGTATCCGTTACCGATAATTTTAACGAATATCAGATAATATCCGAACCAATAAGATTACTAAAAAAAATATTAAAAAAGGGAAGAAAAAAATCAGAACAAGCATAATTTGTCAAGAAACAACAAATTTTCACATTGAAACGACAGATTTTGTCAAGAAACAGCAGAAATAACAGATTTCTGGCTGAATCCTGAATTTCTGATGGCCCAATATATTTTAAATTTATTAAATAATTTAAATATTATTGGTTCGGATATTATTGGTCTGGATATAACACTTATCGTATCCGCATCCGATATCCGATAAATATCCGATATAATATCTGAATCCGTATCCAAATTTTCGAATTTTTTCGATTTGGATACGGATCGTATACGGATTTTCGGTCAACCATTGACAGACCTACCCACACAACTTCCGACGGAGATTTTTGGGGGAGGAAGGGTTTATTTGCATAATTCTACCCCTGCTTCTTCATAATTGCACTCGTATTTGTGTATGTAAATCTCTTGTAACACAAGCTGCGGTAAACTGTGTGGCAGATATATGTATCGGATATTGCAGAAAATAAATATTTATTGTAGCTTTTGCGGTAGTCAGTAGCATCAATTATAAATAAACAAACACGAAATTGATGTAAATGTTTGTAACAAATGTTATTTATTAGGCTCCCACTGGTAGGAATGATAGAAATGTGGAATGCAATAAAAAAGAGTAAATACATATTTTCTATCCATATAGAAAGGAAACACCATTAAGATGGATGAAAAATAGAAGGAATATGTTTTTCTTTGTTTAGTATGAAATAAAAAAAAAAAAGTGGAAGGATGAAAAATTAAATTTTTTATCAATTATATCCACAACTAAAAACACTTATTTACCATTTGACTTTTATTGAAATTTTTAGATAATATAATTCATATAGGGTATAGTTGTAAATTAGAACAAGTCTCCATTTTTTTCTTCCATTTTTTTCATTTTTGGCCAGATTGAGCGTCTTATGTTACGAGAAAAAGAAGTAACTCGTCCACGCTTCATTCCATCCACTTTTCTTTCTATACCAAAAAAAAAACCATAATTTACTCCTTTTCTCCCTCCATCGTTCTTTCTCCCACTATTCTCTCCTGCCAAACCGACCCTTACCGACACCATCAGCCAAGTTGTTATGTTGCCTCTAGAATTTATGCAATGAAATAGTTGTTGTAACACTGCTTGACAAGGGTGTCATCTTATATTTTTTTTTTTTTGAAACAGTAACTTTTATTCATTATCAAAAAATTTAAGGAGCTACAATAGGTGATGCTTCATCAGCAATCATCTGGGAAATACAATCACGGGGTGTTTGGAAAATAGAGGTGTCCTTATTGACTAATGCAAACTTTGCCAAGGTGTGGGCCACCATATTACCACTTCTTCTAACGAAAAGGAAGCAGGGTTGGTTGCTAAGAGCATTTGCCTCCACTTTGGTTGTGGAAATCAAATCGTGGAGTTTCCATGGGATCTGCGAGATCTCTCCCTTGAAGAACTTGTGCGCGATAAGGGAGTCTCCCTCGATGATTATGTCCTTGTCTATGAAGTTGTTAGCAAGATTAATACCCAGGCGAATGGCCTAGATCTCCGCCTGAAGGCTGCAGTCAGCACCATAGGAAGGCACTGAAAACCAGGTTTTAGCAGCCATGAAGTTACCGTTCGAATCCCTGACTATTGCTACCGCAGCGATAGAAGATGGGGTCGTGCCACCAACAACATTTATCTTGATAGTATCTGAAGTTGGGGGGGTCCATTGCACTGTCTCGGATAGAGTTTTTCTTTGACTCTGAGTTTCTTCCATACTAGGTGGGCAACCCTTGAGATAGAGTTTGTGGATGGAAGTGGCAGTGGTTGCGATACGGTGGGCACTTGGCGCTTCGTGGCGGAAGATGCAGTCATTTTTGGCCTTCCAAATTGTAATGCCTGTGGTTCGTATTACGTATTTCTGGAATACGTGTACGTATTTATTCTTGTATTGCATGATTTTCTTGCTTAATTTTCTCCCTGGGCTTGGTTTATTCTTGGTTTGGGTTGGGTTGGCTTGGTTCGGTTTGGGATTGCTCTTGGTTCATCATGAACCAAGGGGTGAACCCCCTACCTACCACCCCCACTCATATTTATTACCTATTCTTCTTCTCTCTCTTCATTAATCTCTTTTTCTTCTTCCATTTACTCCCTTCACCTACCAGAGAGAGAAGAGAGAGGTCTAGGCAAGTGCAACTTGCTTCCACAAGAGAGCCTATTTTTATTGTTCCATTAGCTTCTCCTCATATTTCTAAGACACATTAGAACTTGTCATTTTCCATTTTGAAGCTTTAATTTTTGTAGATCTAGAAATTAGTTATTTTTGGATTTTGGTGGTTTTGATCTATCAAACTTCTTTGTTTTCAAGTTTTGATGGTTCCATGTTGTAGAGAATTTTATTCTACCCAATTTTGACCTTTGAAAAGTTGGATTTGGACTTGTTTTGACCAAGTTATGGACTTTTGAAGCTTTGGGTTCAACCTTGGAGTTCCTGCTGATTTGGAGAAGACAGTGAGCAGTGTGCGCGAGCTTTTAGCTTGCGCCACTGAGCTGCGCGCGCTCTTTAGCGCAGCGCAGTCTGACTCATACGCTGCCTTTTGGAAGCGTATGTCTTGCATACGCTGCCTTGATGAGGAGTCGTATGTACCTCATACGCTGCCTTGATGAGGAGTCGTATGGACCTCATACGCTGCCTTGAAGAGGAGTCGTATGGAGTACATATGCTGCCTTTTGGAAGCGTATGTCTTGCATACGCTGACTTGAGCGTAGCCTGACTTGAGCGTAGCCTGGCTTGAGCGTAGCCTGGCTTGAGCGTAGCCTGGCTTGAGCGTAGCCTGGCTTGAGCGTAGCCTGACTTGAGCGCAGTCTGACTCAGGCGCAACCTGATGTTTAGGCGCCACTGGACCTGACCCTACTTATCCTGGATCTTCTATAGCCCTGTATATTGATATTTATTTAGATATTTAACGTCCGTTTTATATCCTTACGCCTTTTGTCCTGAACTTGATAATCACGAATTTACTTGATATGTTTGGAATTGATAATTGAGCATGACGCGATAGTGACCCGTAGTGGTGCACTCCTGACATAATAACCTGACATGACCTGATAGTGGCCCGTCGTGGCGCACTCCTGACAAGTACACTTGGCATGATAACCTGACATGATTATCTCGAATAGCTGTTGCGACGGCTACCTGACATGACATGACCTGTATAATTAATCTGGACACCGTGGGCGATTGTGTTTGTAAAGAAAAACCAGTCCTGTCTTGCATCATGTCTAGGACAGGGACTCCTGAGTACCACGGTCAGGAGTACCTAATAAAATGGACTAAGGCTAATAACTAGATTAATACATTAGTCATGACGAGATTTCCCAGCTACAGGCAATCCCGTTACCTGGGCACGCCTTGGGATCTGTAGCCTGCCGTCGAGTAGGGCACATTTCCAGCACACTGTCATGTGTTGCACCCTTCAAGCTACCTAAGGGTACATTCATTTTCTGGACGATGTACCCACCTGAATTCAACTCTAATCTTTTAACCCGGGTAACCTGGATGGTCTACAGGGCTTGTGGCTGTGGAATAATCTTACTGCATCTTGTTAGTAATTAGGCTTGTGACAACCCTAGTTAGTTAAAGTATCAAGCCGTAATTCTTGCTTGGCCGTGAAGTGATTGGACGGAGTCTAACCAGTCTAGTCTTGCCTTGATCCTGTTCCAGATTATTGAATGACCAGAATGCTTGTATTTATTTTACCGATAAATTGTGAGAATTCCAAGTCCTGTTCAGACGAAGGGTTACAACCCCGGTCCTTGTTTGGTTACGGGTTGTAACCTGGTTATCTGAATAGTTCCATGGTTATCTCGTCGTATATCATCCTGGTGTATTTTCTTTATTTCCAATTCTTACTTTTATTTATATCTTGTGCTGATTGCTAGTTTTAGTTCTTAAGTGAAGCCTCATTTGTGGCACTTGCTCTTTCTGGGGTCTGACCCAGCTGGTTTTGTGTGGCCAGATTTCAGAGCAACTCCAGAGGATCTACCGACCTTCCAGCCAGATGGTGGCCACTAGACGGAACCCTGGCAACGAGTGGATTATTTTGGCTCTCCCACTCCCTTGTAAAAATATTCTTTTGAGGCGTTTAGCCGACGAGCACCTGTTTAGCTCGATTGCACTTACTTACTGTCTGCCTACGGGCTGTAACATGATTAACAGATCCTAGGGTTGATCATGTATGACTAAACTCTTGCTAGTCCTGACATTTTGTAACGACTAGCTTCATGATCAACTGAATATGTAATATTTGGGATGCCTTACTATTGTATATTTAATGATCATACATCTTGTGACTTTTATTTACTTGCTTGTGATTGAGACACTAGGCTTGTTCATGACCTTAAGAGACTGTTGGCTTGTAGATAAACTCTCATGTATCTAGACAGCCGTGACCGTATAGCGAGATGGATTCCATTTCATATACGTAGCTGGCTATGTCTGCCCCCGCTCTCCAGTATTCTGGTTCTGGGGCGTGACGTGTTTTAAGTGGTGGCCCATGCAGGTCTTGTAAATCAAGATATGTGAGGGTTTACCGAATAGATGTCTCAATCAGTATTCGTCCTTGATCTCTGCTCGTATCTTCTGAATCCCTGGATTCTTGTCCTAATCATATGCTTGTATCGTTGATCTGTCCTGGTCCTTCCTTATTGTTCCCTATGTCGTCTTCTTCAGCGGCATTGTTCGTGATCCTACCGACCAGCAAGACGGAGCACCTCCCGCGGACCAGCAGCAACCTGGAGATCAAGCCCAGCATTCCGGAGTAGCCTCCAGAGTCGTGCCTTCTGGCGGAGAGCCACCAGTCCAGCCAGTTCAACCTGTAGAACATGATGACGTCACTTTGGTAGGACTTGTCAGGACCTTGATAGCTTCCCAAGACCGGCGTGGAGATGCCTTGCACCAGGCAGTGACGGATGCTTTGACCCGGGATGGTCATCAGGGTAACAGCGCGGCCAACAGCTTCAAGCGCTTGAACCCTCCATTCTTCGACGGTAGTGAAGATGCTATCGCAGCAGATGCATGGCTTCAGGACACAGAGGTGATTCTAGAAGCAGCCAGGACCCCAGAGAACGAGAAGGTGGCCGTTGTACGCCTGCAGTTGTTAGATCTTGCCCGCAGCTGGTGGGCAGCGCAGGCCGTTGGATTAGCAGTACCCATTGCTTGGGCAGTATTCAGAGAGAGATTCCAGACCAAGTATTTCGATGCCGTAGCTCGGTATGATCTGTAGACAAGGTTTACCAATCTGAAGCAATGAGGCAGGACGGTCGACGGATATGCGGCCGAGTTTTCCAGACTCAGTCGGTTTGCTCCCACTTTGGTGGCAACCGAGTATGATAGAGCCCAGCGGTTCCAGCAGGGACTTCACCTGGAGATCTTGTTGGCAGTTGAGCAGTTTGAGCATCAGACTTTTGATGCAGTCTTGAGAGCAGCCCGGAGGCATGAGTATACCTCCCAGAGGATTGTGGATAGGGCCGGAGGTCGGAAGAGATCTCACGGCCAGATGAATCAGTCTTCAGCCCCGGCCCCGGCAGCCAGGGCTTTGACTATTGGAGCTCCGAGACGAGCGGCCTCAGTAACGTCGGTTCAGTATTCAACTCCGACGTACCCTCAGCAGCAGAAGCAGAAGCAATCTTCCGCAGTGGGTTGTTCTCATTGTGGGAAGTCAGACCATGTGGTGGCAGAATGTCGCAGGGCACAGGGATTGTGTCTGGCTTGTGGAGCACCAGACCATAGGGTTGGATCCTGCCCGAATGGGGGTGGTTCATCATCGTCCAACCTTTCTAGCTCTTCGGTGAGAGGACCAGCTCCGGTCCAGCAGCAGCAGTATCCATTGCCGAGGCCCTTGCCGCCTCAGACCCAAGTGTTCCAGTAGCAGAACCCCCAGCAGTATGCACAAGTCCAAGCCCAGAGTCAGAGCAGGCAGCGAGGGTTTCAGCAGAGGTGACCAGCACCCCGAGGGCACGGTCAGGCTATGGTGATGAGCGTGGAGGAAGGATTGGCACCAGGAGAGGTAGTGGCAGGTACTATTCTCGTCAACTCCTTTCCAGCTTCAGCTTTATTTGATTCTGGTGCATCGCATTCATTTATGTCTGCACGATTCGCGACACAGATAGGACTGGAGCCCGAGTCATTATCAGTAAGGCTCAATATACTTACTGGTAACGGACTTGTGGGTGTAGATAGAGTGTTTTTCTCGTGTCGGATCGTAGTTAGCGGTAGAGAATTCCCCGCTAGATTGATAGAATTTCCGATGGCCGATTATGATGTGGTCCTAGGGATGGATTGGTTGAGGAACCACTATGCTATGATAGACTGCCACATTGGCAGGGTTGTTTTTAGCATTCCAGGCGAGCCGGAGTTTTCTTTCTCCCGAGGCGAAGTTGAGTCATCTCCTCCAGTATTGCGGATGGCAGTAGCAGCAGTTCAGTTGCCCAGGATAGTCGAGGAGTTTCCAGATGTTTTTCCAGAAGAACTTTCAGGTATGCCTCCGGAGCGGGAGATCGAGTTCACTATAGACTTGATTCCCGGGACACCTCCAGTGTCAGAACGAGTCTACAGGATGGCGCCGTCAGAGTTGGAGATATTGTACAAGATGATTGAAGAACTCAGAACCAAGGGATTCATTCGTGCTAGTGGATCGCCTTGGGGAGCCCCGATGCTTCTTATGAAAAAGAAGGATGGTACGTCCAGGTTATGTGTTGATTATCGTACCTTGAACTCAGTGACAATCAAGAACAGATACCCTCTTCCGAGGATAGATGACTTGTTTGATCAACTCAAGGGGGCTTCAGTATTCTCGAAGATTGATTTGTGCTCAGGTTATCATCAGATCATAGTCAGAGAGCAGGACATCCCGAAGACAGCTTTTAGATCGAGATATGGGTATTGGGAATTCCTTGTTATGCCTTTTGGAGCAACCAATGCGCCGACAGTATTCATGGACCTCATGAATCGCATCTTCATGCCTTACTTGGATCAGTTTGTGATTGTGTTCTTGGATGACATTCTGGTCTACAGCAAGAGTGAGGCGGAGCATGAGCAGCATCTCCGTATAGTTCTTCAGATCCTCAGAGAGCACCAGTTATATGCCAAGTTCAGTAAATGCGAGTTCTGGCTCGATCGCATTTCGTACTTGGGTCATATCATCACTCGAGGAGGAGTAGAAGTGGATCCCCAGAAGATTGTGGCTATTGAGTCAAGGCCAGTGCCCAGCACAGTTGCAGAGGTTCGTAGTTTTTTTGGATTGGTCGGCTACTACCGGCGGCTTGTTTCGAATTTTGCTCGAATTTTAGCGCCATTGACGCAGTTGACCCGCAAGGATGCGCAGTTTTCTTGGACAGCAGAGTATCAGAGTTCTTTTGAGCAGTTGAAGCGAGGCCTGATAACAGCTCCTATTTTCACGCTTCCAGATGGGACCGAAGGATTCTCAGTGTACTGTGATACTTCAGGCAGAGGTTTAGGATGTGTTCTGATGCAGCATGGAAAGGTAATAGCTTATGCGTCACGACAACTTCGTGATCATGAGAGGAATTACCCAACCCATGACTTGGAGCTGGCAGCAGTGGTGTTTGTACTTAAGTTGTGGAGGCACTACTTGTATGGAGACATGGTAGAGATTTTCACCGACCACAAGAGCCTGAAGTATGTTTTCACCCAGAAGGATCTCAACATGCGTCAGAGAAGGTGGCTGGAGCTTCTTGTGGATTATGATGTCAACCTGCAGTATCATCCTTGTTTTCCATAAATAAATTTACTTTATTTATTGTGTATCTGGGAAAATTACAACTGTAGGAATCCGATCTAGAAGACGATCGCTTTATCCCTTAGACGATGTGAAGAAGAAAAGCTCTCAAAATTTCAACAACAATTTTGATATCTATGTATCTGTATAATGAATGAGAAAAGAACTCTATTTATAGAGTCAAAAATAACTGAAAAGATAACTGTCTTCACAACCTGTGCATAGTTGAAAATCACACAGGATTTAACATACACAAGGTTATGGGTAGTTACTGGACGTGGCCTGTAACTGTTGGACACATGGCAATCGTGCATGAGTCGTGTGCAAGTTATAGGACGCGCAGGTGAGAGATCGGTGGCATGGCTGCCACGTACTCCAATTTGATGAAATCTATGCAGGCTTGTTAAGGACGAAATCCACGCAGACTTTGGTGCAGAAAGCTTCAGAATCCACGCAGACTTGGGGCAGAAAGCTTCAGAATCCATGCAGACTTGGAGCAGAAAGCTTCAGAATCCATGCAGACTTAGTGCAAAAAGCTTCAAAATACACGCAAGCTTGAGAAAGGAACATAGAAGTTCAAAATACACGCAGACTTGAGTCAGAACGGCCAGCTGTCTTGATTCGACGTGCCTCGACTGATACAAAATCTCTGACATTGATTGCATTTTGTCAGTCGCATTAAATGACAATAAGGTCTTTTGGTACGCCAACTTGATGAAGGCTGAGTCTTGTTGAAGAAGATTTTGAAAGTTACGCAATAGTCGGCTGTGATCTCTCGAGTTCCGTGCATACGTGGCATACGAGGAGACATTCTTTGACTGTCGTACTGTCAGTCATAATGACACTCTGACAAATGATGAGCTGTCTCTGCGTATATTTGAGGAAATAGTCTGGTAGAACCCAGCGTAACTTTTAAACATTATCTAGATCAACTCAGCGTGACTTTTAGACTTTGTCCTGATCAACTCAGCATGACTTTCATTTTTTAGGCCTACAAAACCCCCTTCAAAGTTTTCGAAAAATGATAAATTATTTCGAAATACTTTGAAATCGAGATGATAAAATGAATTTAGTCACGCTGAGATGACTTTAAATGGAGATTTACTCCGAAATGATTTGGACTGTTGGGATTCTGTGCAGTTAGGATCCCGTACAAATCGAGGCAAATAATGATGTTGCCGTTTGGAATTCTTCATGAACCTATAAATAAGCCATAAACTACTTCTTTGTTTCTTTACTGCTTTAGAGAGAGAATCCACAGAAGAGAAACTTCATCTTCCCCGACGAACTTCATCTTCCCCGACTTCTTCTTCTTTTTTTCAACAGCAATGGCTCCTAAGAAAACCGACGTTCAGGCCAAGGGGAATGCTCCTGCGACTTCCTCGCGTGCCACCACTGACAGACTCCCTCGACGCGAAGTCACGCATCCTCCTATGCAACGTAAGTGATGGATGGGGATATGAACTGTTGAAGATGACTTGATGAAGATGACTTTGATGAAGATGAACTCCACATAGAAATCTTAGGATCTTAAGACAAATAATAAACTTCAGAAATATATCCCCCCTTCTTAGGGCACAGGATATTAATAAAGTATGCCCCCTCTTTAGGGTCGGCCATACTTCACATCTTCGTGTTTACGAAGCTCTGTGTTTCACGCAAATGAGCATGGCTCTCATGACTCTGCGTAATTTTTCATGTATTGGCAGGGATGTCGATGTTTGAATTATTCACGCAGCTTTCATGACTCTGCGTGATTTTTCACATGTTGGCAGAAATGTCAATGTTGAATTATTCACGCAGCTTTCATGACTCTGCGTGATTCTTCACATGTTGGCAGAAATGTCAATGTTGAATTATTCATGCAGCTTCTGAGAGTCATCCTCTGGATAGATTAGTCTTGATCTGTCAGCGTATTTTTGTCATTTTTACTTAAATGTGATTCTGGCAATAATGCGTAATTTTCATTTTAATCTGTCTGGACTTTGCGTAAATTAATCACATGCGTGAATAAATCATTCAGCGTGTCTTGATAGTATATCTGTCTGAAGTCTGCGTGACTTATGAAATTTTCTTCAAACACTGCTATACACGCATAAGGCTCGTAGACACAGATTTTAGTGAAACACATCTGACCTTGTCTTCTTTTATTTTATGTAGTGAACATCCGAAGTGAAGAGGCAGATTATGAAGGGCACTTGAGTTTTTCATTTAAACATGATTTATCTCATGTATAATTTCCTCAGTTTGACCTTCCAGAAGCCAGACTGTCATTGTTGACAAATCAAGACCATACAACTCTACTCTGTCTGATGAATGGTCAACCCTTTCAGAGTCTTGATTTGGTGTCCCACAAGAAACCAGCATTTCTGTTTGGAGATGCCATAGCACAGAAGTCACAACCAAAGGGCATCAGAGAGAAGGTCTGCTTCTATTTTGAAGGTGATGCAAGACAGCCCATGTACTGGCCGAAGGTTTCTAGGGGCTTATCTATCATGAGATTCATGCATGCCAGTTATCCCAGAAAGATGTCCTGGCACTTAACAGAATATCAGCAGGCAAAGGCGAGCCATATCATTTACAGGAAGGAGGGATTCTTCAGATATTGTTTTATATCATCGAATGCTTTCTGACATTCATCATTCCAGACAAAAGAAACACCTTTCTTCATAAGTTTATTGAATGGTCTACAGCGTCCTGAAAGATTAGAGATGAATCTCCTGATATAAGCGATTCTTCCTTGAAATCCTCGTAGCTCTTTTAAGGTGCGTGGAGGACGTATCTCTTGGATGGCTTTGATCTTCTCGGGATCCACGTGTATACCTTTCGAGGTAATGACGAAGTCGAGAAATTTGCCACTAGAGATGCCTAAGAAGGACTTAGTAGGGTTCATCTTTAATTGATGCTTACGCATTAGATCAAAAATAGTCTTCAAATCTTGGATGTGATCCTCTTTTTGTCGACTTTTGACTGCAATATCATCAACGTAGCATTCGACTGTTTTCCGTAAATGTTCACGGAATATAGTGCTCATGGCTCGTTGATAAGTTGCTCCTGCATTCTTGAGACCGAATGGCATAACTGTATAACAGTATGTACCGATCGACGTTCTGAAAGAAGTGTGTTTCTCGTCATCTGGAAACATTTTAATCTGATTGTACCCAGAATACCCGTCCATGAATGACATCCGTTCAAACCCACAGGTATTATCGATCATAACATCAGTAATTGGTAGAGGGAACTCGTCTTTAGGACATGCCGCATTGAGATCGCGGTAGTCTATGCATACTCTGATCTTGCCAGTCTTTTTAAGGACAGGAACTATATTAGCCACCCAATCGGGATGTTGTTCCTCTCTAATAAACCCAGAAGCCATGAGTTTATTGACTTCAGCTTCAATTGCATCCATAATATCTGGACGGAATCGTCGCTGTTGTTGTTTGACCGGTTTAGCATTCGGCATGATATTGAGTTTGTGAGTTGCTATCTGTAGATCAAGTCCTGGCATATCTTCATAGCTCCAAGCGAAGACATCGATGTATTCTCGAATAAGTTTGATCATGTCTTGCTTATCAGTTTCTGAAAGACTTTTACTAATGAATATTGGTTTGGGGGATCCCTCTTCACCAACATCTATTTGAACAAGTTTGTCTTCAGTCGAAGGTTCTTTTTGTTCGAATCGGAACTCCCATTGATTATCTAACCTTTGGGCCCATTGTTCTGATTCAGGTGAGATTTCAAACTCGTCTTCGTTTTTATCATCTTCTTCAGAACTGTCAATGGAGACCATATTGGAAGACAGAGTGTTGTAGTGGAAGTCACCAATACTTGTATCAGAATCCCAAGAGGTGGTACTAGAAGAATCAGATCTCTTATCTTTGTCAGATTCGGGATCTTCATGGATAGTATTGATAAAGGGAGTAGGAGCAATATAACCCAATCCGCATTTCGTCCTTCCATATTTTAAAGAAGGAATCCTAACAGGCATTTTCCTTCCTCTTCCATCACTGAGGCCACTTCTGAAGTCATAGCCCATATTTTTGATAATGTCTTTAGATTGCTGACTATAACGACGTAGTTATAATCTTCCAGTATCATCGTTTTTGTCATCATCTTCTAAATCAGAAGGATTCTGGGGCCCTTTGTAGAAGAATATTGGAATGTCTCCTGGCTTTCTACTAGGAACCAAAAAATATGAAGTTTGTACTGATTCTAGGGATACGTCTGTATGAAAAGTCTGTACAACTCCTATGGTTATTGATCTCAAGTCATCTAACAAATGCAAATAACTATGAACATGATTACACACATCAGTATACTGCAAAGATTGGGACTTTTCATTAAATTTAAAAGCAGTAGTATTTACATTGGGAGAAGGCTGAGCCTTAGAAATCTTAGCGAAATCAATGACTAAAGGGGGAGAAGAAGAACGAGAGGAAGTTTTGTTTCGATTAAGATCGATAACAAATGGCTCAGAAGAGGTGAGCTCCCTTGAAGCCTGAGATGGAAGAGTAGTCCGCCCTCCAACAGGGATTACCAGAGTATCATGTTTTATATGTGAAGATACAGGAACTGTAGTACGTCCACTGACAGGAATGATCAGTGTATCTTGAATAGACGACTGAAGTAATGGAGAGATCCGTCCGCTCACTGGAATAATGAAAGAGCCTTTTCCAGAGGGTTTAGGAGATTGTTGCTGAGTAGTTCGACCTTTAATAGGAATTATCAAGGCCTCACTTTGCGGATCCTCTTTCTCCATAGCTTGTATCACCCTTGTATACTCTTCTTTGTACATCCGGGAATCACTGAAATAAGCTTCAACCCCACGGAAAGGATTTATATCAGCAACTTCCTTTTGTACTCTTCCATTGCTGTCAATGTATTTAAAACACTGATGAAGAGTAGAATGCACTATATTATTTTTATGAAGGAAGGGTCTTCCCAGGAGAAGATTATAAGATCCTACGATTTCAATCACATAGAAAGTGACTTTGGATCTGAAATCGCCTATCTGAAGTTTCAGATGAAACTTTCCCAAAGGCTCGCTTCGGCTTTGATTGAATCCCAATCTAGTAGTGACTGTCTTGGAAAGTTTGTGAAGAGGGATTTTTAATTCATCCAGCAGACTTCTTGGCATTATGCTTAAAGCAGATCCTGGATCGATAAGAATACGATCTACCTTCATCGTATCGATATAACCGGTGTAGTAGAGAGGCCGATCATGTCGATTATCCTCCAATAACATGTCATCTTGTGTAAAGGTGATATTCGGGATGATCTCCAATACGCTATTGCAATGTAAGCAAGTAACAGGTTCTTCATCTGGCTTTTTTAATTGTGCAAGACAAGAGTCAGCCTGAAGAAGTGCTTCACTTAATGTCTCTCGAGTCTCTTTAGAAAGACATAGAAGTTCGAAGAGGGACATTCTAGCTGGAGTATTAGCGAGTTGAGCTAAAATGTCAAAGTTATAAGGCTTCTGAAGCCCAAGAAGAGGGGACTTCTTGATTGGTTTATCAAATCGAGCCTATTGTTTGCCTTTCTCAAAAGCTGTGGGCTTGGAAGGAGTAGGTACAACCGGTGTAGTTGAAGGAACATGTGCGGTGGATGATTCTTCTTCATGAGGAACATCAGAAGTATCTTTGTCAGCTGGAGAGATATCAGAAGTATTTTCAAGACTATCAGGAGTATCTTCAGGACTCTTGGAATAATCCTTTAGATAATGTTTCCCTGTTCTAGTAGCACCAGCAAGTGCTTCTTCTTTATCTTTTAGTTCTGTGTCAGAAGTAGATCCGAAAGAAGTCATATGACATGACTTAGATTTTTCAGCCTTCTTAGATTTTAGGAAAGTAGTCTTTTGAAGGGGAGGAGATTCAAAATCTGCTACTAGATCCGGATGAATCCATATGATCTCTCATGTTTCCATAGTGATTGGTACTAATCCTTCAGACTGTGGAGGAGAAATATTCACTATTTCAAGAGTTGCCTTGGGAATAGGAACGATCCCGCTTTCAAGGAGTTGAGGAGGGAAATCTCCGAATTGCATAGAGACGACGTTGGAGGTGACGGTCTTCTCTTTCGGAGTAAGAGTGATAGCTCCAGATTTAATCATTTCCTAGATATTTCCTTTCAGTACATAACATGTACGAACTGTGTGACCCAACATTCTGTGGTACGGACAGTATTTAGGATGATCTGTCTTACCAGCTTCATCAGGTTTCTTGATTTTAGGTAATTGTATTTTATTATCTTTCAGCAGACATTCAAAGATACCAAGGACATCATCGTCATCAAAAGAGTATTCTTCTTTGGGACGAGGTGTTTTTGGTTGTTGGGTCGTAGAGGCAGAAGGAGTTTGAACAGTCGATGCATCTTTACTCTGAAGATTAACTTCAAGGGTCTCTTTTCCTTTACGATTGTTAGGTCGCGTACTATTGCTAGTATTTTGACCTGATTCATTGGGATTCATGTGTACCCCCAGACCTTTGAAAGTCTCGGCACTGACTTCGGCAGCTTTGGCACTGACGATGAAGGAAGGCCAATCTTGGAATTGAGTGGATCCTGTCCACATGCTGATGATTGGTAAGAGATTCGACTTGCAAGTGTCGATAGTGACAGCATCGGGAGTTCCGAGGGGCATCTTCAGAGCTTCTCTTCGAAATCTTTCAATGAAGCTTTCAGTACTTTCATTATTTTTCTGTTTGATTCTTATAAGAGCAGACATAGTCATGTCATTGAGCCCTTCATAAAACCGTTCAAGAAACATTTGCTTGAAGCCGGCAAATGAGGTAATACACCCATCAGGAAGACTTCTATACCATTCATAAGCCGTTCCTTTGAGACATCCGACAAACACCCGAGTAAGAAGGGCGTCACTTGGTTGTAGCTGGTCAGTCATCACTTCAAAATGATTGATAAACTGACTAGGAGAAGTGGTTCCATCAAAGAATGAGATAGTAGGAGGCTTGTATTTAGGAGGATATAATACTTGCTTCCATTCTATTGGATAAGGTTGCTTGATACCTAACCTTTGTAAACCATCTTTCTGTTTAAATGCCTCAAATTGGGTTCGGAGATTCCTTAATTCTTCAGTAACGACTCCGGAAGATTGTGGAGTTGTAGCTTGTAGGGAATAGTTGGGAGGAGGGACAGCATTATAAGCACTATCCCCAGCTCCCGAATGGCTAGGAACTGGTTGAGCTTGCCCAGGGATATTGGATTGTACTGCTGGAGGAACATGCACTGGACCTACACCAGTGTCAATTGGTACAGCGTCAGGTACAGTCTGTCGATTTTGCAGCTGGGTTGCCATAAGTTCATACATTGACTTCATAGTATCAGCCATAGATTTCATTTGCTGTTCCAAAGAAGCAATTTTTTGTTCTTGAGGAGTCATGGAAGAAGAAGGTTCATCAATATTCCTATCGACCATATAAGTCGTGACTGTACGAGGGATTATTGATGAACTGGTGGATGTTGTTTGTTCTGAATCATTACTTTGTGTATCAAAGTCATTTGTAGGAGAATTACCCCCAGTAGGCAGAGGTGGGAAGTTAGATTCTCCAAGAAATTCAGAATCATCTTCAGAAATTAAAGTCCTTTGATTAGAAGCCATGACTCTTGATCTGGTGCCTCTATACACTCCATCTGGACTATCAGTTCTACCCCCAGTATCCCGAGAGGTCATGTTAACAGAAGCAAACAGAGGTTCATCTTCATCAGGCATAGGTTCACACTTAATACGGTTGAAGACAGATTGTCGTTTAGTTTGACATTTGTATTGCATCATGACTCTTGGCTGGAAGTCACATTCATGATCAGCATGGTCATGATCCATTGATTGACATCTGCATTGAATTATGACTTTTGGCTGGAAGTCACATTCAGCATGGTCATGATCCACTGACACAGAATTATTCCTTCTCTTCTGTTGAAGATGTTCTCGTAAATCTGTCTATGAATATTGTGGTACATCAGAGAACATTCTTTGTGTATTTTTAGGAATATATTTCCAGTTCTTGGGTCTTGATGGCTCTTGATTATATAGAGAGTGATTAATCTGAGCCACATAATTTCTATCATACTCTGCATCTGGATCTTTTGCTTTTGTTCCCGTTTGGTATGGTTTTTTGACACCAGAAGTGCTTTCCAAACGGGTTTGATTAAGTTTTGTTCTTAGATCAATTGGAGGTAAAACATTGGTTTTTGATACTTGGAGTTTTCCTTCTATTGATCTGGATATTTGCAGAGAAGGAAGAGTTGAACCATCCCCTTGATTAGGAGTTGGTAACAGACCCTCTTTTATAGACAAATTCTGTGCCCAATTCGAAGAAGTCGTAGAAGAAGACATTAAGAAATGTTTCTTCTTAGACTTATTCAAGTTTTGAGACATAGAATGTCCAGAAGGAAGAGTAGTCAAAAGACCATCTCATTTTCTTTGACTAACAAAACTGTCGGTCAAAGCTGTTCCTGAAGTAAACACTACAGGAGCAGAAGAAACAACTAAAGAGTTATTTCTTTTCGAAGGGACTTTGTGTGCCATTTGTGAAGGAGCTTTAGCAAGACCACCCCCAGTTCTAGTAGAAGTTGGCAAGGAAGAAGAGATAGCTAAAGAGCTATTCTTCTTAGATGATGTATACGGAATACACGCTAAAACAGGCTTGGTTAAAAAACCAGTGCTGTTAGCGTGACTTTTGAATTTAGAAATACACGCTGGAACAGATTTGGCTAAGGAGCCAGTGCTGTCAGCGTGACTTTTGACTTTGAGATTGCACACTGGAACAGGCTTAGCTAAGGAGCCAGTGCTGTCAGCGTGACTTTTGACTTTGAGATTGCACGCTGGAACAGGCTTGGCTAAGGAGCCAGTGCTGTCAGCGTAACTTTTGACTGCTGTCGTCTTCGAGCACACAAGGGCGTGCGTGCTTGCAGTAGAGTCCTTGCCAGTGTTAGGAGTAGACACTGTGGCAGAAACTTCACCATTGGTTGCCAACAGATTCTTAGGGACGTAGACAGATCATCTCTTCGACTTGGAAATGGTGATGGAGGCTGAAGTGGGCTTGCCACCCTTAGCCCGCTGCATTTCTTCGTAGGCGAGTTGATCGAATTGGATCGATATCACCTTCTTCGTCGAGCCGACTGACGAAGTGTCGCATTGAGTTGTTGCCATCTCAGAAGAGAAGATGGTTTTCCCCAGCAGAGTCGCCAATTTGTTTTCTATAAATAAATTCACTTTATTTATTGTGTATCTGGGAAAATTACAACTGTAGAAATCCGATCTAGAAGACGATCGCTTTATCCCTTAGACGATTCGAAGAAGAAAAGCTCTCAAAATTTCAACAACAATTTTGATATCTATGTATCTGTACAATGAATGAGAAAAGAACTCTATTTATAGAGTCAAAAATAACTGAAAAGATAACTGTCTTCACAACCTGTGCATAGTTGAAAATCACGCAGGATTTAACATACACAAGGTTATGGGCAGTTATTGGACGTGGCCTGTAACCGTTGGACACATGGCAATCGTACATGAGTCGTATGCAAGTTACAGGACGCGCAGGTGAGAGATCGGTGGCATGGCTGCCATGTACTCCAATTTGATGAAATCCATGCAGGCTTGTTGAGGACGAAATCCACGCAGACTTTGGTGCAGAAAGCTTCAGAATCTACGCAGACTTGGGGCAGAAAGCTTCAGAATCCACGCAGACTTGAAGCAGAAAGCTTCAGAATCCACGCAGACTTAGTGCAAAAAGCTTCAAAATATACGCAAGCTTGAAAAAGGAACATAGAAGTTCAAAATACACGCAGACTTGAGTCAGAACGGCCAGCTGTCTTGATTCGACGTGCCTCGACTGATACAAAATCTCTGACATTGATTGCCTTTTGTCAGTCGCATTAAATGACAAAAAGGTCTTTTGGTACGCCAACTTAATGAAGGCTGAGTCTTGTTGAAGAAGATTTTGAAAGTCACGCAATAGTCGGCTGTGATCTCTCGAGTTCCGTGCATACGTGGCATACGAGGAGACATTCTTTGACTATCGTGCTGTCAATCATAATGACACTCTGACAAATGATGAGCTGTCTCTGCGTATATTTGAGAAAATAGTCTGGTAGAACCCAGCGTAACTTTTAAACATTGTCTAGATCAACTCAGCGTGACTTTTAGACTTTGTCCTGATCAACTCAGCGTGACTTTCATTTTTTAGGCCTACAATCCTGGGAAGGCCATTGTTGTTGCGGATGCATTGAGCAGGAGAGCGGGAGTTTATTTTCTAACAACGCAACCAGAGCTGTTAGCAGATCTTCAGAAGATGGGTATTGAAGTTGTTCTCTCTTCCAGTGTGGCCTTGATGGCCAGTATGCAAGTTCATGACACTATAGTCGAGAGGATCCGGATGGCGCAGTCGGCAGATTCTAAGTTTCAGCGACTCAGAGCAGAGTGTGAGGCAGGACGAAGACCAGAGTTATGCATTCATAAGGATGGTACACTTCGACATGGTAAGCATATTTGTGTACCCAGCGGAGATATCCGGCAGGAGATCATGTCAGAAGCGCACAGTTCGCAGTATTCCATCCATCCCGGCAGTACAAAAATGTACCGTGATATCCGGCAGCATTTCTGGTGGAATGGCATGAAGCGGAAGATAGCTCGGTTTGTCTCTCGGTGTTTGGTTTGTCAACAAGTTAAAGCCGAACATCAGAGACCGGCTGGACTTCTTCAGCCCTTACCGATTCCAGAATGGAAGTGGGAGCATGTGACCATAGATTTTGTGACTGGACTACCTAGATCCCCAGCTGGTAGAGATGCTATCTGGGTTATATTTGACAGGTTCACGAAAGTGGCTCACTTTCTTCCATTCAGAGTTGGTCAGTCGACGGCTCAGTTAGCAGAGATGTACCTCTGACAGATTGTTAGATTGTACGGTGTGCCAGTCAGTATCACCTCGGACCGAGATTCAAGATTTACGTCGCACTTTTGGCGTAGCTTGCAAGAGAGTTTGGGAACTCATCTCCAGTTCAGTTCAGCATATCACTCGCAGACAGATGGCCAGTCGGAGCGCACGATCCAGACTCTTGAAGACATGTTGCGGTCTTGCACACTTAACTTCGGTGGTTCATGGGAAGATCACTTGCACCTGGTGGAATTCTCGTACAATAACAGTTTCCAGGCCAGTATCCAGATGGCACCGTTCGAGGCACTGTATGGTAGGAAGTGCAGATCCCCGCTAGCCTGGAATGGTGTTGGAGAGAGACAGATGCTCGGTCCAGAAATGATTCCCCAGACAGTTGAAGTGGTCAGGCAAGTCAGAGATCATCTTCGAGTTGCCCAAGACCGCCAGCGCCATTGGGCCGATTCTCATCGGTGCCCTCTCGAGTTTTCGATCGGCGATCATGTATTCTTGAGAATTTTGCCTAACCGTGGCATCATTCATTTCGGCGTACGGGGCAAGCTTAGTCCTAGGTACATAGGACCGTTTGACATTCTGGAGCGAGTAGGAGATGTATCCTATCGTCTCGCTCTTCCACCGTCGCTAAGCGAGGTGCATGACGTGTTTCATTTATCCCAATTACGACGGTATATCCCGAACCCGAGCCATATCCTGGATCATTCGAAATTGGTTGTTGGTACCAATCTTTCGTATGAGGAGAGGCCCGTGTCTATATTCGACCGGAGAGAGAAGATCCTCAAGAACATGACTATCAAGTTAGTCCGAGTTGCTTGGGGTCATCACTCATTGGGGGAGTCAACGTGGGAGCGAGAGGATGATATCCGATCGCGATATCCCGACTTGTTTGACTCGTGAGGTATAATGTCTTTCTTATGCCTCATGCCTTCGATTCCCTGCTTGAATGAGTGATTGTCTGCCTAGTTATAGCTTGCATGTGAGTAATGTAGCTTGTCATTGCTCCTCTAGCCTCTTGATTAAATTCCGAGGACGGAATTCTTTTAAGGTGGGTAGAGTTATAATGTCTGTGGTTCGTATTACGTATTTCTGGAATACGTATACGTATTTATTCTTGTATTGCATGATTTCCTTGCTTAATTTCCTCCTTGGGCTTGGTTTATTCTTGGTTTGGGTTGGCTTGGTTCGATTTGGGATTGCTCTTGGTTCATCATGAACCAAGGGGTGAACCCCCTACCTACCACCACCACTCATATTTATTACCTATTCTTCTTCTCTCTCTTCATTAATCTCTTCTTCTTCTTCCATTTACTCCCTTCACCTACCAGAGAGAGAAGAGAGAGGTCTAGGCAAGTGCAACTTGCTTCCACAAGAGAGCCCATTTTTATTGTTCCATTAGCTTCTCCTCATGTTTCTAAGGCACATTAGAACTTGTCATTTTCCATTTTGAGGCTTTAATTTTTGTAGATCTAGAAATTAGTTATTTTTGGATTTTGGTGGTTTTGATCTATCGAACTTCTTTGTTTTCAAGTTTTGATGGTTCCATGTTGTAGAGAATTTTATTCTACCCAATTTTGACCTTTAAAAAGTTGGATTTGGACTTGTTTTGACCAAGTTATGGACTTTTGAAGCTTTGGGTTCAAACTTGGAGTTCCTGCTGATTTGGAGAAGACAGTGAGCAGTGTGCGCGAGCTTTTAGCTTGCGCCACTGAGCTGCGCGCGCTCTTTAGCGCAGCGTAGTCTGACTCATACGCTGCCTTTTGGAAGCGTATGTCTTGCATACGCTGCCTTGATGAGGAGTCGTATGGACCTCATACGCTGCCTTGATGAGGAGTCGTATGGACCTCATACGCTGCCTTGAAGAGGAGTCGTATGGAGTACATATGCTGCCTTTTGGAAGCGTATGTCTTGCATACGCTGACTTGAGCGTAGCCTGACTTGAGCGTAGCCTGGCTTGAGCGTAGCCTGGCTTGAGCGTAGCCTGGCTTGAGCGTAGCATGACTTGAGCGTAGCCTGACTTGAGCGCAGTCTGACTCAGGCGCAACCTGATGTTTAGGCGCCACTGGACCTGACCCTACTTACCCTGGATCTTCTATAGCCCTGTATATTGATATTTATTTAGATATTTAACGTCCGTTTTATATCCTTACGCCTTTTGTCCTGAACTTGATAATCACGAATTTACTTGATATGTTTGGAATTGATAATTGAGCATGACGCGATAGTGACCCGTAGTGGTACACTCCTGACATAATAACCTGACATGACCTGATAGTGGCCCGTCGTGGCGCACTCCTGACAAGTACACTTGGCATGATAACTTGACATGATTATCTCGAATAGATGTTGCGACGGCTACCTGACATGACATGACCTGTATAATTAATCTGGACACCGTGGGCGATTGTGTTTGTATAGAAAAACTAGTCCTGTCTTGCATCATGTCTAGGACAGGGACTCCTGAGTACCACGGTCAGGAGTACATACTAAAATGGACTAAGGCTAATAACTAGATTAATACATTAGTCATGACGAGATTTCCCAGCTACAGGCAATCCCGTTACCTGGGCACGCCTTGGGATCTGTAGCCTGTCGTCGAGTAGGGCACATTTCCAGCACACTGTCATGTGTTGCACCCTTCAAGCTACCTAAGGGTACATTCGTTTTTTGGACGATGTACCCACCTGAATTCAACTCTAATCTTTTAACCCGGGTAACCTGGATGGTCTGCAGGGCTTGTGGCTGTGGAATAATCTTACTGCATCTTGTTAGTAATTAGGCTTGTGACAACCCTAGTTAGTTAAAGTATCAAGCCGTAATTCTTGCTTGGCCGTGAAGTGATTGGACGGATTCTAACCAGTCTAGTCTTGCCTTGATCCTGTTCCAGATTATTGAATGACCAGAATGCTTGTATTTATTTTACCGATAAATGGTGAGAATTCCAAGTCCTGTTCAGACGAAGGGTTACAACCCCGGTCCTTGTTTGGTTACGGGTTGTAACCTGGTTATCTGAATAGTTCCATGGTTATCTTGTCGTATATCATCCTGGTGTATTTTCTTTATTTCTAATTCTTACTTTTATTTATATCTTGTGCTGATTGCTGGTTTTAGTTCTTAAGTGAAGCCTCCTTTGTGGCACTTGCTCTTTCTGGGGTCTGACCCAGCTGGTTTTGTGTGGCCAGATTTTGGAGCAGCTCCAGAGGATCTACCGACCTTCTAGCCAGATGGTGGCCACTAGACGGAACCCTGGCAACGAGTGGGTTATTTTGGCTCTTCCACTCCCTTGTAAAAATATTCTTTTGAGGCGTTTAGCCGACGAGCACCTGTTTAGCTCGATTGCACTTACTTACTGTCTGCCTACGGGCTGTAACATGATTAACAGATCCTAGGGTTGATCATGTATGACTAAACTCTTGCTAGTCCTGACATTTTGTAACGACTAGCTTCATGATCAACTGAATATGTAATGTTTGGGACGCCTTACTATTGTATATTTAATGATCATACATCTTGTGACTTTTATTTACTTGCTTGTGATTGAGACACTAGGCTTATTCATGACCTTAAGAGACTGTTGGCTTGTAGATAAACCCTCATGTATCTAGACAGCCGTGACCGTATAGCGAGATGGATTCCATTTCATATACGTAGCTGGCTATGTCTGCCCCCGCTCTCCAGTATTCTGGTTCTGGGGCGTGACACAAATTGCCCACAATAGGCAAGCACCCATTCGGAAGGCATAATGGGCATAGGGAATTTGTGGTAGGTACTCGCTTGTGTATTGAAGATAGAAGAGAAAGTGCGTTATGTAGTAATCTCCAAATGAAAGTCTGGATTCGTGGGCTGATGTAGGGAATGCTCCAGATGTGTTTCCATGCTGTGGTATTAGTGGATGATGCTGAGCATGTAGGGGTCTGTTGCCGGATAAATTCATATAGAGATTTCGAAGAGAAGTCCCCGTTCTTTGAGCAGGTCCATATGAGAGTGTCCGGGCCATCACCGTCCGGAATAGTAATCTCTGATATCACTTTTGCTTCAATGGGAGTAAACAGAGCATTGATGAGGGAAATATTCCATGTTCTATCATGTAAATTCATAAGCTCGCGGACTAGTGTCGGAGTATTGATGTCAGTACGGTGCCCGATCACCCTGAACCCAGGCAGGTTTGGGACACAAGGGTCGTCGTAGATTTTCACCCATCCCCCATTGATTCTCCAAAAGATGTTGTTTGCCATCAAGGTTCGGAGGTCTAAAATACTAGACCATGTAGGGGATGATCGCCTTCGCTTTGGTTCCCGCCAGAAGTCTCTATTCTGTAAGTATACTCCCTTAAGGAATTGGGCCTAGATTTTTTGAGGGTGTGCTAGGAATCTCCAAAGGAGCTTCCCAACTAGGGAGTTATTGACCCATTCCAGGTTCCGAAAGCCGAGTCCTCCTTCCTTTTTAGGCTGGGTGAACTTGTTCCAAGCGAGAAAATGAATCTTCTTCTCCGATTGGTCATGACCCCACCAAAATGATTGTTGCTGTTGCCTCATCTTGCTGGTAATGGCTTTTGGTACTCTGTGGGTTGACATGTGGTAGACTGGTATGGATCCCAGAGTAGACTTTATGAGGGTGGATCGCCCAGCATGAAAAAGTAGTTTTGTTTTCCATCCGCGGAGGCGAGTGTTGCATTTTTTGATCAACGTAGTGTATGAAGAAGTGCGGCCTTTGGGAAGCAAGACTTGCTGGCCTAGGTACTTGTCTGTAATAGCCATTTTTGAGAGATTGAGGACGGAGAGATTGAGGACGGAAGCTAGGGCTTGCTGAGTCTGTGGGGGGACACCCTTGCTAAAATAGATACAAGATTTTTCGAAGTTGATCTTCTGACCAGACCAGGTCGAGAACGAGTGGAGGACACCCTTGCTAAAATAGTCTGTGGGTGTCATCTTATATTGTTCAGACGGCGAGCATAGTTGAAATATGAATGTTAACATGGACAAAAAAACATGCACATCAATTTATATAACAATTAGAAGGAATAATTAATTCAATGCCAAAACTAGGATAAACATAAAATGAGATTTAATTGGCTACACAATAAATTATTATGATATTTTTGGCACAAAGGAGATGTCCTCGATTGTATAAGAAGATTTCGTTTGTTCTTTCTATGTTTTTGGAACAAAAGAGGAGGATTAGTATAAATCAGAAAATTTATTTTAACAAATATCTAGTAGCAACATTTATAACATGCAAATTATAAAACCTGTATGTGTAAAAATACGAAAGATTGAAAACGTGTAGATGTGTTAATTGTTGGGAATCTGGTAAATGTGAGGCTCGAAGAGGAGGTGTGGAGTGTCGTGCGGTGGTCGCAGAGACATGCATGAAGATGACGGAGCGATTGGGGTCAAACTCGCTCAAAGTCAATGATCAAAATTCTAGCGACATATATTTTCGATTTGGCCAACTGGAGTTCTGGGTCACCACATATACTATTGTGATCTACGTGCTTGACTCTTGCTTAGCAAGTTTCAGGGTTTGTTACTTTGTGTGGGTTCCGATAGTCGTCGTTCTCGTAATCATTGCGCACGTCTTTGGATCATAATAAATGCTGACAGAGATCTCGATTCGAGAGAATGAAGGTACGGAGTGGATAATTTCATGTATGATTGCCCTCACAAGAGAGACTAGGCGACATGGAAGCAAAGGGATCATCTACTCTTGTGTAATAATTTTGCATGGTCCGTTGGAGAACAACAATACCAAGCCATCGAACGAGGCTATTGATGACTGGAAGAAGGACGCTAAAAAAAATCCATTGGATAAATCCGTCATCTTGTTTTCCAAGAAAATAGAGTAAAGAATTGCCAAAAAATGATCTATTTATATTAGTTTAGGCAAATTTGTTAAAACTCTTTGTTACGCTTTACATATACTACACAATTAAAGAAGTTTTAAGAAAGTATGTCGTTGGAGTATTGATCAGTGCACAAACACGTGCAGGAAAGTAACCCTAGCGGTTATGAGTATCTCCAGGAACTGCTCACTAGTTTCGCGGGACTGTTGTGATCGACGCAATCATTTAAGGATCATGTTCTCCATCAGTCCCATGGAGTTTGGCCCACGTAGGCCACAATGGTCTACTTGCCCCTTCCACTTAGCGAGAAGCTAAGACACGATTAGCAAATGATTGTCGTGCCTTAACTTCTGTGAATGGTCAACTTCATCTTGACAAGGAAGTAGCTTTGCATGACAGTGAGCCTCGACGTGGTGGTCGAGTAGATGAAGACGATGTGAAGAAGCCCAGGGGATGCAACATCGAAGTTGGGGAGCAGAAACTCAGACGTGGGGCGACAAGAATTGAGTTCAATTGAGAAGCCATAGATCCAACACTCTCTCATCATAGTGAAGGGGAATTTATTCAAAATTTAGTCGTTGTAAAGCTAAAATAGGAGGAGTCACGACCCGATCCCAAATTATTGGGTCGAACCGGATCATGTCCAGCCTGCACCGTTGTGAGACGGCGGCAGTAAGCTGTTCTATATGCAGGTATTCACAACAACATCTATACATTTGTCACAACTCGAATATACGAAAATTTTAAAACTTTTATTCAACAATTGAAAAGTACAACTGGAAATGAAAGAACTGAAATAAAGTGTTGAATTCAAATTAACAAACTCCAATACAATAAAACTAGAAAACAGAAAAATAACTAGCTAGACAGTCGGCTCATCGACCACTGGTTCTGCGTCCTCCAAGGGAAACTCTGGCAACACCACAGGGTACAATACCGGGTCATAGTAGCTATTGTACAATAGCTCAGCATCCTCAATGACACCTAAAAATATGGGTCTCCAGTCAGGAGGGAGCAAGTACGAAAATGTGTCTCACATTTCAAATAATAATGAAAAAGTGCAGGCTAAACAGTTGAAACAATATTTTTCAGCAATTTAACAATTTAAAACAATGTGATTTGAATGTGTAAACGTCTATGACCGGCTTGGGTTGTACAATAGCGTCCTAGCGACGCGATACGGCCTATCCCCGTGTGTAAGAGGGGTAAGCTCGCACAATCAATATGCAATATGAGGGGTATTGGCCATAAACGCTACACTATTCCCCCAATCCCCACAATCAATATCAATCAATATTTGAACCCTAGGAGAGGGTTCTGTCACGACCCGTACCCGCTTTTCGGATACGAAGCGTGTCCAAGCCCAGCTACATATCGAACGGACTCCAGCCCGACTCGAATACGTAAACGCTGTCAAGGCTATGGTATATTGCCAAATTATGGCAAACAATCTATATCTCAATCCACAATAAGAATATGAAACAAGAATGAACACTATGTGTCGTGGTCTGCAGTCCACTAGCATGTATGTCCGATAAGACTCTAAAGAAAAATAATAAGAGTCTAAACTGAATCAAGAAACAGGATATCTCATGATAATGAAGAAAAGCACGAGAGGATAATAAACACAATAACGATACCTGAATCCCGCAAGCGTATCAACACGTCTGCCATCCAGAGCTGCTAACTAACTCCACGCAATAACTAACCTGAAGAGATCATCAGGTCCTCAGGGGACATAGCAAGATACATAAAAACATGCCTATCTAGCAGTTTCTCATGCAATAAAGAAAATACAGGAAATAAACGAGAAAGACCAATCCGCACGAAAAATACGACTATACACGACTGGAAGAACCACTACGCCTAAGCGAACTGCTGGAGAAGAACCAGAGAACACGATATCACGATGTCAATGGACAACCAATCGAATACTCAAACCCTCGCCCCTAGTGTGGACTCACAGGTTTGAACAACTACTAGCCTTCGCCCCTAGTGTGGACTCGCAGGCTAGCATCACCCTCGTCCATAGTGTGGACTCGCAGGTGTGAACCATATACTACTAACCTTCGTCCCTGGTGTGGACTCGCAGGCTAGCATCACCCTCGTCCCTAGCGTGGACTCGCAGGTGTGGACATATAACTACTAACCCTCGTCCCTGGTTTGGACTCACAGATTAGCTTACTAACTCTCGCCCCTGGTGTGGGCTCGCAAGTTAGCTTAACTACTAACCCTCGTCCCTAATGTGGACTCGCAGATTAGCTTACTAACTCTCGCCCCTGGTGTGGGCTCGCAAGTTAGCTTAACTACTAACCCTCGTCCATAATGTGGACTCACAGATTAGCTTACTAACTCTCGCCCCTAGTGTGGGCTCGCAAGTTAGCTTAACTACTAACCCTCGCCCCTAATATGGACTCGCAGGTTAGCTTCAAGAATTTCAAGGTACAGCAGTTCCGATATGACTTATTCATCCTATGACACGATACGACTCAGTCCAAGTACAAAAGATGACACGACACGACCCAATCACGATACACGAAAAAACCAATCCAATATGAACTATAAAGCTAATTATAAACAAGGCTATATATAACTAGCAGGCATGATATACAAATCACATATAAATAATTAACTAATAAAACTGTATAATAATATAAATATGCATGTAAATAAACTATAGAGGAAGACAAGATATCTTGCCTGGTGGTTGCACGTAGATCAAACAAATACATAGTCAACTGGTAAGCCATACAGTCCAAGTCATCGCAACTGTCTCCGAAAGCTGAAACAAACATTGCCAACATTCTCAGAATAGTCCAATTAGCTAGGATTGCCTGTCCTTAAGTCCAATTCTGGACACAGTGGTAAAACGGTAACTTCGGGCAAAAACGATGTCCGCCGTTGGACCCACTTTGCACCGAAAAGCGTGCCAGAGTCAAAGGACTCTAAAGTCATCAAACTACATGTCTACGGATCCGGTTTTTCGATACGAACCCAACCATATGTCCAAAGTTGAATTCCGGCGGGCCGTGCACAAAATCACCCGTTGAGTCGGACCGTGGGGCCCGCAAAACGACGATTTTATCAACTGTCTCAGAATCGGACCAAACTTGGCATACAGGACCTGAAAAATGATACGGTCCTGTTGGCGCAAGTTTTGTCTCGATCTGACGAACGTGCACGAAGTAATTGAGAAACTTGTACAGAGGTCGATACGGTAAATTTCGACGGATACGTATCAAATTCGTCGCGCACACGCGACCAATTTGAATTCCGTCAAAGCCCACACGACCACGAAGCCGTTATGCACCTTTCGATGCCTTCGGTTCGCGACCATGTCGCCCGGATTGGCGCGACGCACGTTGGATCGGAAGAATTTCTAAGTTTTGAAAACTGTTTTTAATGATAAATTCTCGATTTTGAAAACTATTTTCTCTGCATATAATCTATGAAATTTTGAAAATACAAGATAGGTTAGGAAGCCCTATATGTTGTCTTCAAACATGTTTATTTAGATTTTCGATACCATCGATGAATCGACCAGAATCGATCTCCCAACCGCGACACTTGGACTGTCTGAAACTATTTTTGAGACAGTTTTCTCTCGATGTTTGCATCGATTTTCTGGATCGATGGATCGTCCCCGTCGAATTCTATTTATGGAGATTTCTAGAGGGTCATATAGGGTTCCTATACGAGTTTATAGATCGAACTTTGATCGAAGTTCAGGAGAGAAAACGAACCTCGAACTCCCGGGTCGTAGCTACTGTTACTGCGGCTGTCCTGCTATTTCATGTTCTGCTCCGCGCGGCCGGCGGCCCTGGCCGGCCGACGGTGGCTGTCAGCGCCGCGCACGTACGCGGGGGTGCGCCCAGGTGGCTGGGGGCGCGTGCGGTTGTCCTTGGGCGGCGCGGTCGTAGGTGTTTAGGTTTCTTTCGATCTCTGCCATGTATCCCACGCGCGATAGTATAAATACAGGGCTCGGGGCCTGGGATCTTGGCCGAGCGGGCTTTAGCTCGGGTGGGCTCGTCCTTGGGCTGAGGGGGTTCCATGGGTCGGGCTAGTCTGCTGGGTTGGGCTCATGTTTTCTTATTCATTTATGTACATACAAACCTACGCATATATATATATACACGTACAAATACGTATATATATATATATATATATATATATATATATAATTTATTTATCTATATATACACATATATATCTCTATATATATAAACACACCAATACATATATTTTCCATAAATAAATTCACTTTATTTATTTTGTATCTGAGAAAATTACAACTGTAGGAATATAATCTAGAAGACGATTACTTTATCCCTTGGACGATGCGATGAAGAAAACTCGAACTTTGAAGAACTTGGACAGCAACTGGGCAATCTCTCTGTTCTCTCTGAAATTGACTGTAGTCTCTGATGAAGATGAAGAAACTCTTTTTTATAGAGTTCAGGATAACTGTCCTTAAGCATACGCTCAGGTAGTTACTTGACGTGTGCATAACTGCAGGGACGCGTGGCGAATTTTGATGGAGACACATTAGCGTGCGGTTGAAAGTAGTGGAGCATGTTCAGGAGAGATTGATGGCCTGGATGCCACGTTGCATAACTTCTAGAGAAGTGGATAATTGGTACAGGACACGTGAGAACGTGTGTTGACTGTAATCCTGGATATGGTTGCTGTAATACGCTACCTCGTTGAAGGAGAGTTATACGCTGACTTGGACAGCGTAGTGCCATAGGAAATCCATACGCTCACTTTATGGGCAAGGAATCATGTGAGGTCATACGCTCGCTTATTTAGCAAGGAATCATGTGAGGTCCATACGCTCACTTGACTGTATGAAGAAGGAGTCATGTGAGGTCGATACGCTCACTGGAGAAGTGGCCACGTGGCTATCATCAATCTTCTTTGGTATACCATATCTTCCCATAACTGACAAAATCTTCTCGAGCGTCGTGACTGTGGATTTGACGGCTGACAGACTGTCAAAACTGACAGTAATGATGGCTTTTGTATTTATGAAGGCTGCTGAGTTGTCCTCGTAAAAGACAAAACCGACTCTTCGAAAACCTATACGACGGTTACTTTTCTTGTGACAGCTGTCTTTGCACGAAAGATGAAGTGTCAGATTCATTCCTCATTTAAACATATGCTGTGCTGTCACTTCAGTAAATAATAAAATATTTACTGAGCGTATGGCTTTTGAATGAGCGTACAACTCTGAATTGAGCGTATGGCTTCAACTGACATCTGTCTTTAAGCGTATGGATGAAAATGACAGCGTGTCATAATTTTTCACATCCTACAAGACCCCCTTCAAAGTTTTCGAACTTTATGAGTTTCAAAAGTTCGAAATTACTTTGAACAGAAAGTGGGAATGAGTCCTGACACGCTGGCATGAGTTCATTAAATGTCATGATGACTCTTCATTTTTCGAGATTGATTGAATCTGATGGAAGAATATGAACAACCAACAAGCTCTATTATATAAACCGAGAGAATTCAATTTTTGACTTTCATCTTTTGAAACCATGACTCCAAAAGAAGCTGCTGAAAGATATCTTGGATTTCCTGGTCGAACAAGGAGAAACCGAAGAAGAAGAAGCAATGAGGCTGGCTGCCTGTCAGTTCTTGGTGCGGTCAGGAAATGATGTATTCAATTCTTTTGCTAATTATGTATGTGGTCCTCGTCCCAAGTACGAAAGGGATACCAATGATCTTCCATGATGATGTACTTCTTGAAGAATTTGTCTCAAATAAACTCTGTTTAAGGAAACTTTGTTTATGATGTATCCTTCCTGCTTTATATTATTTTGCCTTTATTCACTGATCTTTAGACCCAGAAATCAAAAGGACAAGATATCATTTTCATAGAATATGGTACATACTGAGATAAAAAATTCAGAGGTGATATGGACATGATTTTCTATATAAGATCTTTATTAAATCTACTGGGAATCTAATAAGACAAAATATCAAATTCTCTGGGAAAATGATACATGGTAGAATATCAGTTTCCGCTGGGGATAATGACATCGAAATAGCTTTTGTAGAGAAGAATAAATTTTTGATTTTACACTTGCTGGGGTGTAATGAAAATATTATTTATACATAATATTTCTTTAAGAATTTGCCATTGATAGGCATCATCGTGACTTTCCCGTCCATAGAGGCAAGCTGATATGCTCCATTAGAGAAGACTTTGTTTACTACGAATGGGCCTTCCCATTTCGCGTTAAATTTGCCTTTGCTCATATGTGTCATGGTCATCGGACGTTTGACAGTAAGGACCAATTCTCCCTTTTGACAGGCTTTACATTTCCGAGCATATTGAATAGTATCAGCTACCATCGTGGGCCAATAATAACCCATACGTCGGATACGATCTTGAAGTTTTGGACCTGGCTGGTGAGCTCCGCAGACGCCATCATGTGCTTCACGGATTACTGTTGTGCTTCTTCACCAGCGATGCATCGAAGAAGAAGACCATCATAGGCTCGACGATATAGTGTCTTCGTAGTATGATTATAATAGAATCTTAGAGACCGGCGCCGGATAGATGCTGCTTCACTCGGGTTATCAGGAAGTATGTCATACAACACAAAGTCCAGAAACGGACGTCTCCAGTCTTCAGTTACGGTGTCTATTTTGTTGGAAAAGACATATTTCATAGTAGAATCAGAAGAAGACAAGGACATTTTGTCAAACTTTTAATTCAGCATCAAAGTTGAGAGAATCTTCGTCTGGATTATGGGAAAAAGCCAAAGCCAGATTATTTTCAACGCAGAATAGTTCTCGGTTATAAACCACTATCACTTGCTGACGTCTGATTGGTATGGCTAATACAGCAGCAAGATTAGCCAAAGCATCAGCTTCTGCATTATAGGCTCGTCGAACATGTTCAATAAAGAAACCTTCAAAGGAGAAGGCCATAGAGAGTGCTATTCGATGATAAGGTATCAAATCTTGATGACGAACTTCATACGTTCCTCTGATCTGATTGATGATAAGCTTAGAGTCTCCATAAACTTCTAAATATTGAACATCCAGATATTTAGCGAGTTGAAGACCAATGAGCAACGCATTGTATTCTGCAACATTATTTGAACATGATTGATCTAGAGAATAAGCCCTCTGAATAGTTAATCCCTCTGGGGATACAAGAACAATTCCAACTCCGGCGACAATATTGCCGTTAGGACCTATTCTAGATGCTCCATCAAAGAATAGACGCCAGGTAGGAACTTCTTCAGAAACCATATTTGAATCCAGAACTTCATCGGGAATCTCATCATATAATTTAGAATCTTCTGGGACTGCATGAGCTGCTAGAAAATCAGCAAGAGCCTGTCCTTTAACTGACTTTTGAGGAATATAATGCATGTCATATTGGGCTAACAAGATTCCCCAATTAGCTAGTCTAGAGTTGAGAATACCAGGTTTCTTCATCATAATCCTGATGGGATTCACTTTGGAAATGACATGAATCGTTTGACCGATAATATAATGTCGCGTTTTCTGAACAGCAAACATTAATGCTAGGCAATCTTTCTCGATTGGAGAATAACGCGGTTCAGCACCCGTCATTGTGCGACTGAGATAATAAATGGCCTGTTCATGACCATCTTTATTTTTTTGGGCGAGTAATGCACCAAGAGAATGATCCATAGCTCGAACATATAGAAGAAATGGTATTCCCGAGACGGGAGGTACCAAAACTGGAGGGTTCATGAGGTACTGTTTGATGTCATCAAATGCTTTTTGACATTCTTCGTTCCAGATGAAAGATACACCTTTCTTCAGAAGTTTGTGGAATGGTCTGCAGCGTCCTGATAAGTTGGAAATGAATCTCCTGATATAAGCAATTCTTCCTTGAAATCCTCGTAGCTCTTTTAAGGTGCGTGGAGGACGCATCTCTTGGATGGCTTTGATCTTCTCGGGATCCACGTGTATACCTTTAGCGGTAATGACGAAGCCGAGAAATTTACCACTAGAGACGCCCAGGAAGGACTTAGTAGGGTTCATTTTAAGTTGATGCTGACGCATTAAATCAAAGATAGTCTTCAAATCTTGGATATGATCCTCCTTTCGTCGACTTTTGACTGCAATATCATCAACATAGCATTCGACTATTTTTCGGAGATGTTCGCGAAATATAGTGCTCATTGCTCGCTGATATGTTGCTCCTGCATTCTTGAGACCAAACGGCATCACTGTATAACAGTATGTACCGATCGGCGTTCTGAAGGAAGTGTGTTTTTCATCATCTGGAAAGATTTTGATCTGGTTGTATCCCGAATACCCATAAATGACATTCGTTCGAAACCACATGTATTGTCGATCATGACATCAGTAATTGGAAGAGAAAACTCGTCTTTAGGACAAGCTGCATTGAGATCGCGAAAGTCTATACAGACTCGGATCTTGCCAGTCTTTTTAAGGACAGGAACAATGTTAGCCACCCAGTCAGGATGTTGTTCCTCTCTGATAAATCCGGAAGCCATAAGCTTGTTGACTTCAGCTTCAATTGCATCCATAATGTCTGGACGAAATCGTCGCTGTTGCTGTTTGACCGGTTTAGCATTTGGCATAATATTAAGCTTGTGTATTGCGATCTTCGGATCTAGTCCTGGCATATCCTCGTAGCTCCAGGCGAAGACATCGATATAATCATGAATAAGCTTGATCATGTCTTGCTTATCTGTTTCTGAAAGACTTTCACTGATGAATATTGGTTTAGGAGAACCTTCTTCACCAACATCAATTTGGATCAGTTTATCTTCGGTAGGAGGTTCCCTCTGCTCGAACATGAATTCCCATTGATCATCTAATCTTTGAGCCCATTGTTCTGATTCGGGTGATATTTCAAAATCATCCTCATCTTCATCATTTTCTTGTGGGCCATCAACAGAGACCATATTGATGGATAAAATAGAGCGATGAAGATCGCCAATACTCGTGTCAGAATCCCAAGAGAGAGAATCAGAAGACTCAGATCGTTCATCTTCAGATTGTTCGTCTTTATTGAATTTTGACTCTTCATGGACTATGTTGATAAAGGAAGTAGGAGCAATGTAACCTAAACCACATTTTGTCCTTCCGTATTTTAATGGAGGAATTCGAACAGGCATTCTTCTTCCTTTCCCATTATTGAGACTGGTTCTAAAGTCATAACCCATATTTTTGATGATATTTTTGGATTGTTGACTGTAGCGACGCAGTTGTAACCTTCCAGTATCATCGTTTATGTCATCTTCTTCCAAGTTAGGAGGATTCTGAGGTCCTTTATAGAAAAATATTGGATTTTCTCCCTTCTTTCGACTGGGGACCATAAAGTATGATTTCTGTATAGAGTCTAATGATACGTCTGTATGAAGAGCTTGAACAACCCCTATAGTTAGTGGCTCTAAGCTATTTAGCAATTGTAAATAACTTTGTACATAACCACAAACATCAATATACTGCAAAGGAGATGCTTCATTAATACTAGATGCTGTATTTACAACAGAAGGCTGAGCCTTATCAGACTTAGTCAGATTAACGACAAAGGGGGAAGAAGAAGAACAGTTAGAATTTTTGTTTCGATTAAGATCGATAACAAAAGGCTCAGAAGAGGTGAGCTCCCTTAAAGAAGACCGTGGATAAGTAATGCGTCCACTGACTGGAATGACTAGAGTATCTGATCTAGCCTGAGAAGATGGAGGGGGAGTGATGAGTCCACTGACAGGAATGATCAGCGAACTTTGTGAAGCTTGGGAAGATGGTGCAGTAGTGCGTCCACTGACAGGAATTATCAGTGAGCCCTGGGCAGATGATGAAGTAGTACGTCTACTGACCGGAATTATCAGTGAGCCTTTTTCGGATGATCTAACAGACTGCGGAGGAGTGATACGCCCTTTTACAGGAATAACAAAAGTGTTAACTTTGGATGTCTCATCTTCATTATCCATAGCTTGCAAGACTTTCGAGTATTCATCTTTGTACATACGAGCGTCATTGAAGTAAGCTTCGACTCCTTTGAATGGGTAAAGATCTGCCACTTCTTTTTGAACCTCTCCATTATCATCAACATATTTGAAGCACTGATGAAGGGTTGAAGGAACGACATTATGTTCATGCAAGAATGGTCTTCCTAATAGAGCATTGTATGAGCAACCATGATTGTCGATGATGTAAAAAGTAACCTTAGTACGAAGATCGCCTATTTGAAATTTAAGGCGAATCTTGCCTAAAGGCTCACTTTTTCCTTGATTGAATCCCAAGATGGTAGTGATAGTGCTGGAGAGGCTATGTACAGGTATCTTCAATGCATCTAACATAGCCTTTGGCATAATACTGAGAGCGGATCCTGGATCAATCAATAAACGATCAACCTTCATAGAATCAATATATCCTGTATGATATAACGGACGGTCATGTCGATTATCCTCTAGCAGCATATCGTCCTGCGTAAAGGTAATGTTTGGAATAAATTCCAATACATTATGGCAATGAGAAACAGGTTCTGTTTCCAACTTCTTGAGAAGAGTTAAGCAGGTTTCTGCTTGCAGCAGTGCTTCACTTAAAGTTTCTCGAGTCTCTTTAGAGTGACGTAAGAGCTCGAAGATTGACAATTTAGCTGGTGTATTGGCTAGTTGAGCCAATATATCAAAATTATAAGGCTTTTCAAGTCTTGTAGGAGATGACTTCTTCAATGGTTTATCGAAACGGACTTGTTGTTTGCCTTTGTCAACTGCTGTTGGTTTAGAAGGAACTGTCTCAACAGGGACATTTAAAGGCTCTTCAGTAGAGACTGGAGTTGAAGCTGTAGCCGGAGGAACGTCAGAAATTTCTTCAGGAACTTCAGCATAATCTTTCAAATATACTTTTTCTGACCGAGTTCCAGCATGAACTTAAACTTCAGATTCTGGTTCAAGGTGTATGGAAACCATGCTGCAATTCTTTATTTTGCTCTTGGTTCTTTTATATTTGATGAAAGCTTCATTCCAGAAACCAAGGCCAACACGAGATTGATTATGTCTCATGGTGATGGCCAAAGGTGCTCGGAGTCCCTTGCCTGAGTTCAAACCTGGGGTAGTGGCTAAATCATAACCCATCTTCGCCATCAATTCACGAGATTGTAAACTGTATAAATGAAAAGCAGGTTTGTACCTATCTTCAATTTGAGGTACAGATTTTATCTTCGTAGAGAGTGAATTTCCTGCTGAGATGAAAGTAGAGGTTAGATAAAAATCGAATGTGAAACTAGAAGTCACATTGCATGACTTAGTCTTCCTGAACTTTTTTTTAGATGAGGAAATCTTCCGAGGAGAAGAGGAAGACGTTTCAAACTCCGTCATTAAATCCGGATGAATCCACATGATCTCTCCCTTCTTAGTTGTGACAGGAACAAGTCCGTCATTCTGTGCTGGTGGGATGTTTACAACTTCGAGAGTTGCTTTGGGGATAGGAACAATCCCACTTTCCACCTTTAAGGGAGGGAAGTCACCGAACTGCATTAAAATTACATTTGCTGTGACTGTTTTGTCTTTAGGTGTTAATGTCACAGCTCCTGATTTAATCATCTCTTGAATCTTCCCTTTTAATACATAGCAAGACCGAATTGTATGACCCAGCATTCTATGATATGGACAGTATTTTGGATGATCTGTCTTATTGACTTCATCAGGCTTTTTAATTTCTGGCAATTGAATCTTATTACCTTTGAGTAAGCATTCAAAGATACCCTGAACATCGTCATCATCGAAAGAATATTCTTCTTTCGGCCGAGGAGATCTCTGTTGTTGATTTGTTGGAGCTGAAGTAGCTTGGGTAGTCTTTACCTCTTGACTACTGTTTTGGAGATTGACTTCAAGAGCTTCTTTTCCTTTGCGATTGTTGGGTCGAGTACTATTGCTAGCACTCTGATTTGATTCTTTGGGAGCCATTTGTACCCCCAGACCCTTAAAGGTCTCAGTACTGACCTCGGCAGCCTTGGCACTGACGATGAATGAAGGCCAATCTTGGAACTGAGTGGACCCTGTCCACATGCTGATAATTGGTAAGAGGTTCGACTTGCAAGTGTCGACCGTAACAGCATCGGGAGTTCCAAGAGGCATTTTGAGGGCTTCTCTTCTGAATCTCTCAATGAATTCCTCAGTGGTCTTATTATTCTTCTGTTTGATTCTTATGAGGGCCGACATGGTCATATCATTGAGCCCTTCGTAGAATCGTTCAAGAAACATTTGCTTAAAACCGGCAAATGAGGTAATGCACCCATCAGGGAGACTTCTATACCATTCATAAGCCGTTCCTTTGAGACATCCAATGAACACCCGAGTAAGGAGAGCGTCACTTGGTTGCAATTGATCAGTCATTACTTCAAAATGATTAATGAACTGACTTGGAGAGGTTGTCCCATCATAGAAAGAGATGGTCGGAGGTTTGTATTTTGGTGGATACGATACCTGCTTCCATTCTATCGGATAAGGCTGTTTGATGCCTAACCTTTGTAAACCATCCTTCTGTTTGAATGCCTCGAATTGAGTTTTGAGATTCTTCAATTCTTCAGAGACAACTCCCGAAGATTGTGGAGTTGTGGCTTGTAGAGTGTAATTGGGAGGAGGGACTGCAGCATATGTACCACCCCCAGCTCCAGAGTGACTTGGTGTGGTTTGTACAGGAACATTAGATTGTACCCTCGGAATAGTAGAGGGTTCGGGGTTTGGAACAACAGGGGTATTCAATACCACTGGTGGTGCTGTCTGTTGTTGAGCCTGCATTAGAGTGTGCATAGCACTTAATGTATCTGCCATAGCTCGCAATTGTTGTTCTAAAGAAGAAATCCTCTGTTCATGAGCCTCATTGCTAGTCGAAGGTTCATGATCACTTTCTGCCATGTAAGTGGTAATCATTCGAGGAATAGATGATGAAACAGTCTGTTCTGAATCATCACTGTGTGAATCAGTATCTTTCCCAGGGCTTTTTACAGGAGTCAATACTGGAAAATTGGACTCTCCAAGGAAGTCTTCTGTGATCTCCGGATTACCACTTGGATGAGAAGAAGAAGAGGCTCTGGTCAAGGCTCCGGTCCTGGATCGAGTGCCGAGATAAACACCATCTTCAGAGTCTGATATAGTATCAGACCGTATGCTACCCCCAATGTTTCTGGAAGTCATGTTGACAGAAGCATAAAGAGGTTCATCTTCATCCAACATTGGTTCATATTGAATCCGTTCGAAAACAGATTGTCTTTTTGGTGAACAACAACATTGGATGACAACCCGAGGTTGGAAGTCACAACCATGCTTTTCATGGCGAATATGGGCAATGTCATAGCCAGATGGAGTGTCAATTCTCTGTTTATTTTGCAAATATTCTCGGAGATCTGTAGGAACAGATTGGGAAGTATTTGAAGATAGTTTCTGTGTAGAAACTTGTCTTTTGTTCTTCTGTCTTCTTGGTTCCTGAGTGTATAAAGACTGATTAATTTGAGCCACATAGTTCTTGGCATATTCTGCATCAGGGTCTAATATACTTGTCTCAGTGGAACCGAACCGATTCTGATTAAGCTTATTACGAAGATCCGTGGGAGATTTGACTTTGATATCAGTCTTGGATACTTGTAATTTGCCTTTCTCAGACCGAGAAATTTTGAGAGAAGGAAGATGAGTATTATTCCGACTAGGAGTCGGTAATAATCCATCTTTGGAGGAGTTAGCCAAAAGGCGTTTTCCATTGTTTGATCTAGTAAGAGTACTAGTCAAATTAACTCCAGAGGTAAAGACCTTAGGAGTAGAGGAGTTGACTAAAGAGTCTTTCTCCTTGGTTGGCACAAGATGTGCAAGTTGAGGGGGAATCATTTGTATGTTCTGTGGAAGAGAACCCCCAATTTGATTTTCAGAAACAGTCAAAGGACTGTATTTGTTAGCATACGCTGACTTCAGTTTGGACTTCTGGTCATACGCTGCCTTTTTATTAGCATACACTGGCTTTGGCTCAGCGTACGCTGCCTGATGTTGGCTTTTGTACGCTGCCTTTGCCGTACGCTGCCCTTTGAATGCCATACGCTCAGAGTCATCAATGGCTAAAGAGCCGACTGCTATCGTAAGAATAGAAGGAGAAGGGACTTTGACATGTCCAGAGATGGTTTTCCTTGGACCCATTGACTTGGTTAAAGAACCAATTTTGTCAGCGTGACTAGGGGAAACCATTGTTGCCGTGTTCCGAGAAGCCGAAGTGTGCTTCATGGAAGTTGAAGACGTGTTCTTGTCAGCATGAGAAGTGACAGAAGCGTCTCGGATTGCTGCAGAAGACTTAGGGACATAGACGGAGTGTCCCTTCTTCTTGGCAACAGGAAGAGCGGAGGAAGTAGTGCGGCCCTCCTTCGCCTTGAGCATTTCTTCATAAGCCGATTGGTCGAATTGTACAACCATCGTCTTCTTCGTCAAGCCGATCGACGAAGTATCGTATTGAGTTGTTGCTATCTCATTGGAGGAGACAGCTCTTCCCCAGCAGAGTCGCCAATTTGTTTTCCATAAATAAATTCACTTTATTTATTTTGTATCTGAGAAAATTACAACTGTAGGAATCTAATCTAGAAGACGATTACTTTATCCCTTGGACGATGCGATGAAGAAAACTCGAACTTTGAAGAACTTGGACAGCAACTGGGCAATCTCTCTGTTCTCTCTGAAATTGACTGTAGTCTCTGATGAAGATGAAGAAACTCTTTTTTATAGAGTTCAGGATAACTGTCCTTAAGCATACGTTCAGGTAGTTACTTGACGTGTTCATAACTGCAGGGACGCGTGGCGAATTTTGATGGAGACACATTAGCGTGCGGTTGAAAGTAGTGGAGCATGTTCAGGAGAGATTGATGGCCTGGATGCCACGTTGCATAACTTCTAGAGAAGTGGATAATTGGTACAGGACACGTGAGAACGTGTGTTGACTGTAATCCTGGATATGGTTGCTGTAATACGCTGCCTCGTTGAAGGAGAGTTATACGCTGACTTGGACAGCGTAGTGCCATAGGAAATCCATACGCTCACTTTATGGGCAAGGAATCATGTGAGGTCATACGCTCGCTTGTTTAGCAAGGAATCATGTGAGGTCCATACGCTCACTTGACTGTGTGAAGAAGGAGTCATGTGAGGTCGATACGCTCACTGGAGAAGTGGCCACGTGGCTATCATCAATCTTCTTTGGTACACCATATCTTCCCATAACTGACAAAATCTTCTCGAGCGTCGTGACTGTGGATTTGACGGCTGACAGACTGTCAAAACTGACAGTAATGATGGCTTTTGTATTTATGAAGGCTGCTGAGTTGTCCTCGTAAAAGACAAAACTGACTCTTCGAAAACCTATACGACGGTTACTTTTCTTGTGACAGCTGTCTTTGCACGAAAGATGAAGTGTCAGATTCATTCCTCATTTAAACATATGCTGTGCTGTCACTTCAGTAAATAATAAAATATTTACTGAGCGTATGGCTTTTGAATGAGCGTACAACTCTGAATTGAGCGTATGGCTTCAACTGACATCTGTCTTTAAGCGTATGGATGAAAATGACAGCGTGTCATAATTTTCCACATCCTACAACATATACATATTTATATGTACACCTACATACACACATATATAATATACGTATGTATACATACACATACACACGTATACGTATATACATTATATATATATATATATATATATATATATATATATATATATATATATATATATATATATATATATATATATATATATATATATACATACATATATATATATTTATATTTACACATACACCTATGTACACACATATACATTTATATATAATATATACATTTATATATGAATACACAAATACACTTATATATATATATATATATATATATATATATATATATTTATATATATATATATACACACATACACTAATATATATATATATATATATATATATATATATATATATATATATATATATATATATATATATATATATTTATATTTATATTTATATATACTTACAAATACACACATATTTAATATACATATTTTACCTATATCAAGATATCAATATTAATATATATAACATACCAATATTTAATATACATATTTTACCTATAACAATTATTTAGCAAATAATTGCCAATTCCTAAAAATATATACGAAAATAAATGCCTTTACCAAACATGTCTACAAGGCCGTATTTGGTCCCACTACATACCTACAAAGGCTTGGATTCGGTTCGGGCCCAGTTCGGGCTAAGTTGGTACAATCAGGTCATCGAGAATCAATAATATAATTAAATAATAATTAAAATCTTCGGTAGGGTTAAGTCACAACTTGGCATGGTTTTCTTAGTTAGGACGTCACTATGGCTCGGCCTTCCCTACCAGGGCTAATACACTAGTCAAAGCAAGTCACTGCACTAACCGTGCCATGATTCCTAGTCGTCTTGTATTTCAAATCTCAACCATGGCTAAAATCGTCTACCGTAATAATTAACTAAATAAATATTTGTAAAAATCTAAAATCACTATTTAAATCAAATAAATAATATTAAAAAAAAGTCGGGAAGGGAATCTACAGGTTCCGTGTAGCAATGTGGTTTAAACATGCAACTTAACAATTACTAATTAAAATATAAGATAGCATAACCGTAACTTGCCTCTGTTAATTGACTGGATCGGGAATGTCGGTACCGAGGAGGAAGTCAAGTACGTCTCCGAGATCCTACAGTTGAGAACTTTGACTTAGAACCATAATGAAACCATTCTAGGTGTGCTAGTTACAATCTCTAGAAGCAAACCCTAGTCAGATTTTAATTTATTAATTAATCTACCGAAAATTGTCTAACGTCGCAAACTACGTTCGTTTATCATTTTAATTAAATAAGTCGGTTACTGATTAATTTGGAAAAAATAACAATTATCGATTAATTTGGCAAAACTTTGTATTTTAAGTATATATATATATATATATATATATATATATATATATATATATATATATATATATATATATATATATATATATAACAAGGTTTTTTTCTTTTTAAATGAGAAAACATGTGAATTGCTAAATTACCAGGTTATTTATTATGAGAAAATTTATTAATTTTTTTTATAAAATATATATATATATATCCATTTTATATTCTACGCGTTTAACGGCAAAATCAACATTCCAGAAAAATAAGAAAAGCTACGCTACACAATATAGGGTCATAGAGAAATAAAAAAAAAACTGAGCTTATGCCCTTACAAATTATTTACATAAATTAGTTAATCCTAAGGCGAGCTCTGAGTGCCGCGAACGGTCCAAACAGTAGGCCGAGGCCCTGCACCATAAATACTAAAAGCAGTACCAGTTCTAAAAAATAAATTAAAAATTAAAGAGTCTCAGACTTGGTCGTGCAATCTCATGTTGCTGGCTTACGCCTCAACGTACAGGAAACCCTGTAGCGTTTGCGTTTCGCCGAGGCTCATCCGACCGATATGGTCGTCGCCTAACTGGTGATACAAAATCCATAAAACCAACAAAATTCCATCTATAAATCATTTTGCAAAGACCGGTTTTCTTTGAAAAATATGTTTTATTCAAATTGCTAATTTTTATAAGAAAATCCCTTTTTAAAATATTTTTGAAAATTTGGGCAGCATCTCCTCTGTAATTGGGACAACCCAATCCTGAGAGGATGCCAACCACAACACAATTTAAATATCCCAAACCAGGGATCACTAATTACCAACCCAAAAATGAATATCCAACCCAAACCAACCACAGCACAATATATCCAAAATAGAAAATACGCCGCGATGTAATCGATACTCTACGTATCAACCAAAAGCAACCATATTCAAAATACCGAATCCTGAAACGGGATCGGGACCGCGTCATCACAGACTAACTACGGGAAGGGACACAGGAACACGAAATTATACCTCGGGTGCTCGGCTAGAGCTCTCAGATGTAAATAGGAGAAAAATGAATTCTGCGGACTTGAAAAAACTCCAAAATACGCGAACATCAAAGATCGGCTACGGGAACAACGGATCTGGACCCACGAGATGCTTCGGACAGCGGATCGGGGCACGGAAACAACGGACGGAGCTCGGGGTGGCCGAGAGGCGACGGCTACTGTAGTGCCCCATCCCGCAAAGTCAATCGGAGGAATCGAAACGCCGACGACGTTCGGACTTAGCCTTGCAACGGCTGCTCGAAGGCTCGCTCGTCCGAGGCGACTCCTCGCACAGGTGGGGTAGTTTCGGTGAACTTGCCTCATCTTAGCCTTCACATAATAACTCGCATGTTTTCAACTTGCACAAGTAGGCTAATATAAAAGCTACGAACGCACATAGCTAAAGGAATAATCCCGACCCGTCGGAATGTCTTAGAACATGGAAATTGGTCCCACGGTCTTCATAGAAGTCGGCTCAGCGTGCTTTCAAATGACACTCGATCCTTCAATCCCGTGGCTTGGGAGAAGGAAGTTGGATTAAGTTGCTAAGTTGCCCCGACACTCGAATTGGCCTAAGTCATAGGCGTCGCCTGCGTGAATGCTTGATAGAGCATGCACGGTCCCATCGTTTTGCCCCAACACTCGAATAAGCCTAAGTCATAGGCGTCGCCCACATGAATGCTTAATAAAGCATGCACGGTCCTGTCCCACAAGGCTTGGCATGGCCTTCGCACGTCCCGCAAGTTAAGTCGTCTTGCACGGCTTGTTGGCTTAAGTCTAGGCACGAACTTAGTTGTTCAAGTCGACCCCGTGCATAGCACGTTCCCTCGATACGTAGCTCGGCGTAGCCCTTGCTCGTCGAGTCATTGCCCGAATAAGTTAGACAAGTATTGTGCTGGGCTATCGAAGCCATTTCTAGTACTGTCCCGCTCTAGCTGCGGTTGTCAAGTCGCGTAGTCCCTTGAGAATAAGGCTCGTCGTGTAAAGTATATGACTTGAGCGTTAGCATTGCCTAGAGAACCAGGTTTGTCTAAGGCACGAGCTACGGTCGGTTTAGTGAAAAGCATGCCACGATCAAAGGAAGTCCACGCGACTTGTTGTCGCCGAGATCGGTCTCGCTACTTGGGAGTCTCGCTAAAAGTCTTGATAAGGAAGTGCACAAGATCGGTCCCGCTACATGGGAGTCTTGATAGAAAGAAGGAAAGCATGGTCATATTAAGAAAGGCTTGGTAGATCGAGTTGAGTCTTGCATGGTCATTGGACAACTTGTCGACAAGGTAAAGTTTTCTCGAACGGTTGCCTAGGCCAAGGGACCGATTCGGCCCAGGAGGAACGAGGCGGCTCACGGTAGGATGCTGGATAACCGCATGGGAGATACAAAGCGCCTCCGGGCTAGCTACCCATGAGGGACGAGCCGAGATCTTGAGTCGAGTCTATGATAGCTTGACATTGCTAGTGATCACTTATGTAGATGTGTCGGTAAGAGCGGCAATCCGCATGTTTGCCTTTGGATAGCGTCGAGTACTAGCACAGCGTCGGTCGAATCATGAGACAGTCTAGCACGACATGTATCGAGTTAGCAAGGTACGTGCTTCGGCACTAAGTATGGCTTTCGCGTATCAAATATTGGCATTCGCGTAGCAGCACTGTTGGCTAAGTCAGGGAGTCGTTAGGTACGACCTAATCTTAAAACATGGACAAGTCTAGACAAAGTCTAAGGGCACGACCTGCACGAGTCGTCCCGTTGTCGTCTTTGGCAACTGAATCGTGGCACGAGAATTGGTCTAGTGAATATTGAGTTTAAGTGAAAGTCTTGGTACGGCCGAGTCCGCATAAGTTGCTCCTCGGTGAAGCACAGTCTTGAATACGTTAAGGTCCCGAATAGAGTATGGCACGACCCTGCCGTCCCGAGTTCAAGTTTGGTCAAGTACATGCACAATAAGGCACTGCCTCGATCAAAATACACGTTGGCATGATAGCACGACTATGTCGTCGCATAACGAGTTGGTTAGACGTCAAGTCTTAAAACTGATCCTAAGGCAAGACTAGAAAGACAATCGAAAGGGTTTAAGCTGTACAAAGTAAATGAACGTGTCGGTTTTGTATGGGTGGACGAGGAGCTCACTATACCAGTACAGTTGAGTACTGACACCCACACAGTGTTCATGTGCAGGCACAGGTAGAAGCTCGTAGCGCGGAGCTCGCTTGGATGCGTCGAGGCACAAAGTTCCTGGGCGATTCGAAGCGTGCGGCCGCGTGGATTAAAGACTTATACAGGACATAATGTATGGACATCGCCTTCCGAAGCTTCCGCTGGCACAAGCATTGTAATCGAGAGATGAGAGAGAGCAGAGTGACTTATAAAATGAGTGAAAAGTGAGCACGAGAGACTTGTAATTTGGCCTTCCGCCCACAAATGTAATCTTTTATTCATTATCAATAAAGAGCTTCTTTTGAATGACTTGTGTTCATGTGTGCTCGTTCTAAATTTTCGCTGTGTGTTTCAATATTTCTGCTTGGGACTTCTGTACGACGACCCCGTCGCCGCCGATGTAATCGGCCGTTATGAAACTGCCTTGCACGAGCGCAATCTAGGCTCGTACGGCATCCGCCTTAGCGAGGACGATCGCTCCTATGGGAGCGGGGCATGACAGTTACGGCCGAGAAGCGGATCGGAAAACCCGCGGGTCACCGGAAGGCTGCGGGAAAAACTCGAGAAAAGCCGGAATAGCGTCCGGACAGCGGCCAACTCGCGGGACAGGGGGTCGGGACGCACGGTAAGCCACCGGACAGCAGATCAGTACGATACAGCGACAAAGGCAGGCTGCGAAAAGGCAACCAGACGGGGACAGACGGCCCAGAGACGTGTGGACGCGCGCTGGGCGGACAACGGCCGGGCGGGGCTCCTGCTCGCGGGATCGTGGCTGGGCGCGGTCGGAAACGGGCCGGAGGAGCGCCGGAGTTGCGCTGGAGCGGGCGGCCACAGGGGTCGCTGGATAGCGAGCGGGCGCGGGGAGCAGGGGCAGCCTGCGGGCGGTCGGCCTGGGCGGCCGCAGGATACCGGGGGCGGCCGAGCAGGGTGGACGTGCAGCGCCGGAGGCGGGCTGAGCGGGGCGGACGCGCGGCGCCGGAGGCGTGCCGAGCGTGGCGGTTGTCGGAGGGGCGGACGGACGACGGAAGGCGGCCGGGGGCTCGGGGCGGCTAGGGCACGGGTTCGGATGGCCGGCCGACTTGGAGGGCAGCAGGTCGCAGGATGGATGAAGGGGCTGATGGTAGATTGGGTTTGGATGTTGGAAAAAGAGAGAGAGATAGAGATGATGATGTGAGTTTGGTTTTAAGGAGGATAAATAAGGGTGGTCGTGAGTGATTTGGTTTTCTTTGTGCAATAACAGATAGTGGTGAGTGTTGGTGCTGGTGATATGGTGAAAGGTGTGGTAGAGAGGAATTTAGGGGAAAGGGGTGTGAACGTGGGGGAAGAGTGAGGGGATGGTGAGTAAATTGAGTGATTTGTTTCTTTTTTTCTTTTCTTTTTTTTTCTTTTTTTTAATTAGTGGCAGGGTTTTACAGGAGGACTAGAGCGTTGCGCATCGATTGCGTAGGTGTGCTCGAATATGGTGGAACCATCAGGTGTCTAAAGTAGCTCAATGTAGGGTAACCTAAATTCTGATAAAATTCAGACAAAACATCGATCTTACTAAGCCTGGCAGCGCAGGTGGAGCAAAAATTTGAAGGAATTCAAGGTCTAAGCAGAAGCAGCAGTTTGGGGCCCGATATTGAATATTTTGAAGGGCCTAGATTGGTTTTCTTTTCTTAGTTTTTTAAGTTAGGATTTCTAACTAATCGTTAGGGTTTGCTAGTCTATTTAAAAGGAGGCTAAGGGGAGCTTTCTTGACATGCTCCTTCTATGGTTAATTTGTTGGTGCTTTCTTTACATGGAGAGAGCTTGCTCTCAACATGCCTTGTAAAATTTTAGTCCCACATCGGAAATACACCATGAGTTATCTCAACATATATACTTGGTTGTGTTGTTGAGAGATGCACATGGGGTGGTGACCCTAAGGAGGGAACCATGTGGGTGATTTTACTAGGAGGTAAGAATAAGGCTCCAAGGATTAAGTATTAATGCTGTTGTCATTCTCTTGGATTAATTCCATTTGGAGCTAAGCTCCAAAGGGGCTTAGCGACTCGGACTCGGGCTCATGGGCTCATGAAGCGTAATATAGCATTTTGTTGGCGCACTTTGCACTTAGCACGTCCGCAGTCATGCGGTCTTATGCGGCATGCGGCTCATATGCGGCCATGCGTCCCATGCGTCCCATGCGTCCATGCGGCTCTTGCGGCCATGCGGCCATGCGGCTCATGCGGTCCATGCGGCCCATGCGGTCCATGCGGCCATGCGGCTCATGCGGCCAGGCTGCTGCTGCTGCTGCCGCATGGAGAGCTCCGCTGACTGTGCAGACTACAAATCAGTTATGGATAGACTGATTCAATGCGATTAATTCAGATCCACTTTTTGTGGGATTTGAATTAATTTCGTTGCTATCTTTGTGGGATTTGAATTAATCTCGTTGCTATCTTTTTGGAATTTGATTCAATCTTTCCATAACTAAAGAGGCGGCTAGGGTTTCCACCCTCTCTCTATTTATACTTTCTTCTGGCCTCCTTTGAGAGGCACTACGAAAATTATAAGTCAGAAAGGAGAGAGAGAGAGAGAGAGAGGAAGTTGCTGCCGCCATTGCAAGTCCATCTGAGGAGTCAGAACAGAGGTGACTTCGAGCGTTCCACAAGTTCTTCAAACTTGCTGGTTCCTGGAAGCAATTCGTGTGGAACGAATCTTGCTTTGAACAACGGTGTTTTGACACCCCAACAATTTTCTTTTTCTAATCTTTCTCTAGATTATTGTAACTCGTTCTGTCCCAATTGCAACACGTTTGCAAGGAAGAACGAGAGTTCTTCTCTTCTCTATTTTCCTCCTTCATATTGTAATCTGGCTATTTGGTACTTTGTATCATCGTAGATCTCGATTGCATCAGTTTTATCATCTTTGATCAAGTCCCGGGAATAACATAATTCAAGTTGCTCTGCGTACCAAATTCTACGAGAGATTTTTGCACACATAGAACTTACTCTTTAAGAGAGAAGGGATATGTTCGGAGTGACGTATACTCCGTCAGGAAGATCTACACCGACATCGATTCAATGGACAACCATCGCTAGGTGAGAGTTCGATCTAGTTGATCAGGTTGGTAATTCTTTGCTATCTCATTGTTCTTCTTGAGATTTGTACGAGATCGAATCTTGAGACGAAGTAGAATACTATATTATATTTACAAGACGAAGTAGAATACTATATTATATTTACAATTCTTTCATAATATAAGACCATCTCCAATGGTGATTTCTAAAATTGAGTTCTTATCCTACTTGGCATTGTACTTTAAGGAGATTTCTATCCTAGTTGGAAGAGTTTCTACATAGAAATTGTAGACATACAAAAATGTTCTCCAATGGTTCTCCATTTCTATCCTATGTGTCACATAGTAAAAGGATCAATTTAATGGTGTGGGGCCCAATAATAATTGTCATGAGAGATAGGAGAATTTCTATGAGAGTTTCTACATGTAGAAATCCTCCTATATAGAAAGTTTCCATCCTGCATCATTGTCACCTAGGATAGAAATGGTGATAGAAATCACCATTGGAAGAAGTTTTTTCTAAAATGGATTTCTTCCATAGAAATAGGGAAGATAGAAACCCCCATTGGAGATGGTCTAAGAATTCGGATTTGTTCATGTGGGCGAAATCACCACGTGTACAAGTGTGATATGTGTACTAGGTTTCTTGATTTAATATTTTGTGTTGATTTTTGGTGGTGTTGATTTAATATTTTGTGTATTAATATCTCGTATAATTATGGATCCCAACATTAATTACATTTGGCAAATAAATATTTGAGCATTTGTTTGTTTGTCAGGGTCTTAAATGTAATCTAATCCACCAAGCACAAAGTTGGTGAGATAGCTGACCCACAAAACATGTCGAACAGTTCTTCCTCTTGTAGCCAACTGCTCTCTCTTTAATACTTTTCTTTTTCATTTATCGATATATGTTTAGATGATTAGGACAACTTTCTTTTGACTCCATATGATCGAAGTCTGCATTTGAAGAAGATTATGTCATTACATTATTACATCGTTTAGGACAGGCATTCAATCTACTCAAGAAACCCACTGTCCATTTCTTCATGTCCTTTTCATAGTTGCTCATACTGATGATAATATCAGGGGCATAGATTAATGGAAACTTATTGGATATGTGAAATCAGTACAATTGTAAATATGGGTTGACCGTTAATGTTCTAGAAGATTCAGTAGGTTTTTTTTTTTTTTTTTTTTTAAGCGCAGAGCACTGTTGGACTGATATCCACTATGATTCGTACAATGTTAAATTGTTCAATAATGCTAAGTCTACTACCAAATTCTTACAACCCTTTTACAACCATTCACCCATGTGCTGACATGTCCACATGTCAGCAATAGGTGAAGGTTGTAAAAGGGTTATAAGCATTTGGTTGTAACTGTAGCATTACTCTTGTTTAGCGTTACTCTAAATTGTTAGCATTGGAGAATATACCTAGCCATTGTTGTTACAGAGTATAAGAGTGTTATAAAATAGGGCCTCGTTTGGTACACTGTAATGTAATTATAATCGTAATGTAATTAAATGTACACTGTAATGTAATCGTAATCGTAATATAATTAAATAAAAAAAATTATTTAATTATATTGCGATTACGGTTACATTACATTGTACCAAACGGGTCATAGTCAGGTAGTCCTCCCATATCAGTGAGTAAGTAGTCTAAACAAACATGGTCGCTTTTTCGATTGAGCATGGGAATTGCCCCTTTTGCCTTCTCTTGAGCCGAGGTCGTGGAAATCTTTCTCATCAAGATCCAGTTGCAAATTTGAAATATTTGTTTAACAAACCTTCACCAAGCACACTAACTTATAGGGTTTGATCCAGATGATAAAGGTAACTGTTTTACGCTGTGTTTGGGAACTTTTGTGGGGAGGGAAAGAATAATTTGAGGGGAAGGAATATGGAGGAGGGTAAAATGAAGGTAAAGTTAATTTTTCTTTCCTTTGTTTGGATGGACAAAAAGTAGGGGTACGAAAAGTTTAAAAATAATTTTTTATTTGTTTAGGAATAGAGATACAATTACTATTTAGTCCTTGGTATTCTCAAATGATAATTTATTATTACCTTTATGAGGGGTAATGGAGTTAATTCACTCAAATTCCTCTCATCTCTCTCCATTTTTCTTCCACTTTTGGGAGAAAAATTTTTTAGTGGGACCCACCAACTTTTTCTTCTCAAATTTTTCTCTTCCATTTTTCCTCCTCCTTTCCAAACACCATCACTTTTAATTTTCCTCTCACTTTCCCCTCAACTTTTTCCTTCCTCCCATTTTTTTTCCTTCCCAAACAGTACCTTAGTATATCTGCACTTGGTTGTGTAGTCCAAGTCCAATCTGGATCTCTTCTGTTACATTCAAAATGCCAGTTAATTTCTGATGTTACTGGACTTCATTTTTTTTGAGGTGTTATTTTCTCCGGTTTAGCAAATGTTAAGGAGGGATTCTAACATGCGCCTTCCGCATCGGAACCCCGTTATTACCACTAGGCTACAATCCATGAACAATGTTACTAGACTTCAACAGAATAAAATTGTACACCACCAAATAAACATGTAAAAAGGCAAAAATATCTACAAATAGTGTAATAAGAACAAAGCACAGGACTGAACTCAAGTGTCTCTTGTGGTTATTGATAAGAGGTATAAGATCATGTTTGGATGGCAGGAGATCATTCCTTACATTTATAACAGTGTGCACAAAGTTTCCTAATGGAAAAAAAAGGTATTTGGACCTTGCCTGGTTTAAAATAAATGGCTGGAGTCACCCTAACCTCACTGATCTCTCAAATTAATAGTGAGAATGTATTAGTTTTCTTTCCTACAAATATACTACTACATATTTATAATAAAACTTGAATAGATAAAAATCGTACGTCTCATCGAAGATTCTAGTCATAAACTAAAAAAAAAACAATTATAACAGAATAAAATCTTGCTACTTCCGTAGTTCACCCTATCACATGCTAAGTTTAACAGAATAAAATCCTGTTCAACTTAATACTGTATAACTAATTAAAGCAACCCAATTATAACCAACAATTTGACAACCTAACCTTAATTCCTCTGATCCACCCAACTTAATTATCTCTCCTTGCATGTTCTCTCTTGGAAAATTTTCTGTTATCACTCCCATCTAGAACACATCATACATCCTTGCATGAATAAGGAATTATGACCCGTTTGGTACAATGTAATGTAACCGTAATCGCAATGTAATTAAATAACTTTTTTTTTATTTAATTATATTGCGATTACGATTACATTACAGTATACCAAACGAGGCCTTAGTGTAGTAGATATCCATTCTGCTCATCTTTACTAATTATTAGTTCAAATATAAGAGAGTATATACGTACATATATCCATAACATGAAGAATGAAGATGACCTAGTATAGATCTTTTAAGGCACAATTGACATTGAACAGTTAGTAGCCACGAAGGTCGTTAAAAATGGTGAGCTTACAATAGTTATACGTCCGTGCTATTTTGACCGTACAAATGTCCCGTACATGTCCGCGGCCACGTGTTAGAGGGGGGTAGCAGTTTTTCGGACGTGGACCCCATGATTGCGGGGGGTTGACACGTCGGTTGCAGGCCAAAAAAGCGATCACCTCCCGGGAGGCAAAATAGCTTTTTCCCTAGTTATAGTACCATCTAAACAGCCTAGGGCTGGATACATTTGTATTTTGGTTCAGACCAAATCTCATCCTACTTAACTCCTAATTGCATTCGGGTCGGTTTTCGGGTTTTATAAATTGATAACATTAGTATCCTTCATCGTCATCATATGGAGCATAACAAATTTTCATAAAATTTTTTCCTAGTTTTCTACAACAGGTTGTCTCTCTCTCTTAAACTTAATATTTGATGAATGAATTGAGTTATTGAATTATTCAAACACTTACGTTTTTATAGATGATAAAAAAAACACAATGAAAAGGACACACATTTTCAATAGATTTGTTTAAAAGATTCGTTGCATAGATTTGTTGTATAAATTCGTTGTATAGATTCGTTTAAGCCAGAACTCATCTTTTCAATAAATTCGTTAAATAGATTCGTTGTAAAAAAAATAAAATAATAATAATAATAATTATTATTATTATGAACTAATATTTTAAATATACATTCACTTTTCCAATAAACCATGTTGGTCCATTACTAAGCTTCACACATTCCTTAACATCCTCAAGACCACCCATCTCCTGTTTGATATAAACCCAGTTGATCTGCTGTGAAGATAGCTACACCAAAAAAACATTAGCGGGATAGAATTGGGGTTCACTTAAAACGGACAAAAATAAGACACGGAAAGGACATGGATATGGCATCTGTTTTGATGCGTACGGGACCGGCCCAGAGGCAAGTCAAACAAAACTGCTGGCTTGGACAAACAATTGTTGCTCCAGTTAGGAAACTGGAAGAACTAGGATTATATATACGTTTGTGTAGAATCAGGACGTTTTTTGGTACGTTGTTGTTGACAAAATTCCGCTATTACTGCTGGCTCTACTGCAGGTGCTTGTATGATACATACGTCCTCTTGCTACATTATGTACAGTTGGCAGGGCCAGCCCTCGGGTTGCCATACAAACCATCGGGTCTCCAGCTCTCCGCTAATACAATATTTGCGGTCAACCCTAACTCCTTCTTGTCAGTTGAACTTGCAATCTTTCATGTCCATATTTTGAGTTTCAAATAGCTCAAGGGTCATGAGAGAAACTCGGAATTCGAACTCACTCGCTGTCAAATATAGGGGCAAACACTCCCGAACATAATATCCTTTCTTTTTGGAACCAAGAACGAAGGACAACCAAAATTCTTCGACTAGGACAACCCAACCCCACGGGCCGGCCTTGCCAGTTGGATAAGTATGGAAGTACTTGATGCAATTTTGGTTTCATCTTGCACCTAACATTCAAGATTGTGACCATTAATTTGCGCCCGACCGGTACAACGATGAGACTGCCATTTAGAAAGTTGGTGGCCGCCGTGACATATAGAGATCCAGACCGGCATTCCATTTTGGTGATTAGTCCATTGTTTGTAGTCTTAAATTGGTCCGACCATTCGGTTTGGTCTCCTTTATTAACTTAAAAGAAGCACGGACATTCCCAAATTAATATCGAATCAAATTGAATATGTATATTCGAAAACAACATTTCCTCTCCAAAATGCAGTAAGAACGTCTGTTGTGACGTCTCGTTCATATCTAGGGGTGGATTCATGAACCTATGAATCTGTGGTTAGTTCGGATAGGGATTGTAAATTGACATTCAATAATGTAGTGCTATATCGGTGTGGCTATGGAGTGTGTCAAAAAATGTACATTTTTATAGAATTATTTTTGCAATAAGTCCAATGTTGATGTGTTTGGATGAACGCGGAGTCGCGCCTCCTACTAGGATGAGAAAGCATGTTGGAATTTAAAACTATGAAAATTATATTTTATTTTTAGATATTGTTAAATAGTGATCTATCGGGTGAGCGTTCAGTTTATTAGGTTTCAACCAAATAGAATTAGTCAAAATCGAATAAATCAAACTCCTAAAAATTTAAAATCAAAACCAATTCCACAAGGGATCGTGATGTCTTTTTATGGGATCGCGGGTCTATTTATTAGTTCCTATTTGTGGTGTACAATTTTATGGAATGTGGGTAGTGGTTATGACCGATTCGATAGAAAAGAAGGAATAATGTGTATTTTCGTTGGAGATTTTTCGGAATAAATCGTCGAATCTTCCTTCGAAATGAAAGGCTACAAAATTCTTTTCTTCTTTTTTGTTCTTTGTCTATGCATAACTGTATGTTATTCAATAGATCAATAGAAAATTCCTCAAATTCCTTAGAAATAAAGTTGTCAAAACCGAAACCGAACCGGTTCACCGAATAATAATTTTGGTTTATTTTGTTGGACTATTTATATTGTTTAACGGACTGGATACAAAATTGAAATCGTGATTAAATTATAATTTTTATACACACATTTGTTGAAATTTAAAGTTGCGCATAATGTTGGACTAGTTAAATTATAAAAATTAAAAATTCAATACATATACATAGAATTGTTATTTTTAAAATATACACATTTTTATCACAAAATATATAAATATTTACATAATTATATAATTTTTATTCGATTTTTGATTTTCGATCGAAACCGAAATTGAAAATCGAACCGAATATTTTTTTTTACTATTTTGAAAACCAAATCATAATCTATTTTTTTAAAAAACCGAATTGAATTTTTTATTTAGTTAAATTCGGTTCGATTTTTGGTCCAAATGAAATAATGCTCACCCGTGGTTCTTAGGGGAGTAGTTGGTGACAGGGGATGAGAGAGAGAACAAAAGTAAGAAGGGAATGAGAAGTATATTTTGACACAAGAAAAATATATACAAATCTAAGAAGCGTATTAAATAGTAGTTGTAAACTTTTTAAGGACCTATATTAAAACTAAAATTTGCGAATACGTCAACCGTCGTTCCTACGGACCGGGCAGTCCAACCTGTCTCTCTTCCAAAATATCCCCATCAACCGATTCCCGCGTCCCAACATACCAACGGCCGAGATCGTCCGGCAGTGGTAATAGCAACAGCTGTTGGCCAGTGGGCCCTACGATTGACTGGCGACAACCTTGCAAATGTTGGACGTCCGATTCTGACAGGCGGCTGTTCTTAATAGTAAGGTCAAATTCTCAAACCGCGTTATCAACGGAAACTTGCAAGGGAACAATATTCAACTCTATAAATTAATCTATGGCATTCTTGCACTGCACCCCCTAAGATATTCTATTTTGCACTACACCCCTAGGATATTCTTTGTTTATGATATATACATATGGACAAGATAAATTATTTAGCCATAAGTCAGTCTAGACTTTGTTACAACAAGGATATTAAGTAAAATTAACTTCCAATTGCTAAATAACTTTACTCAATCATAATCATATAAGTAGGACTAAGAAGTATTAGTTTTATTGAGCTAAGAGCATCTCCAACTCTATTGTTTGAAAAAAATAGTTGCCACGTAGGAATAACAATTTTTTTTTAAAGTATTTCTCCAATGTAAGTGTGAAATAAATTATGGAGTTACATGACAATGACATGACAAGGACAATATGAAGTTGGTTGTCTAGATCTATACAATGCACTTCATAATAATTTTATGTCCACATCATCAATTGTAAATAAAAATGTTTATAAAAAAAGTAGAAGAGTAGAAGTTGTCTTGGAAAGTTGTAGAAAAATATTTTGTATTGCCTTCTCAGTACTTTTGTATTGGAGATTATTTTTCAAACTTATTATCTTTTGTGAATATAATCTTGCTACCTATACAAGGTATTGTCTTGTGTCTCTTGCCACCTAAGAATAATAATACAAAATAAGACAATAAGTACGATCGATAACAATTGTATGCTCATGAATCTGGAAAATAAAAACGCTGTCGTTGGAAACAGGAAATAAATTATATGAATGACTAAATTCATGAACATGTAAGGGGGTTTTAGCGAAAACTCCATTAATCTACTATTAAAAAAAAACAGTCCTAAAGAGAATGTATACTCGTGTTTTTTTTCCTAATTCCCCCAATTCCCGGACTCCTCCCCCCCCCCTTTGTCTGAAATCCAATCACAGGTATCTTCTCCCATCTTCCTCTTCACTCAATTCTTGATTTTTCTAGGGTTAGGGTTAGGGTTCCCAAACCCTAGAATAGATCTAGGCAGCTGAACTAGCTTGCTAGGGTTTTTTTTTCTTCATGATCATGACTCCACTCTGCTGCTTAATCACTCTACTACTATTAGTTCCCTTCTCTTCCGCCGCCGCCGCCGCCGGGGGCTTCGTCCCCCGCGACGACATCCTCCTCAACTGCGGCGCCCGCGGCAAGTCCAACGACACCGACGGCCGCACCTGGTCCGGCGACGTCGGATCCATGTTCAACCCCTCCCTGACCTCCCCCGGCCCCACCGCCGCCTCCCAGGACTCCTCCGTCCCCCAGGTCCCCTACCTCTCCGCCCGCATCTTCACCTCCCCCTTCACCTACTCCTTCCCCCTCGGCCCCGGCCGCAAGTTCCTCCGCCTCCACTTCTACCCCTCCAACTACTCCGACGGCCACCGCGCCTCCGACGCCATCTTCTCCGTCACCGCCGGCCCCGTAACCCTCCTCCACAACTTCAGCGCCTTGCAGACCGCCGAGGCCCTCAACTTCGACTACCTGGTCCGAGAGTACTCCGTCAATGTCTCTACCGCTACACTGAACCTCACCTTTACCCCATCGAGGAATTACTCCAACGCCTATGCCTTTGTCAACGGCATCGAGATCCTCTCCATACCGGATATCTTTGGGGCGGGCACGGGCGGCCCGAATCTCGTCAACGGGGGCACGCCGATCCCGTTCACCGTCGAGCCCGACTGGGCCCTGCAGACCGTCTACCGCCTCAACGTCGGCGGCCAGGCTATCTCTCCCACCGGGGACTCGGGCTTGTTCCGTACCTGGGACGACGACTCGCCCTACATCTACGGTGCTGGGTTCGGGGTGACCTATTCCTCCGACCCTAACGTCACGATTGACTACCCGGCGAGCATACCGGAGTACATTGCGCCGGTGGATGTTTATTCGACGGCGAGGTCCATGGGCCGAGACGCGCACTTGAATTTGAACTTCAACCTCACTTGGATTATGTCGGTGGACGGAGGGTTCTACTACCTGCTGAGGCTGCACTTCTGTGAGATTCAATACCCCGTGGCGAAGCCGAACATGAGGGTGTTCAATATTTACGTCAACAATCAGACTGCTCAGAAGGGGGCTGATGTGATTCTTTGGAGCGGAGGGATCGGCGATCCTTACTATGTTGATTATGTATTCATTACGACGGGGACCGGTTTGGTGGATTTGTGGCTCGAGCTCCAGCCTGATGTAACTGCGAAGCCATTCATGTATGATGCAATATTGAATGGGCTTGAGGTGTTTAAGCTACAAGACAGCAACAATAATCTTGCCGGACCGAATCCGGACCTCCTCCTGCAGCCGCAAATTGATCCTGACAGGGCTCGAAATCATCGCTCCGGGAAATCTAAGAACAATACACCAGTTATTGCTGGCGGGGTCGGTGGTGGTTTCGCTGCCCTTCTCGGATGTTTCTTGCTCTTTCTGCTTTGCCGGAGGCAGAAGAAGAAAGGAGGGAAGGTTGCTGGCGGAGGCAGCGATGGGCCCTCTGGTTGGCTTCCTCTTTCACTCTATGGCAACTCCCACACTGCTAGCTCTGCGAAGACCAACGCCACTGGAAGTAATGCCTCGTCACTTCCCTCTAACCTCTGTCGCCATTTCTCGTTTGCGGAGATCGATGCAGCTACCAATGGTTTCGATGAAGCTTTGCTTCTTGGTGTTGGTGGGTTCGGAAAGGTCTATCGTGGGGAGATTGATGGCGGATCCATGAAAGTTGCGATCAAGAGAGGGAATGCCATGTCCGACCAAGGAGTCCATGAGTTCGAAACCGAAATTGAGATGCTCTCCAAGCTCCGGCACCGACATTTGGTCTCCCTTATTGGTTACTGCGAAGAGAACAGGGAAATGATACTGATTTATGACTACATGGCACACGGGACACTTCGTGAGCACCTGTACAAGACTAAGAATTCACCCTTACCATGGAGGCAGCGGCTAGAAATATGCATCGGTGCAGCCCGCGGCCTACATTACCTCCACACTGGAGCGAAGCACACTATTATCCACAGAGACGTCAAGACCACCAATATTCTTTTAGATGAGAAATGGGTTGCAAAGGTTTCTGATTTTGGGTTGTCGAAGACAGGTCCCGACCTTGACAATACCCACGTGAGTACAGTGGTGAAGGGAAGCTTCGGATATCTCGATCCAGAGTATTTCCGCCGACAGCAGCTGACTGAAAAGTCCGATGTGTATTCCTTTGGTGTCGTCTTGTTTGAGGTCTTATGTGCTCGGCCGGCGCTTAACCCGACACTTGCTAAAGAGCAAGTGAGCTTGGCAGAATGGGCACTGCACTGCCAGAAGAAAGGAATACTAGATCAGATTGTTGATCCTTACTTGAAGAGGAAGATTGCCCCACAGTGCTTTAAGAAGTTTGCCGAGACTGCAGAGAAATGTGTGTCAGATCAGGGAATGGAAAGGCCGTCAATGGGCGATGTACTGTGGAATCTTGAGTTTGCCTTACAGCTGCAGGAGAGTGCAGAGGAAAGTGGAGAAATTGTTGGAGCTGGTGGGCTGTCCGACAGCGAGGGAATTTCGTTGGTGATGAAAGGGAAGAAAGATGTTGATGATCCATCGCTCGAAACAACCACAACTACGGCCACGACAACGACAATGAGCATTGGAGGACGGAGCCTCAACAGCGAAGACTCTGATGGACTGACGCCTAGTGCAGTGTTCTCGCAAATCATGAATCCAAAAGGGCGGTGAGATCTACTGCTGAGAGTTGAGGTGTGATCACAGGTGAGGAGTGTTCATTTATGTATTTGTCCTTTATCTTTGCCTGGTGGAATGCTAAGCTTGACTTCAATCTTTTGTTTGTTAGCTTATATATATATATATATATATATATATATATATATAAAAATATATATATATATATATATATATATATATATATATATATATGAAGCTTATGATGTAATATTGTTGGAAATCTGAAACTTATTACATCCTTTTCAACATCTTTATTTTACGTTTGGTTGATATGATAGGTGTGTTCTTTCTTTTGCTCGTGGCCGTAAATCCTTATAACAAGGACATGATTATGTCATGTAGAACTTTTAACTTTGTCTACTTTCTCCAAATATTCTTCAAATCTCTCGGATTAGGTTCAAGGGAATTGGAGAAGCATGGAGTTAATTCCCACCCATCTTTCCCATTTGATGCAAGAGAAGAAAGAGGAATTTTCTACCAATTGAACTGGTAAAGAAGATAATTGCACGTCACTTGCATATCAATTTCGGTCGTTGCTATAGGTCCTTGGTTTCAAAATTTTTTTTTTTTTCACATTTCTTCTATGTTACCTAGTGCAGCTTACTTTAGGTTACTTCCATTTTTTGTTTTCATATACTACTTTGTAACCTGTGATACTTAAGACTTCGTAAATTCTTGATTTTATTCATGATACTAGAAAATATTTCTTGCTTGTTCAAACTTTGTAGATTCAAGATTACATTTAGTTTTATTGAATTTCATCTATAGACAACTATGTTGGTTTTTCAGTTACATTACTCTCACTATAGTTCTTGGTGCGTGCCTGGTTGACTAAGCAATCTGCCTAGGCAGTCAGTGGTCATCACCCAGGACTTCCTCGGCAGTTTGGCGACCTTGGTTGTGAGAAGGCTCTTGTAACTATAGTCCACTCGCAGTGGAATTTAGATGAATGCTTCTGCTTTCCTCTTGAATTCCAGCAAATAATAATTTATAACTTCAATTGTATGAAATTGATTTGGCTCAGATCAATTTTAGACAAATCAGTTTCGGGGAGCTTGAGGGCTTCTCTACCAGCGAAACATTTTAGGGAATCTGGCCAAGTTGGACATGCCCATTAGTCTCTAAGAACCAACTAAGCTTGGTCCTCATGGAAGTTGTGGTCATTGAACTCAGGAACGTTGAAGTTGTTCGGATTAGCTTGAGATGGATCTAGGAAGTATTTGCAAGTTATAGTGTAGGTATGGATTCATCATGTTTGCAGTATTGTTGGTCTAAGAGGGTCTCTACTCTTTCGAGCCCCTCAAAAGATGAAAGTGTGACGAGAAGGGATCAAAATCAAGTTAGTCGTTTGCTCAAACTGATACCAAAAGAGGGTATCTTGATGACCCACTAAATAGTTTTTATGATGATTCAAGGTGTTCTGGAGTGGAGGCCAGACTTTGTAGCTTTTATTCGTCATTTGGACACTGTTATTTGAACATCTTCTATCCATTCAGGTCAAAATCGAACAGCAACGACGAGGTTCTGTGCAAAAGCAACATTGACATGTTTCTAATTCCAGCGTGCATACTTGTTCTGAATTTTGGACGGCTTTTGCAAGGTTATTGAGGCCTAGGGATAGGATAAACCGATCCTGCTCATGGCTAGGGATTATAGTGATGATAGCCCTTTTCTACTCATGGTACATAGGGTATATATGTGTAGCACTTACTATTCTGCTCGACTAGGTTTATAACCTATGGCTAGGATTCCTGTTCTTCTCATGCTTAGGGTTTTATCATACCCTATATATTGAGATGATATTTAAATACTCTTTTAAGTTTGTTACTTTCTATGGTACGATTCATTGGGATCATGGTGCTACAAGTTGCACCTTTTGTGTGTGTCAGGGTGATGAGATCCACCCGTGGTGCGGTCACTTGCATGCTTGGATCAACCTCAAGTTCTATCGTCGATTCTTTCTGCACTTGTTAATAATAGCAAAGGTATGCCGATCTTTCTTTCCTTGCATCTATTCTTGTCAGACTTCATAAACCTGCAGGATTTAGAATCTCTATATGCTACGTGTGAAATTCAATTGTCGGTCAAGTTTCAGTCTTACTGATGTTACTTTGGATTGTTCTATTCAATTTCTGCAGTCTAACTAGATATATGGCAATACAAGGAATGGTTTCTTCTGATTCTTCATAGGTTTTGTTATGTGTGTTTGGGTTGATCACACGTCTTGTTTAGTTGGCCATTTATTAGAATTGATTTGTATGTTGATCACAAGAAAATGAGTTGGTGTGCTTGTCTTGCCATTTTCATTGTTTATGGAGATTCTCTCTCTTCTATCCTTTTGCATCTCCCTCAGAGATTACTTTCAACTCTTTTTTTTTATTGAGGTTTATCTAAAACTTGTTGGAATTTTCTTCTTAATCGCATCAATTTGTAGTTTACTTGCAATTGCTTTGTAGTAATTTGCTATACTGAACTCTTGTGTGCGCAATAGAACGCTACCATTATGTTAAATGGATCTTTTTTTTTCTTGTGTTATCTAGCTATGTAACTCTATAATTTTGTGCGGCAATTATGATTTTATACAACCTACTTACTCCGAGTATTTTGTCAAATCATTTATGTAAAATCTTGCAGCAACTTTGATACCAAGGTCTATAGGAAGTCTGATAGATGCATGCCTCATCATTCTATTGCACTTCTTCTATATTTGCTTGCTTCTCTGAAAAATTTGGTTCCATGAGATTTCATCAATTAGTAATATAAGGAAGCCATGGTATGTAATCGCAGGGTTGAGTGTTTTGAAACTGTACGTGTGATGTATTTGTGGGTTGCACTCCTGCTCTATGGGTGATATATATGTTAAGAAGTGAACACCAAGACTTAAACGGATTAGATTGCTTTGTGCCAGCCTTGACCTCATGGAGGTCCGAGACGAACTTTCGACATAGGTTCGAAATTTTTTAAAATAAAAGTATATATAACAAAAAAAAAAAAAAAGTATTCCTACCAAGACTTGAACCTAACCAAAAATATCTAGTATATAAGACTAATATAATAATCACTGTACTAGAACTCTTTTGATTTAAGGCTGGACTATAGTACATCCTTGTTTTATTTTAAATATATCTCCATGTTGGTGTTCCTATAAATTTTGAACACTAGGTTATCGTCCTGCTTGTCATGGGCCAAGGCCGCCTCTGGATTGCTTGTACTTTGTTGTTACATCCTGTTTGGGACACGAGGACTCGTTCGTCGACTGAATCGTTGGCTAACCAGAAGCAAGATTTTGGTCCTATATTCTTACTTGGATGGTTTAGCCAGGAAATTGGTAGTGATGCCAATATATTGAGGGATGCAAATTATTTGGTGTAATCTACATAACATTTATTATGTGCACCCTTTTTTGTTACTTTGGAGATTGTGATTTGCATTTAAGAGGCTGTTCGGTTCAAATCAAAACTTTTGTCCTCTTTCTCCCAGAATTCCGGTCTAGAATTTAATAATAATATGAGGATATTTACTTACATCTCATGGTTTTTCTTGGAAATATAAATAAGACTTGGCACCAGGGTTTTAAAAACCGGCTCGGACCGACAAGTTGAACTTGTCAACCTGTTAATCAGTAATTGTTTCGGACTGGTTTAATACCGACCCACAACCGCTTTCTTTTATGTAACCTGGTCTATCCGGACAGTTAGACCACTGAACCGTCTGACCCGGTCGAATTTTTAACCGGTCTGAACGTGACTTTTTCAATTCAACTTTTTTTTGGGGGTTAGTTTTTGATTTTTGGTTTAGACTTTACATGTAATAAAAATTTATATGTATAATTCTTGACTAATTTTAGCATAAATAGTATAAATGTAGTTGTGTACTATGTAATATATTTAAATAAAATTATAACTCTATAAAATTGGTTCAACCTGGATCAAATCACTGGTTAAACTGATTTGATCCAACCCAATGTCCTCACCGGGTCGATCTCCGGTCCAATTTTTAAAACATTGCTTGGCACCGCCGAGGACGGAAACCAAGTCAGTCTAGAACCTTTGGTACGAAGGAAAAGGTGAAGTTCCTTCATACATGGCCTTTCATTGATGCAATAATCTCTACAAGTATATTCTTGTGACAGCGACACATATATCCATGTCATGCTGAAAGAAATGTGACACAATATAAAAGTGAATAGTGTGGTGCATGATGCACGCAGTTTCAGTTTCAAAATAGCATATATTTTTGGCTAAATTACAATTTGATACCCTCAACTACTCGAATTTTTCAACTTGATACCCTCAACTTTGATAGGTACTAACTTAATACCCTCCCTCCAACCTTACACTAACAGTGTTAACTGAATGAGTAAAATGACACAAATGTCCCTCCAATTCTCTCTCCCACCTCTCTCTCTCTCCCACCTCCCTCACTCCAGCAGCCTCCCCCTCTTTCTCTCCAGTGCCGGTAGCCGGAGGGGGGGGGGGGGGAATATGCAGCAGTAGGGAGCAGCAGCAACAAGCGTGGGGCGGCGCGGCTGCCCCAAGGGGGGGGGGGGGGGGGGGCGCACAACAAATGCGTCGAGACGGAGGGAGCACGGGGGCGAGGGCGGGGGTCGCAGATGGTGCAGTGGGTCGTGGACGGGGGCGGCGAGGCGTCGGGCGGCACGAGGTCGCAAGGTTACGCTGGCCGGGGAGGGCGGGGGGAGCAATGGACGAGGCCGGAGGGCGAACGGTGGTGAGCGGGGGTCGTGCGGCGAGGAGCTGGGGGCGCTCGGGGGGTGGGGACGGGGGAGCACTGGACTAGGCCGGACGGTGCAAGGCGGCGAGCGGGCGGCGTGCGGCGAGGTCGGGCGGCGCACGGCGGGGAGCTGGGGGGCGCTCGGGTGGGGGGGGGGGGGGGTTGGGGGCGGGGGAGCACTGGACGAGGCCGGAGGGCGCGAGGCGGTGAGCGGGCGGCGTACGGCGAGGTCGGGCGGCGCATGGCGGGAGCTGGGGGCGCTCGGGGAGGACGGGGGAGCGTGCGACGGAGGGCCAGGGCTCGCGGCAGGGGGGGCCTCTGCGCCGAGGGGGGTGGTGCGGCGGGGCCGGGACGACGGCGGGTCTGTCGTTGCAGAGGTGGGAGGTGGGTGAGGGGTGTGTGTGTGGGAGAAGGGGCAACAGACAGGGGTGGGGGTAGTTTAGAAAAATATTTTTTTTTAACGTAAAATCTAACTTCAGTGACGGAAAGGTACCAAGTTAAAAATATTAGTTGAGAGAGGGTATTAAGTTAGTACCTATCAAAGTTGAGGGTATCAAGTTGAAAAACTCCAATAGTTGAGGGTATCAAATTGTAATTTAGCCTATATTTTTTTATATGCTCGGCAACCGACCACGGCCAGAAGCTACAAGGAACAAAGTCTTGTTACGTCTCTTCTTGCTTCGTGGTGGGAACGAGAAAGTAATTGACTGGGCCCAAGTCCAACCGTTGGTCTCGCCCAGCAGTATGGAGTGTCTTCTTCCTCATATAGTCGGTCATGCCTAGCTACGTTAACTTTTGCTGGAGGTTGATTGTATGTAAACATTTTTCCAAAATATATACATCTCCCATCTGCGACTATTAATTAGTAGTCGCTCATTTTGAGCTTATCGATGTGACTTTAGGATAATTTTTGAGTAACCTTGCTATCGTGCAAATGAATTGTTATAGAGATTAAGCAAAGAGTCATCTTTCTAAGTAATGATAGAAATAGTTAATCCGAGTTTTTTTTTGGGGATAAAATTTGGATTTTACCAAAAGAAAGTAGGTGAGGAATTTAATTCCGATCCACTCCCTACATTTATGATAGATATTAATTGAAAATAATGTTATGTTATTTAATATTAGATATGATAGCCTTCATCTATCACTATCTATCGTCCTTCTATCAAGATTTGCTCTTCCCTTCAACATGTCGGGCATCTTGTCCATGAGCGCGCGACTAAAGATGAGTATATCAATTTTTAGGTCAAGTGGTATTTCAGTTTTTTGGTTACCTAGGCCTCGTTTGGTCCACAGAAAGGAAATGAAAGAAAATTAATTTCAATCAAAAATAAATTTTTTTGGTGTTTAAAAAAACCAAAAAAATTGGGAGAGCAGAGGAGGAAAATGAATCCCTGGATTGTTAGGAATAATCATTTTTTTCTCTATTTTTCCTCCTTTTGGGGAATCAAATTTCTTTCCTATCAATTGTTTTGGGCATCCAAACAAAGTAAATTGATCACTTCCCTTTTCATGGACTCCAATTCCGGGAACCAAAGGTGGCCCTAGTGTGCACAAAATTTAGTGTTCATTCGGTGTACCGACAACATACTAGTTGGGGAAACTAAAGTTCTGGTTCGGGGCATATTCACTAGATTTGGGTGGCCTTTTGATTAGTCTGTGATCAAAATCAAGGCTCTTGGTTTAGTTTAGGAATTAAGCTATGGTTTTCACACACCAATCAGTGTACTGCGCTCCACCTATATATTATTAGTTTTTTTTTTAGAAAAACCTAATTTCTTTTCTCTTTTCTTTCTGCCGAGAAAAGAACATGGGATCTTTGATTTCCAAACCAAGTTTCGCCCCTTTTATGAATGAATTTTTCAGGTCAAATTTTAGGAAAAACTTTATTTTTACGTCAACTATTTGATTATATAATTTCACAGATTTTAGAAAGTAGTTAAATATTTTCTAAAATTCAGTTATTAGAAAGTGTTCTAAAATCGAACCAATTAATTTGTTCATACAGTAATTTGAAACCATTACCTACAGATCGATCCTAGTTATTTTTTTCCTAAACCATACATCCTCTAGTTTCTAGAATAATCTTCTCATAAATAAATAAGAATATTTACTAATCTTGAAATTGTTGAGAAACCCAATTTCGGGGTTGCTTTTTATGAAAAACCCACCTGTAGGATGAGTTTTATGAAATGTCCAGAATTATATATTTCTACGCTAACTATTCCAAGATTCCCTTTAGATGCTCTGTATTTACAAAATTAATACCATAACTACCCCTCCGCACAAACTCAGATTTGGATTGCGATTCTCGTCGTCGTCTTCTTCTTCTTCACGAGAGATCTGAATCCCATTACTCTCATCTTCAGCAGAGATCGCAAAGATCGTTCGTAGTTCACCGTACTTTTTTTTTCAGTCGAACTCCGATCATCGCACATCTTCTTCTTCTTCTTCTTCTTTTCCGACAATTAGATCAATTATGGAGAGAATACATTTTTCTTCTTTTCCATAAGAGTTAGCATCGTTTGAAAAAAACGAAAACTCTTGAATCTTTATTCATGTCAAATTTCTTTCCACAAAATAAAAAAAATAAAAAATTAGGTTTCTGTCAACTGTTCTCCGTCGATATAACACGAAGAATAGTCATTCTCCTGCATTTTAACAAAGAGAATGTCATTCTCCGTGTTACTAATTCTCCGTGTAAATTAACACGGAGAATGGCATTCTCCGTGTTAATTTACACGGAGAATAACATTCTCCTGTATTTTAACATTTGAATGATCATTCTCCGTGTCATTTAACACAGAGAACGGCCATTCTCCGTATAATTTAGCACGGACAATGGCCGTTATCCGTGTTAAATGACACGGAGAATGGTCATTCTCCTACGTTTTAACACTGGGAATGACATTCCCCGTGTTAATTTACACGAAGAATGGCCATTCTCCTGCGTTTTAATACTGGAATGATCATTCTCCGTCTTAAATTACACGGAGAATGGCCATTCTCCGTGTAAATTTTCACCGTGTAATTTAGCACGGAGAATGGTCATTCTCCGTGTAAATTAAGACGGAGAATGTCATTCTCCGTGTTACTAACACAGAGAATGGTCATTCTCCGTGTAAATTAAGACGGAGAATGGTCATTCTCCGTGTAAATTAAGACGGAGAATGTCATTCTCCGTGTTACTAACACGAAGAATGGCCACCGTCATATAAAATTAACATTTTTCGTATTCTAACACGGATAATGGCCATTCTCCTGTATTTTATGGTCAGTTGAAACTTTGGAGGGCCATAACTTTTGATTGGAAGGTCGAAACGAGGTCCGGTTTGTCGCAAAATGAACGTATCTTCGAGGAGCCTGAGATTAACAATTTTTTTGTTAGTCGGTCTTCCGAAATTTTAGAATCTCAAAAAAAAATGATGTTTGGATTTCCGTTTTAGCAATTTTGCCGTTTGTCTCGGTCTTTCCGAAATTTTCCGACGAATTTTTGAAGATTTTTGAGGAGAAAACCTAGATTCGAAAAGCCGCGTATGGAAGAAGATGAAATATCGAAATATTTTTTTTAAGAGTAGTTTCGTGGGTGTTTTCAATAAATTAGAAGGAAGGACAAAAAGGTCATTCGGAAGCCTCTTTATATATTTTTTGCTAATTCTGGACACGCGATAAAATGTTATTGCGCTGTGGGTTTTTCATAAAACTTTTTCGTTTTTTGGGCATTTCATAAATTTCTCTTTAGTAATTATTAAAAATCTAGAGGAACAGATTTCATGTCTAGATTCAATTTTACAAAATTGCACCATTTGGACCATAACTTATGTACTATTGAGTATTCTTTTTGAGTAAAGACTATTAGGTATGATGTTTTCTTTCTTATTTCTTTATTGCTATACTTGTTGTGATTGAACTAAGTTGGTATGGTTGATTATTGATATTATATGATTGGAGGTATATATAACGTATGATTATTAACATTATATAATTGGAGAATAGATAACGTATTAGTGTCGATGGCGTGACATATACTAGAAATATATAAATGCATACATCCAAATATTTGGGAGCCGGGTATACACAGTTGCAGTACCATTTTAATCCCAAAAAAAAAAAAAAAAAAAAACGGAGACATGCAAATTTTCTTATTTATTTGTTTTGTTCAACAAAGAGAACTTGAATAAATTTTTTTTTTTCACACACTTTTTCTTTGATGCTCTACTATGGAGATGCATGATTGTTTCCTTAGAGTATCAATAGTAGATGGAACTCAAAAATATATCTTGAGGTCCAAATTTGTAATTAAAAAATAGATGTAGAATTGGTTGAATTTGTATGATTATAGTAAACAAATAAATCTTGAGGCCCAAATGAGTTGAATGAATATAGATCAAGGTGTTATCTTTCTTTTCTTTTTCCAAAAAATAATATAAAATCTAGAATCTTAAAATTGGGACTACAAATTGAGCATATTCTACAAAATGAGTTACAACTTTCTGAATGTAGAAATTTCAAGGCTCAACCTATAGCTCATTTGGCTGGACCATCATGAAACTCTACTTGAACTTTATTATTCTACTAAATGGGCTCCTACATTCTGAATCTAGAATTTAGAAATTGGGATGAGCTTCCTACTATTTATGTTCTTACAAGAAAATTGCTAATACATTATTATAAAGTCGGATCAGTTGATAGTATTATGGTAATTACCATAAAAAATATTACAAAAATGTGTTAGTTTGTATCTCATTTACGGATGAGCGGTCAAAGAGGATGTAATGCCTATAGTTCGTATTACGTGTTTTGAAATACGTATACGTAATTTGACCCGTATTGCATGTCTCCATGTTTGATTTATTCTAGCATTTCATTGATTGGTTTATTTTTGGGTTGGTTCGGCCTGGCTTGGTTTGCTTTGGTTCATCATGAACCAAAGGTGAACCCTCCTACCTACCACCAACCTCCTTATTTAACCCATTCCCCCATTCTCTCTCTTCATTTACTTCTTCTTCCCCACCATTAGGCAAGTGTAGCTTGCTTCATGGAGGAACTTCGTTTTTATTGTTCCATTCTCTTCCTCTCGAGATTTTAACACACTTTAGTACTTGGCATTTCTAATTTCCATGGCTAAATTTGTGTAGATCTAAGTTTATAGTATTTTTGAATTCTTGGATTTTGATCTATTTAACATTGTTATTTTCAAGTTTTGATGGTTCTATGTTTTAGAGCATTTCGTTATGTCCCATTTTGATCCATGGAAGTCCAGATTTGGGCTTGGAATGAAGGACTTATGAAGTTTGAAGCCATGGACTACATGGTTATCCTTCTCGGAATAATGGAGAAGATGATCAGTTCTTGGCCGCATGAGAGTACTTGACCGCATGAACATTCATGCGACAAGTTTCTGTCAGCCGCATGGACCTTAATCCCGCAGCCGCATAAAGGCCTCCCTTCTTTCTGGCCGCATGAGACCCAAACACCCTTGGCCGCGTGGTGCATAACTCCCTGCAGCCGCATAAGGCTCGGGCAAATCCCTGCCGCATGGACCTGCCCTTGGCGCAGCTGCATAAGTTTCTACTTGACCCAGCCGCATAGGCGCAGCCGCATAGGCTGTGTCCTCCCGCAGCCGCATACCCTTGCTGAATCCCGTGCCGCATGGGTCCACATTTCTCTCCAGCCGCATGGCACTGGTCCTTCACTAGCCGCATATGCTCCCCTCTTCCCGGCCGCATGGCTTTTGCCAGCGCAGCCGCATGAGACCCTTCATCTCTAGCCGCAAATGTCCAGTTTTCCCCCAGAGCCGCATATGCTTATTTCCCTTTTTTTAGCCGCGTGACTCGGGCTGGCCTGAGCTGCATGAGCCCGATTCTCACTAGCCACATATGCCTAGTTCCTTCCTGGCTGCTTGGCCTTCCGTAGCTGTGGTCCTCTTTATTTTATTATTATTATTATTCTCGTTCATATATATTGGGATATTACATTTTTGCTTATATAACTTGGGTTTCTTGATAGAAGGCTGGTACTATGTAGATTTGCACATATTCCCCGAACACGACCGTGGTCCGCTGTGGCGCACTCTCGACAAGTAAACTGACATGATATATCATGACATGCTGTTATGACAGCTAGCCTGACATGATAAGTGTGAATGATCTGGACACCGTGGGCGATTGCGTTTGTACAAATAAACCAGTACTGTCTTGTATCATGTCTAGGATAGGAATTCCTGAGTACCACGGTCAGGGATACCTGTCACGACCCGTTACCCAAATTATTGGGCCGGGCCGAGTCATGTCCAGCCTGTGCTTGAGATAAAGCACAGTAAGCTGTTCTAGAAATAACAAGATAAGACTAAATGTGCTAACAGTTCTATAAGTGAATAAAAGTCAGAAATGCTCCAAACACAAAAGTCGTCTCATATAGAAATAAGTCCAAAGTACAAGTCTGAAATGTAAAACTGGATACATGTCCAGTTACAAAAATACGTAGTCTAATACATGACTACTCTCAAAAGTCTAAAGCAAAAAGACAACTAGGCGAGGTTCCCCGCAGGAACATCCTCGTAAAGCAAAGCCGGGTCCTCGGCAGTATCACCATAATATGAGTCGCAGAGTAACTCCTCCTCAGTAAGGACACCTACAACGTTATCCTGTCAGGACGGGAGCAAGTACTGAATCTAACAAACATATAATACTGATCATGTGATGAAAAGAAATGACATATCATGTTTGTTCAGTTTTAGGAACATTTTATCATGGCAATAGATATTCATTTTAAAGTTTAAAACTGTAGTAGGTGAGTGATCAGTCAATAGATAATCAGGATGTACAGCGGTACATATCAATTTTCTGATGTGCACATACGTACACATAACGGCATCGGTGTATATCCATACACAAACGCGGGACCAGACATACGACACAGATACATATAGAATGTAACGGTGCTCGGTAAATACATACGGAGAAGGGGGGTCATGATCACGTACACTTACTAGCAGTTTCCCCTTAACCCGTTGTTTAAACATGTGAGAGATATGAAAACTATTCTAAACATGGTAGAGACTGAAAGTAATACAACATACAAAGTTTTAACTTGCTACCCCAAGGATCAGCATTTAACATGGTTGGTGAATCACAGTTTATGGTTTATAGCAGTATGTAAAGTTTGTAGAAAGTACTTGCCTCTAGCAAAGCAAAGCAAAGCAAAGCAAGCTGCGATAAAAGTGCTATAGATGTCTGGTAACTCGTCACTGTAGAAATAAATACATAAACTTAGATTTTACACTAAGCTAAAACACTAAGACACTAATTGGTGCAACACGACTTGTGACTGGGCACCTAGCCAAAATGATGACTTTAGCATAGGAGACCAATGTGGGGTGACACACTACTTTAACTAACTTTCTAGGGTCTTTACACTAGTGAGGGGTGAGGTTCAATACGGCTAAAACTCAAAATAACACAAAAGCTGCAAGTCGTAATTATTCAATAAATAAATCAAATGAACATTGTGTTCCAATAATTTTTGAGATAGACAAAAAGCTTAGTTTTACATAAATAAGTACCAAAATGATCCTTGTTAATTATAGAAATTTATTATAATTTTTCTGGAATTTATTAACCAGTACAAGTATTTATAAAATCAGTTTTCCTAAGTACACAGAAAATGAGTTCTGGTTTCATATGCCAAATAGGGACAAAACTGCAAATTAATTACTATAAAAATATACTAAATTAGCTAAATTAACATAGTATCAATACTATTTTTCCAGAATTTTAAAGCAATTAAAGTATTTTAGAAATTCAAAAACAGCATGCACACAATCTGAAATTAAATAATTAATTATCTGCGTATTTGTCCATGTCATAGTTTGAACCAAAGTTCAAATACAGGACCCAGGCATGAATCAAGTCCAATATGACTTGTACAGGTTGAATGTGTGAAAACATATTTGAGCCCAAAAA
>JANAVB010035817.1:13242388-13297897 GCA_029216955.1 Iris pallida | reverse complement strand
ATATATATAATACTTATAATACATTATATATATACAAATACATGTATATACATATATTCAAAAAATATATATATAAATAATAGAAAAAGAAAATAATATATATATAAATAATAGAAAAAGAAAAAGAAAAAAGAAAAGAAATAGAAACACAGCACAGGGGCTCGAACTCGGCCCACTGAGCGCGCGCGGGGGGGGGGGGGGTTTGACTGGGTCGGGTGGCCAGGAGGTCAGCCCGCGGCTTGTGTTAGGATTGGTTTTAGTTAGTTTTATTTAGGTTTAGGTATTTAATATATAAAAAATAATAATAATAATCCTGTGTCCTGACAGTTATGGACACAGGAGTCTACGTGTCCGTGCTATGCACGACACGTACGAACATCTATTCTCGTGTCCAAGCACTGGACTAGTGTCCCCGTGTCCTGGCGAACCACATACGTGGATTCGAGACACGTACGACACAAATCCTCACTGCCACTTACGTGTCCGGCGGTCGATGAGGGTTTCGGGTGCGCTGGACGGCGGAGAAGCGGTCGGGGCGGTGGCGCTCGGGTGGCGCTGGACGTAGCTCGTCGGGCGAACCGAATGGTGGTGGTGGCGACCAACGACGATGGTCGGTGAGGCGGTGGTAGGGTAGCCGGAGTTAGGGTTTGGGGCTTTGGTTTGCGGAAGAACGGGGCTTTGGTCGGCGGTGATGGGTCGGGGAGAGTGGTGGCTGGGCTGAGGGGAGTGAGGGGGTTTTTTTAATAGGGGGTCGAGTCGGTCGGTCTGGCCGAAAATGGCGGGGGCAGCCGGGTCGTCGGTCGTCGGGCAGGGAGTGGGTGAGAGGAGAGAGAGGGTGATCGTGGGGGGGGGGGGGGGTAGGGTAGGTTAGCAATTAGGCCCCCATAGTTTAGGTTATTACACAATGGTCCTAACAGTTGCTAAATGTAAATACAAATTTGCATTCCACACTTAAAAAATAATTGATTAATTACAAACTACATTTGTAACAATTCTAATTATTACAAACTATAATTAAAAAAAAAATTACATAACCATATTAAAACAATTCTAAAAATTACAAAATGAAATTAAAATATTTAAATTAATTACAAAATAATATTTTTGTATTTAAAACTCGTTTAAAAATTATTTAAAAATTCTAGAAAAATTCCTAAAAATTCCTAAAAATTCCTAAAAATAATACTTTTGCATAATTGTAATTAAGTCAGACTGCAGCTGATAACAATTGTGTATACTTACTACATCATCTGGCTGTATTTTGTAAAGCCAGATCTCAAGAATATTTTGACTGAGCGTTGGGACGCCTTACTGCTTTACCTTACATGTTCTATATTTGTTTCTTGTTTGAATGATTGAGACAATAGATGTGTAATGACCATAGTAAGACTTTTATGTAGTATGCACCCCCTCGTCTGGTTAGACAGCATTGATCGTATTATACGGTATTCTTCTACCCGTAATACGTAGCTGGCTGAGTCACTTCCCGCTCCCAGTATTCTGGTTCTGGGGCGTGACACGGTAAGGGACGCCAAAAGATCTAAAGTAGAAGTGGGAGTTCACGAGGTGATAATTAATGCACAATAATAAAGGAGATCAAGTTAAAGCATGAGATAAAATTAATTAGAGAATCTAATAAAATCATTTAGGGACATAGTTCTAGAGAGAAGATAGTCCATTAGATGAATACTTTTAGGAAGCATTAACTCATTATTCAAATTGCAAATAGGTTAGAAGGTCGCAATTAAAAGATCTAGAATTGAAGGAAGGTCGAGTAAGTCGAGGTGGAAATACAGTTACATAGCTGGGTAGATGACTAACGACACTTGTGCTATATACTACATCATGGTCATGAGTGACATGGTAATTAGTGTGGAGTACATCTATCTTATTAGAGCTATCTTGATGGCCTACAATTAAAATTTTAACTCAAGTATCCTCCAAAAGTTTCAAAATAAACTTTCAAAATATACCATCAAAATTTGTATTCACTCCAAGCCGTTCAAATTATCATAAAAAATTTAAATCACTTTCATAAATCTCAAAGCAAACTTTATCACGTTACCACTAACCTTTTCCAAAATTAACGTTTAAATTTAAACTATGTAACTCAAGATTTATAATTTACGAATCCATAAAAATTTTACAATCAATCAAAATTTAACACTCTAAAATTTTCAAATAACTCATAATAAAACTCTTAGCAAATTAAAAGCAATCTCAAAAATTAAGCTCAATGCTCTCATCAATTTTAACTTCTATTCATGCTAAGTTATTCCAACAAAATCATTAACTTTTAAATGGTAACTTCCTTTAATCAATCAAAATAACTTTCCAACATCCTTGAAATTCTCCCAAAAGTTTTAATATTAGCAATCCCACATTAAACTTTTGATTCAAATAAGCTTATCAGTCAAAATCCTTTTTTTTTTTTTACCAAAAATCTAAATAGATTTGTAAATCCTCAATCATAAGACACCATTTAAAATAAAAATTTCTAAAAATCGTTTTCATAACTTTCAAATAATTTAAACCAAAATTCACCGTCATTACTTCCACTTAAAATTCAAATTTTACTAAACACGAAAATCGCAAGTTGTACAACTCAAATTTAAATAATTCCTATGGCCATTTTTAAAATCTAAGATCATTTTCAAACCAAATTTATAACTGTTCATGGATTTATAACTATAATACAATAAATCATAAACATCAAAACTCGAAAAACAAATAAAATTTATATTTGTTCAAAAGATGTATATCTATCATCCAAAACTCATAAATATCACAACTCGAAAAGCAAATCGATTTTTTTACACTTGTGGAAAGATGTATAACTATAACCCAATAAATCATAAATATCAAATCTCAAAAAGTCAATCAATGGTATAAAGATTCTAGCTATATTTTTTTTTCCTTCCTGCAGTATCAATCCTATGGTATTTACTATTTAGAAATCTCAAGATTAATAAAACCTTCCTTGGTAGTATCCTATTTTACAAATTACTAATCATTAAATCACACTTAAAAAAAACTTTTAACTCAATTAGAGTCTTAAATGTATTCCAATTGCCAATAAAACCATTCTAGCTATGTGTTTGACCCATGAGCATATACTAGTGTAGTCATCTTCCTAGTTGACACTAAGCATGAAAATAAGAATCGACGGTAGAAAGGAATCAAGCAAAATGCAGTTCAAGGAGGTCGAACAAGAGTTCAAAATTTGAAGCCAAGGGAAGAGGTCAAGATGTATGGATGAGATTCCTAGATTCTAATCCTATGTTGTAGGCTCACATCGGTACAATTACGTAACCGAAGTGACAACTAGACCTGCATGGGCCACCACAAAAACATGTAATGCCCCAGTCCCAAAATACGTAGGACTAGGAACGTAGACATGCCAGCTGTATACATACGAAGTACACTCCAATATATGGAAACTTCATATGAATACATAAGCTGTAAAATGTAGAGAACCAAGACATGCTAAATCTCATCTACAATATATAATAAATAAAGATAGAATCAACTTGAACAGTCATGGTACAATCGTTGGGCGGAGACAAAGTCCACTACCAACTATCTCAATGATATAAATGTACAAGAAAGCAAACGACAAAATGATAAAACGAACCAAGAGCAATCATCTTCGAGAAATGGAGAAGATCACGGTCTTGGCTAGAACACCTGCAAAAAACATGAACACACACCTGGAGAAGAACCAGGTCCTCAGAGGGACGTAACAAGACACATAATATCATGCCATAACTGAATAGTAAGAGCTCAATAGAAAATATACATGCGTAAAGGTTCCTAACCATTCTATGTGATATGCACTTTGAGGACAACGTTCTACGAAGGGGCTGTAGGCTCAGCAGAGTAAATAAAGAGTGGCAGTAAGTAGCGCTCATCCGAGTCACTATCGGCCTTGGACAGAATGTAGTGCTCATAAGAGTCACCCTCGGCCCAAAATGTGTGTAAAATAAAATGTAGCCCCTACGCTAATAACTGTCCCCTTCCCCCAATGATGCTATACATGTGTCGACTACACGACACTGTCTAATCCTTAATAACTGCCAAGTCTTCTACACAAATCTATTAGCAGTTATATCCTAACGCACGGCCTGTACGCACCAATGATCAGTCAGCACGCCAGTCCGCATCTATATGCGACTCACAACTCACACACAATCTGTGGCATATCGTGACAGTTTATGAGATGCACTAAACATACGGTGGTCCCTTAACTCTAAGCCAATTGCATAAAATATAATAATTTGCATCTATATATAGTTTTGAAAGAACAACATAAAAAAAGCATGCATGATATTGAGCAAAAAATTAAACAGTAAAGGCAAGGTGTCTTGTCTGAGGTTATGTGCAAAAGGGAATAATCCAGTAGCTCGAACAGACCAATAGATGAAGCAAGAAAAGCCAAATGCCGCAGATGACTCCGGATGCTTGATTTTAATTTTTGTCGATGTTGTTGTCGTTGTTTTCGTTGCCGTTGTCGCGGGGTGCTGCTGTGCTCGCGGACAGCATGCCGGAGAGAGGGTAGGAGGAAGGAGGGTGGAAGAAGGAGGAGGAAATTTTTAGGGTTTAGTTTTGAGATTCATGTATATACGTAAGTATATATACTAAGGAGGGGGAGGAGGTCGGCCCCATTGTAGCTGCTGCTACATATACTTGTAAAGGGGGTCGGCCCTCCCCCTTCTTGAGCTGCTGCTATGCGGCTTATTCTTTGTGTTGGGGTGGTCGGGTGGGGCCGACCACCCACTTCTTTATTTTTTTTTTCTTTTTCTTTTCTTATCTTTTCTACTTTTATATATATCTATATTTATATATGTATATATCTATAAATACACCAAAAAATCTATTTAAAATCCAAATACCATTTAAAAGTCAACTATTCAATTATTTAATATATATGAGCATATCTACATATATATATATATATATATATATATATATATATATATAAATCCAATCCTCAATAAATTAACTCAAAATAATATTAGTATTTAAATAGGAAAACATGGTTATCAAATCTCCACCAATTTGAAATAAAGTTTAATATTATCTAACTATATATATGATGCATCTAAAATATATTTTTATATATATACGCAAATTTAAATTGCCATAAAAGGCAACAATAATAATATCACATAATATTAAATAATATCAAAAATAATAAAATGCCTATTTAATTTTTACAAAATAACTTTAGTAATAATAAAATAATAAAAATTGTTCCAACGTGTGAACTTTACCACACACCCTCATTTGGGCCCAAAAAATGTACCAATTTTGTAACACATTATTAAATAATAAAAACGTAAAATTTGTACCACTAATTAAAATACTAAAAATATTCCCAAAAATCCCATTTAATGAAAATATATAATAATAATAAATTTCAAAATTTCAGGGGTTTCACATACTGGCCTTAACAATAAAGATCAGTGGTCCAGTTATGTTCAGGCGAAGGGTTACAACCTCGGTCCTTGTTTGGTTTAAGGGTTGTAACCTGGCTCCCGGAGCAGTTCTGTGTCCTCTCTTCGTTATTGTCTTATTACCTTATCAATAGTATTTGAGACGGGTTTCTATTCAGGTGAAGGGCTGCAACCCCGGTCCTTTTTTGATTTAAGGGTTGTGACCTGGCTACTTGAATGATTTCTTCGTACTTAGTTTATAGTTGTTATCTCTATGATTATCAGTTCTAATTTATTTAATTATCTTTAATATTCTATTGTGATATGCTGGTTTTAGTTCCTAAGTGAAGCCTCCTTTGTGGCACTTGCTCTTTCTGGGGTCTGACCCAGCTGATTTTGTCTGGCCAGATATCGGAACAGCACCAGAGGATCTACCTGTCTTCCAGCCAGATGGTGACCACCAGGCGTAACTCTGGCAACGAGTGGATTTCTTTTGTCCTCCCACTTTATTGTAAACATTATCCTTTTGAGACGTTTAGCCGGCGAGCACGTGTTAGCTCGTATTGTACCTTTATTTACTGTCTGCCTACGGGCTATAACATGATTGACAGATCCTATGGTTGATCATGTATGACTGAACTCTTGCTAGTCTCGATATTTTGTACGACTAGCTTCATGATCATCCAATATGTAATGTATAGGACGCCTTGCTATTATATATTTGGTGCTCTGACATCTTGTAACTATTATTGCTTGCTTAAGATTGAGACAATAGGCTTGTTCATGACTATAGGAGACTGTTGGCTTGTAGTTAAACCCTCATGTATCTAGACAGCCGTGACCGTATAGCGAGGTGGGTTGCACTTCAATATACGTAGCTGGCTATGTACGTCCCCGCTCTCCAGTATTCTGGTACTGGAGCGTTACAGAGGATAACAATGGAGTTGGTAATTTAGTCATATATCGGATAGAAGGTGGGATCATTAGATGTTGATAATTTGAATTGGTTTAGGTCTTAAATGGGAATTTACTTTTAAGGCATATGTGTGCAGTCCAATATCGCTCATAGGAGAACTCCGATTCGGATAACACCGCGTTTCCAACAAGTGGTATCAGAGTCCATGGTTTTGGGAGCTGGTTTGGACGACTCTAATTGGTTCAAGACAAATGGTGTTGAACGTTCATACGTATAATTAGATTATACGAGTCTCTTCTCAAGATGGAGTTAGGAGCATCCTACATAAGGTGGTATGGGTGTCAAAAAATTCGCATACGGAAGGCGTATCAGACATAATGTTGGAGGCAACTACACAAATTGACTTCAATGGTGGGTCCGATATATCCAACGTGGAGCAAGATGTTGTAGTTGACACACATTGGTGGTGTAGATGAACGTGTTGATATGGTTCTGTAGTCGGACGGATCGAGATGACAATGTGTTAGACTCCAGGACGCTCGGCTGTCGGAAGCGAGCAAAAGGTTTCATGGGTGCTAAGATTTTTCGGCTATTGGAAACGAGCTAAGGTGGAGATTGTTAGATTGTATCTCGTTTCCGGATGAGCCCTCAAAGGAGATGACAATTGAGTTGGTAATTTAGTCCCACATCGGGTATGAGGTAGATGATTAGATGTAGGTAATGTATTAGTTGAGGACTTACATGAAATTTTTTCTAAGATATATAGGTCTAGTCCAATATCATACCTAATGAACCAACTTGAATTTGGCATTCCAACAAAATGTTTTTTTAATCTAACCATTATTGGAGGGATAGAGTTAAGTGACTTATGTCCTAAGAATAATGATTGGATTTTCGGAAATTTTCACTCAGAGCATACAAATGTTGGTAAATTCCAACCAAAGCATCAAATTTTACCAAATTCCGAAAAAAGCACCAAAACGCCCTTAGGAAGTGCGTTTTCTATTTTTAAATACTTTTTAATCTTTTTTTTCCTTTTCCGTTAACGACGTTAAAACTAAAAACAAAACGGAGTAAAAAAAATATAAAATAAGGGAAACGCCCATCGTAAGGGCGTTTTCGTCTGCAGTCCTTTCCACGTGTCGCCGGGAGCTGTGGGAGCGGGTGTTGACAAATTTTTTTTTTTATTTTTATTCCCACTGCTTGTAGCCATTTATTTTACGAAAATTTTATTTGACAATCAAAGTATTGACAATCAAAGCATTCTCTTCAATTTAGAAATTCCAAGGGGTGTTTTGCAAAAAAAAAATACAAAACGCCCATCATGGGCGTTCTTTTCAATTTATTTGTAATGTGATGCACTAAAAATACATTATTTATATTTTAGTCCTTTACCTATGGTAGTTGGTAACATTTCAATTTATTTGCAATGTGATCCACTAAAAATATATTATTTGCAATGTGATCCACTAAAATACACTCTGAGATCCATTTATTTCTAAAAATTATTTATTGGAGACCCAAACACTAACCTAAACACAAATATCCTAATTCATTCAAAATCCAAAGTCTAAATAACCCTTTTATTTTTTTGATTGAATATTAAGAAAGAAATAATAATAAATAAAATAATTTTACTAACTACTATGAATTAGTAAAATTATTTTATTTATTATTATTTCTTTCTTAATATTCAATCAAAAAAATAAAAGGGTTATTTAGACTTTGGATTTTGAATAAATTAGAATATTTGTGTTTAGGTTAGTGTTTGGGTCTCCAATAAATAATTTTTAGAAATAAATGGATCTCAGAGTGTATTTTTAGTGGATCACATTGCAAATAATATATTTTTAGTGGATCACATTGCAAATAAATTGAAGAGTTACCAACTACTAAGTTAAAGGACTAAAATATAAATAATGTATTTTTAGTGGATCACATTGCAAATAAATTGAAGAGAACGCACATGGGATGGACGTTTTGTATTTTTTTTTTGCAAAAACACCCCTCGGAATTTCTAAATTGAAGAGAATGCTTGTCAATACTTTGATTGTCAAATAAAATTTCCGTAAAATAAATGGCTACAAGCAGTGGAAATAAAAATAATTGTTTTTTTTTTCGACACCAGCTCCCGCAGCTCCCGGCGACACATGGAAAGGACTGCAGCAGACGAAAACGCCCTTACGATGGGCGTTTCCCTTATTTTATATTTTTTTTACTCCGTTGTTTTTAGGTTTAACGTTGTTAACGGAAAAGGAAAAAAAAATTAAAAAATAGAAAACGCCCTTCCTAAGGACGTTTTGGTGTTTTTTTCGAAATTTGGTAAAATTTGATGCTTTTGCTGGAATTTACCAACGTTTGTATGCTCTGAGTGAAAATTTTCGTTGGATTTTACTTTCATATAAAGTGATGGATTTTTGCACGTATCATCTGAAATGTTCAGCTTTGCACACAAAAAAGTATTTAATTGCTAATATACCCTTCAAATTTGTACTTTTATGTTTTTGCATTGACGTCCTTGTTTTAAGTACACTGAACGTTCTCTCTCTCTCTCTCTCTCTCTCTCTCTCTCTCTCTTTAATAAATCTAAGACCAAAATCACATAACAAAATGCCTAAAAATAGAACGGATTTTTTTTCAATATTTTCTTATATATTTATGCCAAACAAAGTTGACTACTGATAGTTAGTGTAATAATCCTCTCAAAAAACCGTATTACTTTATGCTAATGTTTTAAAATTTATTTTATTTTATTATACTTTATTATCTTCATATTCAGATATTTTTTCGTTTTTGATAATAGAAATCTTGTATCCGTGTCTAACTCTACATCCATTTCTAAAAGATTTGTGCTCTTATTTGTTCGTTCAACCTTAGCGGACCAGTATTTGTTTTCTCATTTGAATTAGCACATGAACAATGTTTTTAATTTAATATTAAACTAATTCTAGTTGGTTGTTATTTTTCTCTCTCACCAATGCTCACCTACAAAGACATCTCACCATTTGTGTTGGCATTCGTATCACCATACAAATCTTCCTTTTTTGTCATGACACCTACACCCATTAGTTGGCAATATGCTATCATTTTCACCATATGTTCATTGTATTTCGTTCTTATTCAATAGCTTTATGTCACAAGTACTACACAAGCTCTCTTTTTTCCTCTTGATCATCTTCTAATCTTTCACTATTTTTGTCTATGCAATTGCTCTCTTTTTGCAACTTTAATAATGTCAAATTACAAAGTACACTTCGAAACATTTCTGACGTTATATGATATGTCCTATTTGTTGGAGTGGGTGGGGTTCCCAACCTATGTAGAGAAGACCCCGGAGTGCGACGAGCGCCGTCCGATGTCGGAGAAGCTCGGGAAGTAGGCGACGAAGTTGCTGCTGTTGCTGCTGGAGCTGCTGGAAGCAGGGGATCCGAGTTCGGCCCGAACTCGGTCCCAGGCCGAGTTCTGGCCGAACTCGGTCTGGCCGTTCCAGGGTTTGGCCAGTAGGTGCTGGTTGCCCCACACAGAGTTCTGGCCGAACTCTGTGTCGTCGGGGGCTGAAGCGAATTTCTGGATGAGTTTTCATCATTGGATCTAATCCAACGGTCCAGGTTGGTTGCGGGATTAGGGAGATATATTGAGTTTTCTCAACCCTAACTCATTATCGCATTGGACAACACAAGTTTGAGAGAGGAAGGAGGCAAGAGTGCCATTGCAACTTCGGAGAAGAAGGCGGAGGATTGAAGGTCGTTTTCGAAGGAGATCGTGTTTCGGGTAATCTCTACTCGTCGTTCTCGCTCTTCGTAGCCTTGTAATCATTGTTCTTATCTCTGAGTGTTGTGGGGATCCGATTTGGATCGGGAGGAGTTTGTAGAGGGTGTAATTCTTCTATTCCATTAGTGGAGGCTTCTCAGGGTTGGACTCCGATCGTCCGCAAGGGTTTCCACGTCAAAAATTCTCTGTGTCTGCGTGGATTATTTTTGTGTGATTGTTTTTGGGTTCGTGCGTTGTATTGCTCGGTCCTCTCGCAGGTACTCTCCGGTTTGGAAAAAGGTTTCCGCGTTTCTTTCCCAACAGAGTGGTATCAGAGCTTTGGGTTCAAAGGGTGTCAGGAGTTGACAGAGGAACCAGAGAGGAGAGATGGACGCGAAGCCGGTGCGCATGGTGAACCTTAATGGCACAAACTATCATTATTGGCGGAGCAAGATAAAGGATTTGCTATTTGTCAAGAAGCTGCATCTACCTGTGTTTGCAACCGAGAGGCCCAGTGATAAATCCGAGGAGGACTGGAAGTTCGAGCACATACAGGTGTGTGGGTACATACGGCAGTTTGTTGATGAGAACGTGTACAACCACGTTGCCAATATTGAGCACGCGAAGACGTTGTGGGATAAGCTGGAATCCTTGTATGCGAAGAAGACCGGGGTAAACAAGTTGTTCCTGATCCGAACGATGATGGGTCTGCGGTACAAGGATGGGGCGTCTATTACGGATCACTTGAGTGATTTTCAGGGCGTGGTTGACCAGCTATCCTCTATGGGAGTCAAGTTCGACGACGAAGTTCAGAGACTGTGGCTGCTGTGTACATTGCCAGACTCGTGGGAGACCGTACGAGTATCTATGATCGCTTCTGCTCCAGAGGACGTGGTCAGTCTGGAGTTTGCAAAGAGCGGGGTATTGAATGAAGAGATGCGGAGACGTTCTCAGGGCACTTCATCCACATCCCACCACTCAGAGGCACTTGTTTCAGAGAGCCGCGGAAGGGGCAAAAGCAGGGGTCCAGGTGGTGGCAGAGACAAGAGCAGGGGGAAGTCCAAGGGTCGTTACGAGGACTCAGAGTGTTACTATTGCGGTAAGAAGGGCCATATCAAGCGAAATTGTTTCGCTTGGAAGAAGGAGAAGAAGGGCGACAAGGGAAAGTAAGAAGAGAACACTACAGCGGCGGCCTCGGTGCATGGAGGCGATGTGATCGTCGTAGGTGATGAGGTCATTACTAACCTCGCCTGCGATGACAATTCTTGGCTGGTGGACTCAGGGGCTTCAGCACATGTATCTCACAATAGGGCACTGTTTGCCACTTACACGACAGACGACTGTGGCGTGTTGAAGATGGGCAACGGAGATGTGTCGAAGGCGGTTGCCGTTGGAGATGTGCATTTGAGAACGAAGACGGGTGCGGTTCTTGTTCTCAAGAATGTTCGTCATGTTCCTGATATCCGTTTCAACCTGGTGTCGGTTGGAAGGTTGGATGACGAGGGATTCTTCAGTCTCTTCGGGAACAGTCAGTGGAAGCTTTCCAGAGGTTCGATGGTGATTGCCAGAGGAAGCAAGAAGTCCGGTCTCTACTATATGGAGGGGAGCGCAGAGGGGGCACAGGAGGTGAACGCAGTCAGTGATGCGTCTACCGAGTTGTGGCACAGGCGGCTCGGCCATATCAGCGAGAAGAGGATGAGCTACTTGGTGAACAAGAAAGTGATTCCGGGGCTCAAGTCAACAAAGTTGGAGAAATGCACGCACTGTTTAGCTGGGAAGCAAAATAGGGTGTCTTTCCAAAGTCACCCAAGTTCGAGGAAGCCGGCGTTGCTCGAGTTGATTCACTCGGATGTCTGCGGTCCTATGAAGGTAAAATCTCTTGGTGGTGCTTCTTACTTTGTGACTTTTATTGATGACTGTTCCAGGAAGGTTTGGGTCTATGCCTTAAAGACCAAGGATCATGTGCTGCCTACTTTCAAGGAGTTTCAGGCCTCTGTTGAAAGGGAGACGGGCAAGAAGTTGTTATGTGTTCGGTCCGACAATGACGGCAAATACATCGGTCCCTTTGATGCGTATTGCAGAGAGCAAGGGATACGACACCAGAAGACTCCGCCAAAGACACCTCAGCTCAATGGTGTAGCGGAGCGCATGAACAGGACACTGATGGAGAGGGTGCGGTGTTTGCTGTCAGAAGCAAACTTGTCGGACAGTTATTGGGGTGAGGCTCTTCTCACAGCTGCTTATATTATTAATTTGTCTCCTAGTGCTCCTTTGCAGGGTGATGTGCCTGATAAAGTATGGTACGGCAAAGAGCCGTCATACAATCACCTGCGGGCGTTTGGTTGTAAAGCCTTCGTGCATGTACCGAAGGACGAGAGGACCAAACTTGAGCCGAAGACGAGGCGATGCGTCTTTGTCGGCTATGGTCGGGATGAGTTTGGCTATAGACTCTACGACCCAGTGGAAGGAAAGCTCTACAGAAGCAGGGACGTGGTGTTCGTCGAGGATCAGACCATGACCAACACTCAGGATTCCGAGACGCCTTCTGAGGCTGAGGAATTGCCTGAGTTAGAGTCATTTCGCTTCGAGCAGTTTCCAGAGGACATCGCAGAGGATCCAGTTATGGGGGAGCCGGTACATGGAGTTGCTCCCAACCTTGATCATCAGCCTGCTGATGGTGGTCAGGGTGTCCCTCAGGAGGATGAGCATGCTGGAGAGGTAGTTCCTGAAGGGGCGGAGGCTGTCGGTATACAGCCAGCACCAGTGGCTCCACTGAGAAGGAGTGACAGGGATCGTCGACCATCTACGAGATACTCACCGGATGAGTATGTGCTATTGACTGACGGGGGGGAGCCCGAAAGTTTCGCAGAGGCTATGGAAGACGAACACAGGCAGGAGTGGATGGTGGCTATGCAGGAGGAGATGAGTTCCTTGCACACCAATTCCACTTATGATCTGGTGTGGTTGCCAAAGGGCAAGAAGGCTTTGAAGAATCGATGGGTGTTCAGAGTGAAGCAGACGGAAGATGCTACTCGCCCTCGATACAAAGCGAGGCTGGTAGTCAAGGGCTACGGTCAGCGGAAAGGCGTGGATTATGATGAGATCTTTTCGCCTGTCGTCAAGCATTCGTCTATCCGTGTGGTGCTAGCATTAGCAGCCAGTTTCGACTTGGAGGTCGAGCAGATGGACGTGAAGACGGCATTCCTCCACGGTGATCTTGAGGAGGAGTTGTACATGGAGCAGCCAGAGGGATTCTGTGAGAAGGGCAAGTCACATTTGGTCTGCCGGTTGAGGAAGAGCTTGTATGGTCTGAAGCAGGCTCCGAGGCAGTGGTACAGGAAGTTCGAGTCGTTTATGGGGGAGCATGGTTATGCACGGACGACGTCGGATCATTGTGCATTTGTGAGGTATTTTGCCGATGATAATTTTATCATCTTATTGCTCTATGTTGATGATATGCTATTAGTGGGTCGGAATGCCACTAGGATAGCGGAGTTGAAGTGCCAACTGGGCGCGGCCTTCTCTATGAAGGATTTGGGCGCAGCGAAGACTATTCTTGGGATGGAGATCAGCCGAGAGAGAGAGTCCAAGATGCTACACTTGTCCCAAAAGAAGTACATTCACCGGGTACTTCAGCGTTTCGGGATGGACGGGTCGAAGAAAGTGAGTTCCCCCCTCGCGGCTCACTTTAAGCTCACTGAGGAACAGTGTCCATCTACCGAGGACGAAAAGGAAGATATGGAGCGGGTTCCATATGCTTCAGCTGTGGGAAGCCTGATGTATGCTATGGTGTGTACGAGGCCAGATATTGCTCATGCAGTTGGTACGGTTAGCATGTATCTTTCAAATCCTGGAAGGGTACATTGGAGTGCGGTCAAGTGGATTCTACGATATCTTCAGGGCACTGCTAGTTGGAGACTTTCCTTTGGTGGTGACGAGCCGAAGCTGGTTGGGTATACCGACGCTGATATGGCTGGAGATGTAGACACGAGGCGATCGACTTCGGACTACGTGATGATGTTTGCGGGAGGAGCAGTATCGTGGCAGTCGCGGTTGCAGAAGTGTGTTGCCTTGTCGACGACGGAGGCGGAATACATTGCGGCGACGGAGGCTTGCAAGGAGCTGTTGTGGATGAAGAAGCTGCTGCAGGAAATGGGACTGAAGCAAGAGCAGTATACTTTGCTTTGCGACAGTCAGAGTGCTATTCACCTGGTGAAGAATCAGACGTTTCATAGCCGGTCCAAGCACATCGAGACTCGGTATCATTGGATACGCGATGTGGTTGAGAAGAAGGACGCGGAGCTTGAGAAGGTGCATACAGACGACAATGGAGCTGATATGTTCACGAAGATTCTACCAAGGAGGAAGTTTGAGTACTGCAGGCAGATCGTCGGGATGACGACGTCCTCCCCATAGTTGTGAAGGGGGAGATTTGTTGGAGTGGGTGGGGTTCCCAACCTATGTGGAGAAGACCCCGGAATGCGACGAGCGCCGTCTGATGTCGGAGAAGCTCGGGAAGTAGGCGACGAAGTTGCTGCTGTTGCTGCTGGAGCTGCTGGAAGCAGGGGATCCGAGTTCGGCCCGAACTCGGTCCCAGGCCGAGTTCTGGCCGAACTCGGTCTGGCCGTTCCAGGGTTTGGCCAGTAGGTGCTGGTTGCCCCACACAGAGTTCTGGCCGAACTCTGTGTCGTCGGGGGCTGAAGCGGATTTCTGGATGAGTTTTCATCATTGGATCTAATCCAACGGTCCAGGTTGGTTGCGGGATTAGGGAGATATATTGAGTTTTCTCAACCCTAACTCATTATCGCATTGGACAACACAAGTTTGAGAGAGGAAGGAGGCAAGAGTTGTAATGCCCCGCTCCGCACGAGGCATTTGGTTGGCTAATTGGATGGGATCAGAATATTGGACCATGACTTATGTTGGGAATCAGGAGAATTGAGACTGATGCAGTCTCTCTTAGCTGGCTAGACGGAATGGATATTGGAACGTGGCTCGCTGGTGGAGCTACGCTTAGTGGAATTTTGGGTGAGTGGAACTGTCCTTCCTCCTCCTTACACCTTCATGCTTAATGGATGAAGTATTGAAATGCTATGAACTGCCCCTAAATGTCCCTTATGTTAGTTGCTGAATAATAGAGATGCTTTTGTTGAGAATTATTGAAATGTACAACACATTGAACTGTTAATGTGATTCGCTGCCTGAGAATGAATTGATAATATTGCCCCTTATGCTTAACACCGCTGGAACAAGTAGACACTTGAATAATGAGATGCCTTATGAATGATAGAATAAGAAATGAACTGGCTATGCTATCGAACCAATGAACTGAATAAAACACTAGAATCATGTACTCTCTATATAACTGTTGCAAGAATATAAAATGTTGCCTGTCCCTTATAAGAAATGAAATGAATGAATGTTAAGTTCCTCTTAAGAAAGGAATGATATGAGATACGTTGCAATGAAGCAATGAATGAGAAATGATAAAGCTGGGATCGTTGAGATCACCAAATGAAATGATGGTAATGATAAAAGAATAAGTCATTGAATATGACTAATGGTGCACTGTTGCCTTTACTTTCCTTAATACATTTTACCATGCGATTTTGTTCACAATCGAGTCGGACACGCATTCGCATGGTCATGGACAACTTGTATACAAGGTTTGAGTAATAATTTCCTCGAACGGTTCCTAGGGCCCTGGGGACCGATTCGGCCTAGGAGGAAATAATGATGAGTGCTATGGGAGCACGGATAAGACGGGGTGGCATAGAGGCTCGCCACCTACTATGCTGACCGCATTATCTTAAAATGAAATGAAATGAAAAGAGTCCATATGGTTTAACAACACCAGTGACCATGTAGTCAGGATGCATGCTAATGAATGTTTTGTGCAGGCAGAGTAAGTATATCAGATAACCTGTATTTGATGCAGGTACGAGAAGTCGGCTATCGGTAAGAAATCACATAATTGTGATATTGTATAAGTTGGTTTAACTTGCCTACTTAACATGTTCAATTCATTATGCTAGAAAGATGCCTTGCTATAAATAGTGCTCAAACATAACATCCATGCTAAGTGATGCTTAAAGTGAGAACTGTCATAATGTTTAAGATGTTAATGTTAACGATGCCTCAATGATGCCTTTTTATGATAACACCTAGTATGCCTCAATGATGCCTTTGCATGATAATACCAAGAATGCTAAAAAGATATGTCCACATGAATGCTACAAAGAATATGTTTACATGCTTCACTCTGATTATTGCCCATGAACTGTAAACTGATGCTAGGCCCCAAATAGAAAGATCACTCTAATAAATGCATGCTTAAATGATCACTTAAATGTTGGTTTATGCGAGTGGGTTGGATTCTGCTCGCCAGTACATAGATGATGTGCTGACCCACGTTTTGTGGGCAGGTGCTCGTGCTTGGAATGTTCTACACACGAAGTTTAGCTGGATTGGTCCCGCGGCATCGAAGATTTGTTGGGCATACAGAAGCTCTCCTTGCACAAGATGATGTCTTCTGTTTATAAAGGGCATAATGTATGGAACATTGTAATCAGTTGTACCAGTGAGATTGTAAGCCAAAGTCGGTATATCGAGTTGTAATCTATTGTATCCAAATATCAAATGTAAGCTGTATAGCATTGTTCAGTTGGTTTCCAATGTAAAGTGAGATGTGCTGTAATCATTGTACTTCAATACAAGTCTTGTACTCTTCTTCAATTATCAATAAAGAGAATAAAGTTCTATATATCTCTGTGTGGCTTTAAGTTACTCTTTTTCTCCGCTGCTATAAAGAAGTGATGTACTTCTATTCAATGAGAAAGATTGTCCTCACTAAATTCAATTTATCTGCTTCTGCCGCTGCGATGTGTTCCTATTTGAAGAATAATCGATTATGTACCATCTTTGCCTTGTACAAGTGCAATACCAGACTTGTACGGCATCACGCCCAAGCGAGGACGATCGATTCCAAGAGATAAAATATGTGAATAAATGACTCTATGAATCGGGGCGTGACAAATTGGTATCAGAGCACGGCTTTACGTCCTTGGTCTCTTCTTTGATTCGTTTCAAATCAAAGTTGCATCGACGATTAACCAAAGATGCTTCCGCGATCACTCAACGTTGCTTCCGCGATTAAATCAAAGATTGCTTCCGCGATTATATTGTTGTTGTTATGTAATCATTTTATGTTGTTCGTGTCTGAAAGATTATTGACCCTCTTGGCTGCTCACTGGATGTTCCATACAATAAGTCTATATACATTGTGATGCCTCTGAATGAATGATTGTTGTTGGTTTGGACACAAATAACCCAACAATGACTCGATGCCATAGTATGCTATATTGTGAATACTGTTTGGAAATGTGGGAATAATAGAAAAGTGGAAATGTATGCTGCAACTAGTGAGAATTGCATGTGATTCTGGGAAAGAATTATGAATGGGATAATTGATGGATGAGTTCAGCAGAACCATTGAATTGACTCATGTGCGTCGGCTAAGTGCTTTCGAGACCCTAAGAATGTTGGCTTATAATATTGAGACCCCGAGATGTTGGCTAAGTATTGTGATCGTTATAGATCATGAATGTCCGGAATAGATTGAGTTGGTATTGTTTAAGGATGGCTTCGTTTCTGAGTGGTATATTGCCTCTACCACCTCAGAACGAGATGTATGTTGACCCTTTCCATAGAATAGCAATGAGACTATCTGTGAGTACTGGGTAGTGCCGAGACTTAGCTGGGAGTCATGTATTGTGCTAGATGACTCGAGTGTCCCCTGACAGTGATGCTATGTTGGGTAGCGAGATTGTAGAAATGATAACGGTTGGCTGGGTTAGAAATTATTTAGTCGAGTGATGACTCGAGCTAGAAAGACAGTTAGTATGCTATGGGTAAATAGACTTGGATAGAGAATATTGTGGCTTAGAACATCTGAATGTTGACTTCGATTGGTTGAATGTAAATCAAATGTTGCTAATACAAAGTTGGTTGCCAAGCTGAAAGTTTGAAAATATTGTCGGTAAATCAAAGGAATATTAGAGTTTTGTGCCTTGACCCTAAGGTGTAATAGATGTTAACCCATCTAGATCACCAAAGGATAGTCGTTGCCTATGTGCATGTATGCTGAGGAATTGAATTGCACTAGAAAAATAACAAGTAGTGACTCAGAATACTGTTGTTGCCTAAGGGATGGTTAAGTGATACATAAATTGTCGGATTGAATGGGATGAACTACTTGACCATTACTGCATGAGATTAAGAATGCCGTAAGATAGTTTGATGATTGAGAAACAAATGGACACGAGAAATTGTAAACATGTTAGATAATGTCGGTATAGGTGATTGTTGGTTGGGATATAGATTGTTGGCTTATGACTTAGTGGTTTGACTCTGTCATACAGACCGAATAGTATGATTCCATAGTTATGTTAAACTATCGGAATCGATGACCCTTGAATAGTTAGCATTGGCTTATGGGTTTGTGTGAGTATAAAGGAATTGGAATAGAAATTGAATCATTGGAAATTTACTTGATGGATTATTAGAACGATGAAGATCGTATGTCGGATTTGGAATTTACCGTAATGTTGATAGATCGATCTTAGTCGATTGTTGGGTAAGTCTAGAATGAGCCTCTGTGGGAATTATTTCCTTGAGGAAGACCCTGAATAGATAGACTTGACCCTAGCGACTAGTTGTTGATTTACCAATTGCTGGCTTAGCCCAATTGGCGATTAGTTATTCAGACAGAGTTAAAACCCATAGGTTTGGGTAGAGTTCCTTAGAACTGTTGGTTGCTTGTTGGCCCTAAGAAACAGAAACTAGTATAACCCTAGTAGCCGTCCACTCTAGGGAAGTCACCTGAATGATTAAGTTTAGCTGTCAGTGTAGCTAACCTTAGAGATTGATTTAATAATAGGTGACCATTGGAGACCCATAGAATAACCTTGTGGCATTGAATGAGAGATGGTGCTAATGAGTATTAACCTAAGGGAATGTATGCTTCAACTTGAGCCTTAAGAGATGTTTGACCATTGAGGATTATATGTCGGCCATAAGTGGGAATTGCAATCGTAAGGTAAGGCTTGAGTGTACCTATAGTCGGGTAGCTAAGTTAAACCTTGACTGTTGCATAGAATTATACCCTGATTCGGGTAATCGATAGTGGGTGACTTCGGATTGTATCTTTTAGAAAAGATGAATTGCCTCGGTAAAAAATGTTGTTGGATTTGGGAAGGAAAATGATTGTCGTTGTGAAACCTTGATATGATTGGCTCTAAGTTAGACCCTTGATCGAATGTTAGAAATGTTATGTTTGGATGGAGATTGTCCCTGATGTTAAGTGGTGGCCTGGAAGATAGTGATTGTGGCAAAGTGAATAAAGCAATAAGTCAATTGAAAGGATGCTAAGTTGGATTTAGAAAAGAGAGTTATATTGTGGCTGATCGAATCGCACTAACATGGAAGTTGGCTGAAGTACATATGTTTTGGGGACGCCTAAAATATGTGTATGGATCCAGCAGAAGTGATTGGTTGTGACTGAGATAACATTATGGGAAGAATTTATCGCACTAGCACGGACTTTGGCTGAAATGCATATGTTTTGGGGACGCCTAAAATATGTGTATGGATCCAAACGAAGTGATATGTTGCGACTGAAATAGAAATGTAAGGAAATGTTGGCGAATCAATGAGAAGTTACAAGTAATTGAAAAAGAGATAGACAGATCGAATCGTTGATGGATTTAAATGGTACAGTTGGATAGATATTTTAAAATGACCGAGTGGGCTGAAATGAATATTGATTTGAAGCTGAATGAGTAAACTCATGGTGATTAAGTGAATCTTGTAGAAGACTTGTTTCCTTAAGTTTCGAGGACGAAACTTTTTCTGAGTGGTATATTATGTAATGCCCCGCTCCGCACGAGGCATTTGGTTGGCTAATTGGATGGGATCAGAATATTGGACCATGACTTATGTTGGGAATCAGGAGAATTGAGACTGATGCAGTCTCTCTTAGCTGGCTAGACGGAATGGATATTGGAACGTGGCTCGCTGGTGGAGCTACGCTTAGTGGAATTTTGGGTGAGTGGAACTGTCCTTCCTCCTCCTTACACCTTCATGCTTAATAGATGAAGTATTGAAATGCTATGAACTGCCCCTAAATGTCCCTTATGTTAGTTGCTGAATAATAGAGATGCTTTTGTTGAGAATTATTGAAATGTACAACACATTGAACTGTTAATGTGATTCGCTGCCTGAGAATGAATTGATAATATTGCCCCTTATGCTTAACACCGCTGGAACAAGTAGACACTTGAATAATGAGATGCCTTATGAATGATAGAATAAGAAATGAACTGGCTATGCTATCGAACCAATGAACTGAATAAAACACTAGAATCATGTACTCTCTATATAACTGTTGCAAGAATATGAAATGTTGCCTGTCCCTTATAAGAAATGAAATGAATGAATGTTAAGTTCCTCTTAAGAAAGGAATGATATGAGATACGTTGCAATGAAGCAATGAATGAGAAATGATAAAGCTGGGATCGTTGAGATCACCAAATGAAATGATGGTAATGATAAAAGAATAAGTCATTGAATATGACTAATGGTGCACTGTTGCCTTTACTTTCCTTAATACATTTTACCATGCGATTTTGTTCACAATCGAGTCGGACACGCATTCGCATGGTCATGGACAACTTGTATACAAGGTTTGAGTAATAATTTCCTCGAACGGTTCCTAGGGCCCTGGGGACCGATTCGGCCTAGGAGGAAATAATGATGAGTGCTATGGGAGCACGGATAAGACGGGGTGGCATAGAGGCTCGCCACCTACTATGCTGACCGCATTATCTTAAAATGAAATGAAATGAGAAGAGTCCATATGGTTTAACAACACCAGTGACCATGTAGTCAGGATGCATGCTAATGAATATTTTGTGCAGGCAGAGTAAGTATATCAGATAACCTGTATTTGATGCAGGTACGAGAAGTCGGCTATCGGTAAGAAATCACATAATTGTGATATTGTATAAGTTGGTTTAACTTGCCTACTTAACATGTTCAATTCATTATGCTAGAAAGATGCCTTGCTATAAATAGTGCTCAAACATAACATCCATGCTAAGTGATGCTTAAAGTGAGAACTGTCATAATGTTTAAGATGTTAATGTTAACGATGCCTCAATGATGCCTTTTTATGATAACACCTAGTATGCCTCAATGATGCCTTTGCATGATAATACCAAGAATGCTAAAAAGATATGTCCACATGAATGCTACAAAGAATATGTTTACATGCTTCACTCTGATTATTGCCCATGAACTGTAAACTGATGCTAGGCCCCAAATAGAAAGATCACTCTAATAAATGCATGCTTAAATGATCACTTAAATGTTGGTTTATGCGAGTGGGTTGGATTCTGCTCGCCAGTACATAGATGATGTGCTGACCCACGTTTTGTGGGCAGGTGCTCGTGCTTGGAATGTTCTACACACGAAGTTTAGCTGGATTGGTCCCGCGGCATCGAAGATTTGTTGGGCATACAGAAGCTCTCCTTGCACAAGATGATGTCTTCTGTTTATAAAGGGCATAATGTATGGAACATTGTAATCAGTTGTACCAGTGAGATTGTAAGCCAAAGTCGGTATATCGAGTTGTAATCTATTGTATCCAAATATCAAATGTAAGCTGTATAGCATTGTTCAGTTGGTTTCCAATGTAAAGTGAGATGTGCTGTAATCATTGTACTTCAATACAAGTCTTGTACTCTTCTTCAATTATCAATAAAGAGAATAAAGTTCTATATATCTCTGTGTGGCTTTAAGTTACTCTTTTTCTCCGCTGCTATAAAGAAGTGATGTACTTCTATTCAATGAGAAAGATTGTCCTCGCTAAATTCAATTTATCTGCTTCTGCCGCTGCGATGTGTTCCTATTTGAAGAATAATCGATTATGTACCATCTTTGCCTTGTACAAGTGCAATACCAGACTTGTACGGCATCACGCCCAAGCGAGGACGATCGATTCCAAGAGATAAAATATGTGAATAAATGACTCTATGAATCGGGGCGTGACAAGAGTGCCATTGCAACTTCGGAGAAGAAGGCGGAGGATTGAAGGTCGTTTTCGAAGGAGATCGTGTTTCGGGTAATCTCTACTCGTCGTTCTCGCTCTTCGTAGCCTTGTAATCATTGTTCTTATCTCTGAGTGTTGTGGGGATCCGATTTGGATCGGGAGGAGTTTGTAGAGGGTGTAATTCTTCTATTCCATTAGTGGAGGCTTCTCAGGGTTGGACTCCGATCGTCCCGTGGTTTTTTTCCCGCAAGGGTTTCCACGTCAAAAATTTTCTGTGTCTGCGTGGATTGTTTTTGTGTGATTGTTTTTGGGTTCGTGCGTTGTATTGCTCGGTCATCTCGCAGGTACTCTCCGGTTTGGGAAAAGGTTTCCGCGCTTCTTTCCCAACACTATTTTGTGTAACTGGATTATTCGAAACACTAAGTTTAATAAGCCTTAAGTGCGCAATGTACTGAACATGTTTTTTTGTCAATGCAGTTCTCTTTCGAGACAATTTTTGTGTAGTAAACAACATAGTTTAAGTAATATGTCGTTATATTTATTTAGAATATTCAAAGACATATCAGAACTTTATGATATAATTGAATTTGCATGTCGTAATTAGACTTAAACCCTACTAAACATAGACGTCTAGTACAAAAATGAGTGTGTAGGGCTGCAAACGAGTCAGTTTTTGTAAGCTTGAGCTTGGCTTAACTAGAATTAATCGAGCTCAAGCTCGATATTTTTTTTAATTTTAAGGCTCGAGCTTGCCTCGAGCTTGTTTATATTAAGCTTGAGCTTGACTTTGTTTAAGCTCGAACTTGGCTTGATAAGCAAGCTTAATAAACATGCTCGATAAGTTCAAAATCAAGCTTGTTAAGCTTGATTTCAAGCTCGCTCAACTTTATTTCAAGCTCATTAAGCTACATTTCAAGCCTAACGAGCTCGATTTCAAGCTAGTTAGGTTTGAATCCAGATACCTATAATATTAACAATTTATTTATAAAAATTTAATTAAAAAATTTATTAATATCAATTATTAAGAACATATAAATATATAATGCACACAACCGTATACAAACATATAAAATTAGAATTCAACAAAGAACAAACAAGCTCCTAAATGAGCCAACTCGCAAGCTCATAAACGAACTCACTTGTAATCTCAAACGAGCCGAGTACTTCTGAGCTTGAACTTGACTCGTTTATTAAAAGAGCTCAAAAATGAAGTTGAATTCCGCTTGTTTACTAAACGAACCGAGCTCAAACGAGCTTTTATCCAGCTAAGCTTCGAGCAGCTGGCGAACAACTTGGCTCATTTGCAGCCCTATGAGTGTGTAGGCCAAATTGGCCAAACTGCAACTCATAATGACATAAAATTTTGTGTTTGTGTACTTACTTGAATATGAAGGATATCCAGATGGTAGAATTCCAATCAAAGGCTCCCTTCGGATTTATGACAAGCATATATACTATATAGCTATCCAGAGGATCCCTATGGGGGTACCCTAAGATATATATTATTTTATCCAGATTATTTTATCTAGAGACTCTTCGTATGGAGGTATGTCGAGCTATTATATTGTCCAGAGATTTTCTATGGGGGATATGTCGAGCTGTTAAGTTATTCAGAAGTTCCATAAAAAGGTACTCCGTGCTATCATGATTGTTATGTTCCGATTTCGTAGAACAAAAAGGTTATCATTGAACGTGATATCGTACAAATTTAAATTATATTATACAGAATAACAATGAACATGGTTGATAATTAATCTGAATATAAAGATTATTGCAGCGGAAAGAATAGGACATGCATGTTGTGACAAAATATCAAGCAAGTAAAGAGTAATATGCATCGCCCATCATTCCCATCCAACTATATTAAGAAACCTAAAACTGTGGACATTTTTTCAGATTTCTGTTGCTCTGTTTCTTGTTTTGCATATTCAGCACAAACCCAGATGTTAATAAATTTAAAAAGTTTCCTAACAAAAATTCACTAATCCCATGGAATTCAAAAAGTTTTCTACAACATGTCATCTGATAAATTTTCTTTTCTTTTCTTTTTTCTTTTTTTTTTCTCCAGTAAGTCATCACACGGGGAGAATAATTCCCTTATTCCATGTGAAAGAATCCTTGAAGAACAATATCATACAAATTACACAACATCCATACATACGCATACAAAGTAAAATATTGTACCGTATTTTTTGCGGTATACAGAGGCGGCTACCGGAATTCAACCGCCGAGGAGTTGTTAGTCTGCCACCGACACACAAATTTCTGGCTGAAAAACCGGGTACATTGTCTCGGCCTGCTGACAACCGGAAGCCCGAGCCGACGGCTCGCTCGTCTCGGCCCGCGAACAACCGGAAGCCGGAGTCGATGGCCCGCTCGTCGACCCGGCGGCGATGGTCTCGAAGTCCATGCTCACGGCGGACATCGGCGTGGACGGCTCGCTCGCGGGCCCCAGCTTCTCCCTCCAGAAGTCACTGTTCCATCGGTCGTCCCCCTCCCCGTCCTCTTCTCTTCTGGTCCTCTCCACCTCCACCACAACCAGCCCCGGCGATAGCCGGTAGACCTCGACCCACGCAACCAAGCTGCCATCCTGCCTCTCCACCGCCACCCCCCTCTCCTTCCTCCTCCTCCTCCTCCTCCTCCTGACCACCAGCCCCTCCCCCCTCCCCACCTCCTCGACCTTGTCGATGATCGCCTCCGCCGGCCCGTCCGACACGAACCTCTCCTTCTCGGCCCTCCGGTCGAACAGCCCCGAGAGGTCGAACCCGGTCGAGAAGGATATAATGTCGAACGCGTTGAGGTCGCGGTCCGCGTCCTCCTCCTCCTCCTCGACGAGGCCGGCCTTGGAGATCCTGTCCTCCACCTCCTCGTGGAACCTCATCATGGCCCTGAGGTGTTCCTCCTCGAGCCCTTTCTTGAACCAGGGGTCCCGAATTATGCCGTCCACCGTGATCCTGCTGTCCGGGTTGACGTCGAGGAGGCGCGATATGAGCCTCCTCAGGTCGGGCGACGTCCACTTGGGTATCCGGTAGTCGCCCCGATATATCTTCCGATACATGGCCATGAGGTTGGGGTCGTTGAAGGGGAGGTAGCCGGCATTGAGGACGAAGAGGATGACGCCGCAGGACCATATGTCGACCTTGGCCCCCTCGTAGCCCTTCTTCGAGAGGACCTCGGGCGCGACGTAGGCCGGGGTCCCGCACAGGGTGTGGAGCAGCCCGTCCGGCCGCACCTGCTCGGAGACCGCGGAGAGCCCGAAGTCGGAGACCTTGAGGCGGCCGGCCTCGTCGAGGAGGAGGTTCTCGGGCTTGAGGTCCCTGTGGTAGACCCCGCGGGCGTGGCAGAAGCCGACGGCGGAGATGAGCTGCTGGAAGAAGCTGCGGGAGGAGTCCTCCGGGAGCCTCCCCTTGTTGGCGATGCGGGAGAAGAGCTCCCCTCCCTTGACGAACTCCATGACGAAGTAGATCTTGGAGCGGGTGGCGAGGACCTCCAGGAGGCGGACCACGTGCGGGTGGCGGAGGCGGCGCATGATGGAGATCTCGCGCTTGATGTTCGGGACGAGGCCGGTGCGGACCACGCGGATCTTGCTTATGCATTTGATGGCGACGCTGCTGCCGGACCGGAGGTTGCGGGCGTGGTAGACCTTCGCGAAGGCCCCGCAGCCGAGGAGCCGCCCGACCTCGTACTTCCCGAAGAGGACCTTCGAATGGGAGGAGGAGGAGGAGGAGGACTCGATCGCTCCGCCGCCATGGTCGGGAGGGCGGGAGCGGCTGGCCGCGGGGCCGGGCATTGCCGCAGCCGTAGTCGACTCGACGTCGTCGTCGTCGTTGTCGTCGGCTTTTTTATGGCCTGTCGCTATTATGGATTGGTTGCTTCTCTTCTCTTCTCTTCTCTTCTGTTCCGTTCCGGGGAAGAGAAGGTTTGGTTTGCTATTATTGGTTTGAATGGTTCATAGCCTCTGCTTTTAGAGAGGAGGAAAGCTTTTATATACGAAGGTTCGTTGGCTTTTTTTTAATTGAGAGATGTTCATCTTTGATGATAAGTAAATGAAATTTTGAGTCACTAAAAGCATACAACCTTAAACAAATTTGAGATATAAAAGTTTTTTTATTATTATTATTATGTTTCTCCAAGGAGAGGAGAGGGAAGAACCAAACAAATTCATAACATAAATATTTTTTTACTATTTTTCTCTCTCTTCAAGATGGTGCAATTCCATTCCTCCTCCCACCAAATTTTTTTTTTGTTACTATTTTACTCGATGTGAAAAATTATTCTATGTGCCAGACTCACCGTATACCTTTTAGTGTTATCCATTGGATGTCATTTGAATAAGTGCATGCACAAATTTTCGTACAATCCAATGGATGGCATGAAAAATGTATGGTCAGTTCGGCACACAGAATAATTTTTCGGTGGATGCAGGAGATCATTCATGTAACTTTTTTTTCTAATGGAACTTTTTTTATGCTTCATTTATTCTGATAAGAGAAAGGCTTGAATGGAAAATGAAAGTCTTTTTTTTTTTTCCCTTAATATGAATTTATTATTATATGAATTATTATTTATATGCCATATGAGAAATTTCTGGACTCCAAATGTTTTATTTGCAGTTACAGATGGCTTACATATATTCATGACTTTATATCATGTAAGTAGAATTGATTGTTAGCCATGACAGTCGCAGTCTATCAATAAATTCGGTGCTCACACAAACACCACATAATTCTTTCATGTGAACAACCCATCTCCAGCTCAAAGCACTCTGCTTCCCTCCCTTCTCTTTGAACCACGATTTGACGGTAGTGGAATTCGCGGTCGCGAACATATATTATCATATAACTCGCATTTTGATGCATCAACAGCATCAATATGGAAAAATTATTGGATGAGCCGGGATCACTATTGTCTATACCTGTCAATGGATAGACGAAAATTCAAATTCGATTCGACTCCGTATCCGAATTTTCGGTTATTTTTCAAAATTTCGGATATCGGATTCGGATATCCGAATATTTTTGGGAATATTGTCTTTTTTCGATACGAATTCGGATATTAAGGTAATCGATGTCTATACCTGTCAATGGATAGTCGAAAATTCGAATCCGATTCGACTCCGTATCCGAATTTTCGGATATTTTTCAAAATTTCGGATATCGGATTCGGATATCCGAATATTTTTCGGAATATTGTCTTTTTTCGGATACAAATTCGGATATTAAGGTAATCGAATTCGTTAATATCCGATCCGACTTAAATTACAAATTTCGGATATCGAATTCTGATATCGGATTCGGATATCCGAAATTTTATATATATTGTAGTATAATGTATATGTAATATATATTAATTAATAGAGAAAATTAAAGAATTTTATTCTCAACTGACTTTTACATAAATCAATTATAATATTATATAATATATATATATATATATATATATATATATATATATATATATATATATATATATATATATATATATATATATATATATATATATATATATATATTGTTAGTCCCTTGGCGAACAATCGATGGAAAACCACGAATTCAGAAACTATTGTAAAGACAATGTTTCCAGCAACAACACCTTAAAGAAGGTGATGTTGTATTACGGGAATCTAAAAAAATTTCGTAATATTTCTCGAAGGCAACAGAACCGTATGACTTCTAAAGAGAAGCGACGGTATTCTCGAAGGCAACAGAACCGTATAACTTCTAAAGAGAAGCGACGGTATTCTCGAAGGCAACAGAGGAAGAAGAAAGCCTGCTGGGGTAAAAGATCACCGGCGCTCAAAGCTATATCCGCCTTACGGACAAGCCTCCAGGAACTAGCAAATTCGAAGAGAACTTTAGAACGCTGGCCAAAAATGTCGACGACTCCTCGGAATAGCAGCAGCACTTCTCTCTCTCTCTCTGGAAATTCTCTGATTATTTTCTGTAACCTTAGAGAGAGGAGATGCTTCTGATATTATAGGCACGAGATGGACTTTTCAAATTCTGAACGCACGCCCTGGTTTAATGCCAGATCCGGATTTTCTGGATCTGAGCCATTTCCGGATCTGAGCCCACAAGACCCGCGGACGTTACATAATTTGAACGGCCCACTCGACCCGCTCGACCCGCTCGACCCGTACGACCCGTACGTCCCGTACGCCACGCAGGCCGCGCAGAGGCTCGCGCACGAGCGCAACTAAAGCGCACAATGCGCATAGCGACGAGCTGTCGTGCTAAGTGCAAAGTGCCATCAAAAAGCCACATTAAGCCTCAAAAGCCCAAGCCCAAGTCCGAGCCCGAGCCCGAGCCCGAGCCCGAGTCCGAGTCCGAGTCCGAGTCGCTAAGCCCCTTCGGGACTTAGCTCCAATCTATTTTCATTTTGGCCAAAAGTTGGTTTCTTATTCTCACCTCTATGTAAAATCCCCCCACATGGCACCCTCCATTGGGCCTCAACCCATGTGCATCTCTCTATTCCTTCATAAGTAATATATAGAGATACATATTGGTGTGATTTTTCGATGTGGGACTATCTTTTAACAATAGAATGTTGTGAACACACACAACACATAGAATAAAACACCCTTCATTTTGTTCCACATAATAACTGTCCATTATGCATTAGGATAGATGTCGCTGACGACTTGAATCTTCTCGCATGGGTTGAACAACAGTATGATACAAGAATGGACTACGTCTTGAATTCTGTACCACAACTGTAATTTTTCCCACTCACATAATGTAGTTATCTGTGCTTCTGGCTGCACATTAAAGGCCTTGTGCCAGCCTGGATTTCAATGTATGTATTTTGGGCGTCTACAAATTTACCCTCAAGAAACGGCCTATTTTTCTGTCCATACATTATAGGTGAGTTCTTTATTAAAGAGACATGGCATGAAGCGTCCAACGCTTCCTTTGCGGTGCTACGCCGCTATGACATGGCCTTAAGCCGAGGACCTTACCCCGAATCACCGGGAACCTCATCGTAGTGTCATACTACCCGTAGCATGAGGTCTAGCCCCTTTGTAGTGCCAAACTACCCAGCATGAAGCCTTACGCTTCTGTGCGGTGTTACGCCGCTACGACATGGCTTGCAAGGCCGAGGCTTTATCCCTAGCTGGGTTTACCTCATTGTGGTGTCGTGCCACCCGTAACATGAGGAACACCTCCTCTTTGTAGTGCTGACTACATCCCTCTTTAATTCAATATACAGCATTAGGCCAACTGCCTATTTGCGGTGCTACGCCGCTGTGACTTGGCTAACATAGCCGAGGATTTACCTCCTTCGAGAACCTCATGGTGGAGTCACCGCCACACATAGCATGGAGTCACACTTCTTGTAGTACTGTGCTACCATGCTTCCTGTAAAGCATAACAGACCTTCACTCAGTCTGAGAACTCATTAAGGCATTATGCCATCCTTCCCACAGGATCAATTTTCCGTAGAAAATTTATAGTAGACAACAGTGGTTCTGGGTTCGAAACCCTTCCATGTTCCGCAGAACAAGTACCCACTGTTAACTAATATTTTTCCAGTCAATAGTTCTCCCTTGAATCAAAAATTAGATATCTGGTAGATTTCTCTTTGAACCAATAACATAAAATTTATTGATAGGATTATAATGACACAATATTAGAATGCCTTCAAACCCATCTTCCTTGCTGTGTCCTCGACCAGCTGTCGTTTGAGGCCTTTCGTGAACGGATCCGCCAGGTTCTCCTGACTCCGAACATCGATCACTGCAATGACGCCTCGTTTGATGAGATCGTTCACTGCTCTGTGCTTTAACCGCACAGTCCTCTTCTTCCCGTTAAAGAGTTCATTTGATGCTACTGCTGCTGCCGCCTGGTTGTCACAGTATATCGGGATTGCCGGTATCTGAGCTCCAACCACTGGAAGATCATACATGAGCTCCCGAAGCCACTCTGCTTCATCTGCAGCAGCATTCAATGCAAAGAATTCAGATTCCATGGAGGAGCGAGATAACATTGTCTGCTTCTTCGATTTCTACGATATAGCAGCTCCGCCCAAGGCGAATATGAATCCACCTGTAGAATACTCGCTCTCCACCTCTGAACACCAGCTAGCATCACTGAAGCCTTCCACTACTGACGGATCTCCGCTGTAGTATAGTGCAAATGTCTGAGTCTTTTTAAGATATCTCATAACACGCTTCACAGCTTTCCAGTGTTCAATGCCTGGGTTGCTAGTGAACCGACTCAGCATTCCCACCGCAAAAGCTATGTCAGGCCTTGTGGCAGTAGTAGCGTACATCAAGCTTCCGATGACGCTGGCATACTCCAATTGCTTGACGCTTTCTCTCGAATTTTGCTCCAGCTTTTGATCACTCCGGTACGGTGTATCAATTATAGGAAGATCTTGATACCCGTATCGAGTGAGCATTTTTTCAATGTAATGAGATTGTGACAGTACTATTCCCGTGCCTGTCCGGATGATCTTGAGCCCCAAGATAACTTCGGCATCCCCCAAGTCCTTCATACTGAACTTGGTCGAGAGAAATTTCTTTGTCTCTGTGACATAGCTTAAATCTGTACCTAGGATTAGCATGTCGTCAACGTATAGACAAACGATAACTCCTCTTCCGTCAGCAAACTTAGTATAGACACACTTGTCTGTTTCATTGACCTTGTAGCCATTTGACCTTATCACTTTGTCAAACTTCTCATGCCACATTTTGGGAGCTTGTTTCAAACTATACAGAGACTTCATGAACTTGCAGACTTTGTCTTCCAGACCTCTGACGACAAAACCTTCTGGTTGTTGCATGTAGATCTCTTCTGTCAGCTCGCCATTAAGGAATGCCGTTTTCACATCCATCTGATGTATCACTAGTTTGTGTATTGCTGCTAGAGCAATTAACAATCTGATGGTTGTCATCCGAGCTACTGGAGCATAAGTATCAAAATAGTCGATCCCCTGTTTCTGAGCAAACCCTTTGGCCACTAGCCTGGCCTTGAATTTGTCGATGGTTCCATCTGCTTTCATCTTCTTCTTGAAGATCCATTTGCATCCGATGGGTCTTGCTCCTTCTGGCAAGTCAACTAACACCCATGTATTATTGGAGGTGATTGAGTCAATCTCATTGTCTATCGCCTCCTTCCAGAATACAACATCTCTGGTCTTCATCGCTTTATCATAGGTAAGCGGATCTGCTTCCACATGATAAGTGACGAAGTCATCTCCGAAGTCTTTCGGCCTCCTTACTCGCTTAGTTGACGGCTCAACGAGTTCTGGTTCAACTGGTGTCTCTTCGACAATAGCTTCTTCTTGGACTACTGGTTCTTTAAGGACTTCTGTCTGCTTTGCACTCTCATCATTCTCCGGAAGATCCGCGAGAACAATATTTTTGTGCCTTGCAAACTTGTTTTCAAAATATTCAGCATCGCGAGATTCAATAATATGATTTGATTCTATATCAAGGAATCTCCGAGCATCACTCTTCTCGGCATAACCCAAGAAGATAGCCTTAGTGGTCCTAGTCCCCAGCTTCTGAATCTTCAGATCTGGGAGCTTCACGTAAGCCAGACACCCCTACACTCGAATGACATTCAAGTTAGGTCTGACTTTGAACCAGAGTTCATGAGGTGTTATGTCCGAAGTTGCATACGGTACTCTATTGAGAATGAAAGTAGCCGTTAATGCAGCTTCTCCCCAGAAGCTCTTTGGAAGACCCGCAGTCAACAGCATAGAGTTCATCATCTCTGTCAATGTTCTGTTCTTCCTTTCTGCTACTCCGTTGGATTGAGGAGAGTACGGAGCCGTCGTCTCATTTATGATTCCATGTTCTTTACAGAATGATGAGAAATCATGAGACCGATACTCCCCGCCTCGATCACTCCTTAGCCTTTTGAGTTATTGTCCAGTTTGCCGTTCAGCCTCGGCCCTGAACTCCTTGAACTTCTCGAATGCTTCGTCTTTAGACTTGAGCAGGTAGACAAAAGCATACTTTGAGAAGTCATCGATGAAAGTAATAAAATACTTCATCCCGACTTTTGTAGAGAAGTGCTTGAAATCACAGATATCTGAGTGAACCAACTCCAGAAGATCTGTGCTTCGATGGACCCTGTGAAAGGGTTTCCTTGTGATCTTCGTCTGAACACACACTTCACATTTCTCTACCTTACCCCCACACTTGGAGATAAGCCCTAGGCTAGACATCTTGTTAATCCTTTTACAATGAACATGTCCTAGCCTATTATGCCATAACTCAAAAGAATAGTTCAAAGTAGAAATAGCATTAATATTATTTTTCTGGGTTACAACAAGCTGAATTTTGTACATTCCTTCAGTCTGAAAAGCTTTTCCGAAGAATGTACCCTTCTTGGACATCACCATCTGGCCAGCATTGATGTCCATCCTCAAGCCTGCGTTACAAAGCAGGCTCCCAGAGATCAGGTTCTTAGCAATTGCAGGAACATGCTTCACTCCTTGAAGTGTCAGAGTGTTCTCCGATGTGAGTTTCAGCTCCACCGTCCCGATCCCCAGTACTTCAGCTTGTGCCTGGTTTGCCATTATGACTTTCTCGGAAGTTGGCTCATAGGAGTCGAACCATTCCTTGTCTGAGCAGACATGACATGTCGCACCAGTGTCTATCCACCAGTCCGAGTCGACCCCCACATTTGTAACCTGCGCTATCATTGCAACCAGATTAGTAACCAAAGAAACCTTACTAGGCTCACCTTTTTCTGGTTTCTTGCAGTCACTTTTGTAGTGGCCCTTCTTGCCACATTTGTAACAAGTCACATGGGACTTGGACTTCTGATTCTTGAATGAAGGACTCTTCACTTTCAGATTAGTGAAGTCCTTCTTCTTCTTGTGAGGAGAAGCCGCCTGCTTCCCCTTGTACTCTCTGGTTTGGACCAGATTTGCTTTCGCCAGTTGTTTGGACAGAGAATCCATCTTCTGTTGAGAGCGCATCTCGTCCTCAACATGGATTTCTTGCAGGAGATCTTCCATACATATGTCTAGCTTCTTGCGGTGCATCCTTGCATAGAAGTTGCTCCAACCCGCAGGAAGTTTAGAGACGATTCCTCCAACGACAAACTTGTCGACAAGAGGCATCTTCTCGTCATCCAACTTTTGGCGCAGCTTCAGAAACTCCTTTACTTGGGGCAGCATAGCCTTCTCATCTTCGAAGGTCCACTTGTGGTATCTTTCAACCAAGAAGATCTTGGACCGATTCTCGTCATCTTCGTACAATTTTCCCAAGGAGTCCCAAATCTCTTTGGCAGAATTCTTCTTGGAATAGGACTCTGCCAGAGAGTCTTCCATGCTATTGAGAATCAACAGTTTACAGATACTGTTTTCTCTAATCCATTTTGCCTGCTTGGACTTAGCAGCTGCAATAACTTCTGCGGTTTCGGTTGTTGGAACGATCGGTTCTTCCTCATTCAGCACGTGATCAACTTCCACGAGTTGAATGTTTAAGGTTACTTTTCGTTTCCAGATTTGGAAATGTTCGTCGTCGAATTTCTCCAACTTGTTAAAGTCGGTATTGACGAACGATGCACGTGAGTTATCCATCTTTTCGAGATAGCTTTGAGATTGTTAGTCCCTTGGCGAACAATCGATGTAAATCACGAATTTAGAAACTATTGTAAAGACAATGTTTCCAGCAACAACACCTTAAAGAATGTGATGTTGTATTACGGGAATCTAAAAAGATTTTGTAATATTTCTCGAAGGCAACAGAACCGTATGACTTCTAAAGAGAAGCGACGGTATTCTCGAAGGCAACAGAACCGTATAACTTCTAAAGAGAAGCGACGGTATTCTCGAAGGCAACAGAGGAAGAAGAAAGCCTGCTGGGGTGAAAGATCACCGGCGCTCAAAGCTATATCCGCCTTACGGACAAGCCTCCAGGAACCAGCAAGTTCGAAGAGAACTTTAGAACGCTGGCCAAAAATGTCGACGACTCCTCGGAATAGCAACAGCACTTCTCTCTCTCTCTGAAAATTCTCTGATTATTTTCTGTAACCTTAGAGAGAGGAGATGCTTCTGACTCGCTAGGCGTGCTAAGTGCAAAGTGCCATCAAAAAGCCACATTAAGCCTCAAAAGTCCATTAGTCCGAGCCCGAGCCCGAGTCCGAGTCCGAGTCGCTAAGCCCCTTCGGGGCTTAGCTCCAATCTATTTTCATTTTGGCCAAAAGTTGGTTTCTTATTCTCACCTCTATGTAAAATTCCCCCACATGGCACCCTCCATTGGGCCTCAACCCATGTGCATCTCTCTATTCCTTCATAAGTAATATATAGAGATACATATTGGTGTGATTTTTCGATGTGGGACTATCTTTTAACAATAGAATGTTGTGAACACACACAACACATAGAATAAAACACCAACATATATATATATATATATATATATATATATATATATATATATATATATATATATATGAGGAAGGATATGCATCCCCACAATTTTTGCATCCCCATGTTCACATCCGTTGGATGTGCTTTAAGTCATTAATCTTAACCATTGGTATATCAACGGTTAAGATTAGATGACTTAAAGCACCATCCAACGGTGCAAATAGGGGGGATGCATGGGGATGCAAAAAGTGTGGGGATCTTGATCCTTCCTCTATATATATATATATATATATATATATATATATATATATATATATATATATATATATATTACAATTTACAACAGAAGATGAAGAAAGGACTCAAATATGTAGAACAATTGAATTTGGTTTTCGGATATTCGGGTAATAATTAAATTTTTGATATTTCGGATTTCGGATATTCGAATAATAGCATTTGAATTTTTTAGCTAATCGGATCGGATATTATTCGATATCCGTTAAACTAAACGGATATGAATTCGAAGTATCAAAAGAGATATCCGTTCGGATATCAGATCGAATTCGGATATTACAAAAAAAATTCGGATACGAATACGGATATTGTCCTGTCCGTACCGATAAGCATCCGTTGACACCCCTACTATTGTCCCAACCGTCTGATGTGTGCATGCACTCATCTCCGTGCCATTTAATAGTTGACATGAAAAATATTATGATAAGTCCGGCTCATCGAATAATTTCCTTGTCAATATGTGCTCGTTTCTCCTCGCGCCCACTCGTTGGATTGCGACGAGAATGTGTCGTTGGACGCGGGCATCGAGTTTGCCCTATAATGGTGTTTTGGTTCCATTCTGTGGCACTATTCCGAGACGACGCATTTCGGACATGCATTTCAGCAAGCCGTGCCTTTCGGTGTCCGATACCCCATATTACAAATCCGAGAGTACTAATGAGTTCTGTGAGAGTACTAATGAGTTCGTATATAGTCGTTGCGATGATTTATGCTATTTCTAATTTCCATTTTGGACTCGATCTAATTTTTCATGCCATGTGGGTGGGCAACGTGTGGACACAATTTGATCTCGGGTTTGAATTTCTTTTCGTAATTGGAAGATGCGAAGGAACAAATTGACACAACCATTATCTTATTCGGCTGTCGGTATCCCTCACTGTCTGACACGATTGTGTCCAGCATGTTGCCTCTACCCAACCGGGGACAAGGCAAATATACCATACACGAAAGTAAAATGTAAGATTTGATTTCCTATTATGCTCCTAGTACGATTGTAGGCACTAACCATCTTAGTAGGCATCCCTAGGATCAAACCTATAATAGTGGCCTAAATGGCATTACTTAGGCACAACTAACTTTTGATCGAACGGGGACCAGAGGTTCTAGTTTTTTTTAGATGTCCGACGATACGTACGAAATTTTGTGCACGCTATATTACATGTATGTTGGGTCCATTGTGTTCCAACTTTCACCACATAAATGGAAGAAAGAATATGTTTTCGTGGCTCAATCCACTGATCTTCCGCCATCCAGCCAGGGTCTTGTACCTCTCCTTGGAGACCACAAGAGCCACTCGAATTCGGTGTGGTCCTAGTTCATTTAGAACTTTTAGATATTCACCCGATGTTAACAAAACTTAATTTTAGCAAAATTAATTATTGTTTATGAATCTTATTTTATTTTATTTTTTTAAATGAATATTTTGAAAATTATGCTCAATAGGTGTTACACTACTTCACTCTCAAATTTTTTTTTTACTAGTTACAAAGAGAGAAGAAAACATTTTTTATGATTACAAAAATAAATTGCGAGCAAATTTAGTGCCTGTTGTTTTTAACTTCTGATGAATGGACAAGTATTTAAATTGTTTTGCCCATATTTTTCTTCACGTACATTTTTTATTCAACTTGGCATTTAAATAAGAGAGAGTTGGTTTTTGAGTATTGGTGTCTCAACATAACATGTAATTAGTGTGACTATTATATCAATTATGTGCGAGTATAATATACATAATAAAATATTTTCTCTATTTTAATATTGCTAGCAGAAATATGCTTTTTATATGGGCACAACCAAATCTTATTAAGGCTAGTCCGGATTGTGGCTAGCCCAAATTTTTTTCTTTTGCACAAGGCTAGTCCAATATTTTGATTGGGGCTGTCCCAAATTTTCCTCCTCCCCCCAAACCCATCTGAACTTCTGAACTTCTCTCTCTTCCATCTGAACTTTTCTCTTCCAAAATCCTCACCCCCCTCATCCGTCTCTTCCACTCCATCTCCTCCGACTCACTCGAATCAAGGTCGTCGACTTCTCGTCCGCCCTCCTCCTCTTTCGAACAAGAGCAATGGCACCGAAAACTTTCTCGCAAACAAGATACCCATTTTTTTCTTAAATTTTTCCTATCCAAAACCCTAGAATTAATCTCGTGTGCATTACGTTTCATTCATTGTTTTAATTGCAAGTATTTCGATGGGAATTAAAGTTTTTTAAATCAAAACAGCACTCACGAACATAGGAGAATGTTTGTGTCGACGTGGACTGCCCGTTCTTCTAGCAGTCCAATCCTTAACGTGGACTGCCAGAAGAATGGACAGTCCCAAGTTACACAGACTATGACTTGGACTGCCCATTCTTCTGGCAGTCCAACATACAGACTGGACTGCCAGAAGAATGGGCAGTCCAAGTCATAGCCTGTGTAATTTTGGACTGCCCATTCTTCTGGCAGTCCAACATAGAAACTGGACTGCAAGAAGAATGGACAGTCCAAAGTTACACATGCTGTGACTTGGACTGTCCATTCTTCTGGCAGTCTAACATAGGAGCAAAAAATTTGTCCTTGTCTTTTATACTACAAAGTGGGATAGCCATGATAACTTTTTCCAATGACAAACTTGTAGATAAACTAAAAGAAAAAATGGACTAGCCTTGATAACATTTGAATGTGCCCATATAAAAAGCCCAGAAATAACGTTTGTGTATATCTTTTAAAAGATCGATGAAGGTATAATTTAACAGACAATTATTTTATATTAGATGTGTTAATCGTATTATTGAATAAATTACGTTAACTATCCCTATGTTTTACACTTATTACAGAAACTACTCCTACTTTGAAACTAATTACGCGGATCACCCCTATAGTTTCTATTTTCTATAAAAATATAACACTAACTATGTTTTATAAAATTTCTAAAGGAGAGGGATGGTGAGTGTAATAAGTTTCAAATAGGGGTAGTGTCACGCCCCGATCCCGCTAGGGTCATCCGTCTTGCTTGGATCCCTGCGGGATCGATCGTCCTCGCTAAGGCGTGATGCCGTGCAAGCCTAAGTTGCGCTTGCACAAGGCCATGTACCTGCACAAAAATAACTAGTCAAGCAAAAACACACGCACGCACCCATTAGTCAAGCAAAACACACGCACGCACCCATTGCAGAAAACCAAATGTTGGACACAGAGATTTGAAATGAAAATACTCATTTTATTCATAGCTTGATAGGAATACAAGTACAAAGCTTTGCAACTCAGATTTGCCTTATAATTTGGCTACAAGATACTCTTTGAAACACTCTTTTGAAATTTTCCACAATGCCCATACATGATATCCTTTATTACAAGCTGGAATTGAAAGACACCTTCAAAGGAAATGAAAACTGGAAACTTGCAATTGACTGAAAGTAAACTTTGAGGCGATCCACGAGCTCTACTGGGCTAGACGAGCTTCGGTGCCTCACTTGAAATCCCCCTGTCTCCTGCTTACTGAAAAGGATGCCCACAACGTGGGTCAGTACACATCATGTACTGGCGAGCGGCTTTTGGCCGAACTCGCAAATCTCTGCACTAAATCAATATGTTGAGCTAACATTTACTAGTGATCTTTCTACTTGTCTAGGTTCTTTTTAACAATTCATAAGAACATGACAGATAGAATATATCATAGCAACTTACCCTCGCCGGCAGTCATCCCTGCACAAAACCACGTTAGCACAATTTGCATAATGAGTAATTCATGATTCATTCTTGCAGATATTGAAGTTGTCATTTGGGTCATGTAGGTGGACTATTCTACATGTTGGTCCATGGGTTTTCCCCATGATTAGCCGCTGTGACTCTTTGGTTCAGCTCGTCGCTAAGGACACAGATATTCGGCTACACTTTTAACATGGGTCCTTGTACCCAGTGTGCTCATAATCTCTCCTAGGCCGAGCGGTTCCAGGTGCCCCCAGATACCACCCGAGAGACAAATAATTCCTTGTATACAAGTTATCCGAGACCAAATGCATGCTCTAGCCGTTCTATCAGATGAGACACACTTGGACTTATGCACAGGTATACGACACGTTTGATTCGTGCCTTCAGGTTTATCTCAACATGTACAAGTTCGTCTGTACATGTCTATATTTCAAGCATACTGATGACAAGCAGATGATCATTCTTATCGAGCAGATAGAGTAGCAACACATATTCTTGTATTTGATTCAATTCAATTATCTTCTCTTATCTTTTGTGGATGTGGTATCGTTGATCATTGGGACAAGGCAACAGAGTAGACTAGAGATCATTTTTCTTAGGCGTACAGATCAATGTCTGTTCGGTTGAAGCAACTCACCGAGATGAATCTTAGTTGAGAGAAGGAGGGACTTCACGCGCCGTTCACGAACAATTCACGCGGCCTACAATGGCACCAACAGTTGATTAGCATACTTCGTCTCTTTCTCTCAAGATTCGGAATGAATGCGAAATGCGATGAAAGCGAACAATGAAAACCAATCATCGAAAACCAACACGAAAACGCATTCATCAAAACCAAGCAGCGAAGAGAAAACATTTAGCAAAACTCTTGGATTCATTTCAATAGAAGCCAATCCATCAATTGGAAAGGTTCATTGCATTTCATCCGTGATCAATCGATACCGGCAAAGGTTTCACCAAGTACTCAGTTCATGACTGAGTCAACAAGCCGTAGGTATTACATAGTGGACCGCAAGGAGCGGGGCACTACATAATAACCCACCGAGAAAAAGTTTTGTCCTCAAAACTTAAGAAACAAAACTCACCTCCACTATTGTTGCATTCTGGGTCAAGCAACGTGGAGAGATTGAAGACGCGTCCATTAATCCGCTGCGGCTGGTTCTGCGGATTGTCTCGAAGGGGCGGTGGGCCTGGCAGCTGCCCACGCTCTTCAGTATCGTCTCTATTTCGATTTCTCTTCGGGCAATTTCGGATGGCGTGACCTTGTTGGCCACAACGAAAACAAGCGTGGTTTGCGGTACGACAGTCCTCCTTGGTGTGTCCATGCTTTCCACAGTGACTGCATACCAAACCTTTCGCAAAGCGACATTCTTCACTCGCATGTCCTCGTCGACCGCAGTAGGAACAGATTGTCTCATTTCGTGGTTCCCCATCGGTCTTTTTCTCTCCGTCATGATTTCTCTTGGCGGGCTGATTCCGACTGTTCGGCGCTTTGTTGGACGCTTTCTTCTGCTCGAACTGTTCTACCTGAAGCGCCGCCTCAAAGGCTTGAGAATAGGACCCGCATTCTCGATTCAGCACACTTAACTGGATGTCGTAATTCAGACCTTCCACGAATCGATTTATACGAGTCTGTTCCGTGGGGAGCCAAGCAGCGGCAAAATTTGCCAACTTAGCAAATTCAGATTCATAGTCCTCCACGGACATATCCCCCTGTTTCAGTGTGATGAAGTCATCCTCCATCTTCTTGCTCATGGCTCGAGGCAGATATTGATCCAGAAACGTCTTCTTGAACAAGGCCCACGAGATCTTTCCATTCCTAGCCGTTGCGAGCAGTGCCGGCTTCTTCGCCTTCCACCAGTCCTTCGTCCGCAGCCATAGGAGCATAACGGCACAGACTACCTTTTTGCTACTTGGAACTCCTATGAACGCGAACAGAGTCTCTATTTTATCAATCCAGTCCATCACCTTGTCGGGTGACGTCCTGCCTTGAAATTTCGGAGGTTTCGCGTCCAAGAAGTCCTTTGGCCTAAAGACAGTATGCCTTTGCGCCGGCTGGGGCTCATCATCCTCTACGGGCTCGATCTCGGGCGTTCCCGTTGGTTCCGTCGCTGCGGTGGCATCTCGATTTGTCGCAAGCGCCGTGACAAGCTGGATCAGGGCATCCAACTGCTTTTGTTGGGCAGCCGCTCGGGCCTCATGTATCTGATTTCTTTCCTCATTGTCCTGTCTCTGTAACTCCAACATTGTCATGATGCGTTCTACCGCATCGGTCGAGCCAGATGGTCGAGGAGGAGCCATTTCTCTACAAAATAGTGTAACTTCTGTCAGTCTCATAAAATATTATGGACTTATTGTATGGGGCATTGGTTTTCATAACCCAAAATTCGGACACTTTTGAAAGCCGTCAAAGTACTTTATATACTTTTTGAAAACGATATTTGCAAGAGGCCAAGGACGTAAAACTGTGCTCTGATACCACTTTGTCACGCCCCGATCCCGCTAGGGTCATCCGTCTTGCTTGGATCCCTGCGGGATCGATCGTCCTCGCTAAGGCGTGATGCCGTGCAAGCCTAAGTTGCGCTTGCACAAGGCCATGTACCTGCACAAAAACAACTAGTCAAGCAAAAACACACGCACGCACCCATTAGTCAAGCAAAACACACGCACGCACCCATTGCAGAAAACCAAATGTTGGACACAGAGATTTGAAATGAAAATACTCATTTTATTCATAGCTTGATAGGAATACAAGTACAAAGCTTTGCAACTCAGATTTGCCTTATAATTTGGCTACAAGATACTCTTTGAAACACTCTTTTGAAATTTGCCACAATGCCCATACATGATATCCTTTATTACAAGCTGGAATTGAAAGACACCTTCAAAGGAAATAAAAACTGGAAACTTGCAATTGACTGAAAGTAAACTTTGAGGCAATCCACGAGCTCTACTGGACTAGACGAGCTTCGGTGCCTCACTTGAAATCCTCCTGTCTCCTTTTGCTTACTGAAAAGGATGCCCACAACGTGGGTCAGTACACATCATGTACTGGCGAGCGGCTTTTGGCCGAACTCGCAAATCTCTGCACTAAATCAATATGTTGAGCTAACATTTACTAGTGATCTTTCTACTTGTCTAGGTTCTTTTTAACAATTCATAAGAACATGACAGATAGAATATATCATAGCAACTTACCCTCGCCGGCAGTCATCCCTGCACAAAACCACATTAGCACAATTTGCATAATGAGTAATTCATGATTCATTCTTGCAGATATTGAAGTTGTTATTTGGGTCATGCAGGTGGACTATTCTACATGTTGGTCCATGGGTTTTTTCCATGATTAGCCGCTGTGACTCTTTGGTTCAGCTCGTCGCTAAGGACACAGATATTCGGCTACACTTTTAACATGGGTCCTTGCACCCAGTGTGCTCATAATCTCCCCTAGGCCGAGCGGTTCCAGGTGCCCCCAGATACCACCCGAGAGACAAATAATTCCTTGTATACAAGTTGTCCGAGACCAAATGCATGCTCTAGCCGTTCTATCAGATGAGACACACTTGGACTTATGCACAGGTATACGACACGTTTGATTCGTGCCTTCAGGTTTATCTCAACATGTACAAGTTCGTCTGTACATGTCTACATTTTAAGCATACTGATGACAAGCAGATGATCATTCTTATCAAGCAGATAGAGTAGCAACACATATTCTTGTATTTGATTCAATTCAATTATCTTCTCTTATCTTTTGTGGATGTGGTATCGTTGATCATTGGGACAAGGCAACAGAGTAGACTAGAGATCATTTTTCTTAGGCGTACAGATCAATGTCTGTTCGGTTGAAGCAACTCACCGAGATGAATCTTAGTTGAGAGAAGGAGGGACTTCACGCGCCGTTCACGAACAATTCACGCGGCCTACAATGGCACCAACAGTTGATTAGCATACTTCGTCTCTTTTTCTCAAGATTCGGAATGAATGCGAAATGCGATGAAAGCGAACAATGAAAACCAATCATCGAAAACCAACACGAAAACGCATTCATCAAAACCAAGCAGCGAAGAGAAAACATTCAGCAAAACTCTTGGATTCATTTCAATAGAAGCCAATCCATCAATTGGAAAGGTTCATTGTATTTCATCCGTGATCAATCGATACCGGCAAAGGTTTCACCAAGTACTCAGTTCATGACTGAGTCAACAAGCCGTAGGTATTACTCAGTTAAGTGTGCTGAATCGAGAATGCGGGTCCTATTCTCAAGCCTTTGAGGCGGCGCTTCAGGTGGAACAGTTCGAGCAGAAGAAAGCGTCCAACAAAGTGCCGAACAGTCGGAATCAGCCCGCCAAGAAAAATCATGACGAAGAGAAAAAGACCGATGGGGAACCACGAAATGAGACAATCTGTTCCTACTGCAGTCGACGAGGACATACGAGTGAAGAATGTCGCTTTGCGAAAGGTTTGGTATGCAGTCACTGTGGAAAGCATGGACACACCAAGGAGGACTGTCGTACCGCAAACCACGCTTGTTTTCGCTGTGGCCAACAAGGTCACGCCATCCGAAATTGCCCGAAGAGAAATCGAAATAGAGACGATACTGAAGAGCGTGGGCAGCTGCCAGGCCCACCGCCCCTTCGAGACAATCCGCAGAACCAGCCGCAGCGGATTAATGGACGCGTCTTCAATCTCTCCACGTTGCTTGACCCAGAATGCAACAATAGTGGAGGTGAGTTTTGTTTCTTAAGTTTTGAGGACAAAACTTTTTCTCGGTGGGTTATTATGTAGTGCCCCGCTCCTTGCGGTCCACTATGTAATACCTACGGCTTGTTGACTCAGTCATGAACTGAGTACTTGGTGAAACCTTTGCCGGTATCGATTGATCACGGATGAAATGCAATGAGCCTTTCCAATTGATGGATTGGCTTCTATTGAAATGAATCCAAGAGTTTTGCTGAATGTTTTCTCTTCGCTGCTTGGTTTTGATGAATGCGTTTTCGTGTTGGTTTTCGATAATTGGTTTTCATTGTTCGCTTTCATCGCATTTTGCATTCATTCCGAATCTTGAGAGAAAGAGACGAAGTATGCTAATCAACTGTTGGTGCCATTGTAGGCCGCGTGAATTGTTCGTGAACGGCGCGTGAAGTCCCTCCTTCTCTCAACTAAGATTCATCTCGGTGAGTTGCTTCAACCGAACAGACATTGATCTGTACGCCTAAGAAAAATGATCTCTAGTCTACTCTGTTGCCTTGTCCCAATGATCAACGATACCACATCCACAAAAGATAAGAGAAGATAATTGAATTGAATCAAATACAAGAATATGTGTTGCTACTCTATCTGCTCGATAAGAATGATCATATGCTTGTCATCAGTATGCTTAAAATGTAGACATGTACAGACGAACTTGTACATGTTGAGATAAACCTGAAGGCACGAATCAAACGTGTCGTATACCTGTGCATAAGTCCAAGTGTGTCTCATCTGATAGAACGGCTAGAGCATGCAGTTGGTCTCGGACAACTTGTATACAAGGAATTATTTGTCTCTCGGGTGGTATCTGGGGGCACCTGGAACCGCTCGGCCTAGGAGAGATTATGAGCACACTGGGTACAAGGACCCATGTTAAAAGTGTAGCCGAATATCTGTGTCCTTAGCGACGAGCTGAACCAAAGAGTCACAGCGGCTAATCATGGGGAAACCCCATGGACCAACATGTAGAATAGTCCACCTGCATGACCCAAATGACAACTTCAATATCTGCAAGAATGAATCATGAATTACTCATTATGCAAATTGTGCTAACGTGGTTTTGTGCAGGGATGACTGCCGGCGAGGGTAAGTTGCTATGATATATTCTATCTGTCATGTTCTTATGAATTGTTAAAAAGAACCTAGACAAGTAGAAAGATCACTAGTAAATGTTAGCTCAACATATTGATTTAGTGCAGAGATTTGCGAGTTCGGCCAAAAGCCGCTCGCCAGTACATGATGTGTACTGACCCACGTTGTGGGCATCCTTTTCAGTAAGCAAAAGGAGACAGGGGGATTTCAAGTGAGGCACCGAAGCTCGTCTAGCCCAGTAGAGCTCGTGGATCGCCTCAAAGTTTACTTTCAGTCAATTGCAAGTTTCCAGTTTTCATTTCCTTTGAAGGTGTCTTTCAATTCCAGCTTGTAATAAAGGATATCATGTATGGGCATTGTGGCAAATTTCAAAAGAGTGTTTCAAAGAGTATCTTGTAGCCAAATTATAAGGCAAATCTGAGTTGCAAAGCTTTGTACTTGTATTCCTATCAAGCTATGAATAAAATGAGTATTTTTATTTCAAATCTCTGTGTCCAACATTTGGTTTTCTGCAATGGGTGCGTGCGTGTGTTTTGCTTGACTAATGGGTACGTGCGTGTGTTTTTGCTTGACTAGTTGTTTTTGTGCAGGTACATGGCCTTGTGCAAGCGCAACTTAGGCTTGCACGGCATCACGCCTTAGCGAGGACGATCGATCCCGCAGGGATCCAAGCAAGACGGATGACCCTAGCGGGATCAGGGCGTGACAGGTAGTCTCTGTAATACTCATGAAACATAGGGGGGGTTGGTGTATTTATTTCTTGGCTTAATTGCACTTTGCTACCCTCAACTATTCCGCCTTTTCAACTTGATACCATAAACTTTTTTTCGTAACAAATTGGTACCTCAACTATTATTTTTTTTCAACTTGATACCTAATTTTTCAAAAATTCCGAAAATGCCCTTCCCTCTTCCTTCCCTCCACCCCCTTCCCCACTCCGGCCACCCCCCCTGCTAGCTCTGGCCGCCCCACCCCCCACCCCCGCTAGCTCCGCCCCCCCCCCCCCCGCCCCCCACCCCCCCCCTGCTACCTTCGGCCACCCCCTGCCTCGCCTCCCGCCCCGCCCTCCCTCCCCAGCCCCCCTCCTCCCGTGCTGCCGCGGCCTAGGGGAGAGGCGGGGGCGGGCGGGCGGCCGGAGTGAGCAGGGGGGGTGGGGGGCGGGGGGGGGGGGGGGGGGGGGGCGGAGCTAGCAGGGGGGGCGGGGCGGCCGGAGTGAGCACGGGGGACGGCCGGAGCGTGCAGGGGGGGAGGGTTAGGGGTAGGGGTAGGGGCATTTTAGTCCAAAATAACATCTGGGTACCAAATTGTTACAAAAAATAGTTTAGGGTACAAAGTTGAAAAATGGTAATAGTTGAGGGTAGCAAAGTGCAATTAAGCCTTATTTCTTATTAATTTAACTATCACAGGTGGCCTTACTATTGGAAGTAAGCTTATGTGTAGTGTTACTTCACCCGCTAAACAACAAAAATTTACAAAGTTGTGGTACCAATGCAGGAAGCCATATACAAAATTTGATATATATATATATATATATATATATATATATATATATATATAACAAAATTTGATGTGGATGTTAAACATAGATGAAACTCTAACCTTTTTATGCTGAAATCATGTTAACATCGTAAACAAGAAACTACAATGTTTTATAGTGTGAAGAAAAAATGATGCTTACCTCATGTCCTACATGGATTGGAATTGTGCTAAGCTAATGTCAAATTTTTGGAAGAATTTTATAATGCTAAGAGTATTATTTAATTGGTATTAGTTATCATAAATTTTGTTTGATTCTACAATAACTTTATAACATTTCTGAATGTTTCATGTTTTTGAAGAAATTATTCAAAAGATGGATACAAAATATAAAAATATTTGGGAGATGTCCTTACACTCGCCTCCATTGAGGCTCAAAATCCTAACTACTTGGGCCGCATGCATTTCTCTTAACCACTAGACTAAAGGTCATTTAGATTAAAATTTAAATTTGTTATATATATTCAACATGAAGAATGGAACTCAACCAAATAAGAAAAATACCTCCTACTTTAACCATATGAGTTAGAAGATATATATATATATATATATATATATATATATATATATATATATATATATATATATATATATATATATATATATATATATATATATATATATATATTAGTAATCTTGTATCGAATGTAACATGGCTCTCCTTTATCACAAAATAGTTGTTTTTTAGTGTTAGTATGTTAAACTTGTCCATTAGAGATCCTAGGTTAAATTCTTGGTTGTAATATTTTTTAAAATTTACTTTTAGTTCAATTTTTTTATATTATATATGGACAATATTTTAAAAGTTTGCCTAGAGCTCCTATGAATTCAGGGTCGACCTTTGTAGTACCCCGTCCCTACATCGTGCCCCGTCTCCGTCGACGGGGTGCGCGAGAAAGGAACACTGTCGCTATCGATTCGGTCGGGACCGATATGTCGGAATCGGCCGAGTCGATCGAACGGGAACGGTTGAATTAAGATCCATTCCACGTTATGGAATGGCTTCTTCGAAACCAAATCCCATATTCAGCGGGTTGCGCCTCGAGGATTGGCTCTGCGGCTGAGACGGGAGAGACCTCCCGTTGCTCTGATTTTTCATGCCGCACTTGATTTGGCTTTGGTTTTCGTGAATGCGTTTTCGTGAATGTTTTCGATGGGTTTTCGTGTTGCGTTTTCGAGCTTCGCATTCATATCGAATATCCTTGAATTATACAGTGTTCTAATCAGTTGCTTATACGATTGTAGGTGATCGTGTAGGCGACGTCAGCACAGCCAACCGGTCGCTCGCTTGAAGCAAGGCTATGGCGAGTGGCTGACCTCCTTCGTTCCGTCCCTCTACTTCAAAACTCAATATATGAAGTAAAATAAATGCTTGTCATAATAGTGTAGAATCAATGAAATCGTGGCACGATACTTCACGAAACACTTGTTAACGAACTGCCGATTTTGGAAATGGAAAACATGCTTCCCTATGCAATTATACTTGGTCTATGCCAAACCAATGAATGAATCAATTAACGCTTATCGCAACGATACGGATAATTGAGTAAATCAACTAAGTTCCAAAGAAAACGGTCATTGGACAACTTGTCGACAAGGTGTAGTTTCCTCGAACGGTTACCTAGGCCAAGGGACCGATTCGGCCCGGGAGGAACGAGTGTATAGCAAGTGCCAGCCTTTCATCGGCTCGAGTTATACGGAAACTTTCGTACAGGGCTCGCTACCCGACGCGAAAGGGTCACCGTCTAACTCAGTTATATGTCTGCAATGGCTTGAAATTGTCAGTGGCCTTCACACCCTTCTCACTACTTAACAAATGCACGTGGCACGGGGTGAATATGATAGTTGCTTAATGTTACACAATTTCATATGCTTGCCTCAAAACATGTTAACATACAAATCGAGCAGGATGGTTAGAAAGATTATTGAAATAGCTAGCTAACATGTTTACGAAACTTCTTGAATCAAAGGCAGAGCTTGGATTTTAATTAGCCATTCGCCAGTACATGTGTTCTGTGCTGATCCTCGCTCCTTACAGGTCCGACGAACCAGGAAGGACGCGCCAACTAGCTCGGCGACGTTCGTGACTTTTGAAGCTTCGTCCGTACGTCGAAGACTCTCTCTATCTGCGACTCCACTCGTGAAGGCTCACGACAGTCCAAGAAAAATGACTCAGAGTCCCTCCCATCCAGGTCAATGGAGTACTTGTGTATATTGAGGGATGTGTGCAATGTATGGAACGGCTATCTCATCGGCACTCTTTTGTAATCGAGTCATGTTGTAGCCCGTACGGCAATGAGTCTTGTATCGGAGTCTGTAATAGATGTTCATTATCAATAAAGATCAAGTTTCCTTTACTTATTGTGTGTATCAATTTGTCTGCGTACTCTCTTAGATCTCGCGTGTCTCGGATTACCTTATGACTAGGCCTTGTACGATCGCAAATTAGGTTCGCACGGCATCACGCCCCGGGGGACGACTATCGATTCGACAGAAATCGGGGCATGGCATAATGGTATCAGAGCACGGCTTTACATCCTTGGCCTCCAGTATCGAGTTCTAGCCTCCAACCGTTGACCTCGTGTCGATGAGAAGAGTTGTTCCATACGCTGAACCCAGGACATTTTCTGAAACTAACGAAAGTTGCCTTTCCTTTCCCTGCATTTACGGGAGCTCAGACGGAAGACGAGACGAGCGCTTCCAGCGGCTCGAGTGCTTCTAGACCCGAGCATTCCGTCAACCCAACGGAAATGACGCCTACTGTAGCCGGACCTTCCGGCGACCCGATGCAACGTACGCTGCAGATGCTTGAAATACAGCAACGTCAAAACGAGCTCCATCGTCAGCAAGCGGAGGCTCGTCAGACTCAATTTGAAAATCGATTCGAGGCTCAATTCAAGCTACAGCAGCAGCAGCTGAATACCCTCCAGCAGATCATACAGTCTGTCGTCGGCAACAACAACAACTCAACGATGACACCTGTCGTGACCCAGCCTGCGGTTCGATCTAACGAAGCTGAACCAGAGGCGCCCGTGCTCTCAACTGCGGCACCGAGAAGTTCTAACTTCGACGTGTCAAAATTCACTAAAAGCTGTCGTACTTCCTTCAACGGTACAAAAGATCCCTCGGTGGCGATCGACTGGCTGGAGGAGCTGGAAGATAAGTTTGAGCTCCTGGGTGTCGAGGACTCAAAGAAAGTCGCATGTGCTCAACTTCTACTTCGAATGAACGTGCACGATCGGTGGGCTGTGCAGAAGCGGGCAATTCGACGTGAAGACGAGACGGCGGCGATCTCATGGACGACATTCAAAAAGGCGTTCGAGACTGAATATCTTTCTGCAGCCGTGCGACAGGAAAAAGAAGATGAGTTTAGGCAGTTAAGGCAAGGCAATATGACTGTACGACAATATGCGGCCAAATTCAACAAACTGGCCAAGTTTGCTGGGGACTTCCTACCTACCACTGCAAGTCGAGCTCGACGATTTGAAGTGGGTCTACGTTCCACTATCTGCACTCACGTTTCGGTGGGTGAATACCAAATTGTGGGCGAGGCACTCAACCACGCCATCCGTCTGGAGTCCGAGTATCCTTCTACTACTACCGGCGCTGTTCACTTTAATAACAAACGTCATAGTAATGTGGGAGGCAACAACGCACTAGGGCGTCAAAACCGCGGCAACGGAGGCGGTAACCAGACGAAGGATCGAGTGGTCTGCACTTTCTGCTCCAAGGAGGGGCACTTGATCAGCGAGTGCCGATTGAAGAGCGGCGCGTGCCTCGCGTGCGGCCGAACCGACCATATCGTAAGCAACTGTCCGGTGAAGTCAAACCAGCGCCATTAACAATACCATCAGAACCGAGGCCAAGCACCTCGGGCTCCCCGACCGTACAATAAAATGGCCAAGACCATCGTCCTAATGCTCAGGGCCGCGTCTACGCTATGACTCGCGACGAGGCATTCGCATCCGATACAGTCGTGACAGGTATACTGCAATTCAATAATAAACCTGCTCGTGTATTGTTTGATTCAGGTGCCATGCATAGTTTTATATCGGCGGACTTTGCCGTCGAGTACAAATTCTCCTTGACCCTACTGGGCCTCGATCTCTCTGTTAACGTATCGTCGGGCATGCCACTACTTGTAAATTTAGTCTGCGGAGACGGAATCATCTGTATAGGTGGTCAAAAGGTCAGTCTCGATGCGATAGTTCTAAATATTAAGGACTATGATATCATTCTGGGGATGGATTGGCTCGGTCCGTGCAACGCAACCATAGACTGTGCTGAAAAGAAGGTCACATTTCGCATACCAGGAGTGCCTGAATTCTGCTACTCGTGTGGTGAGGCGTCGCCGACCTGCATGGTGATCTCCGCAATATCTGCTCGACGGATGCTGTATTCCGGGTGCGAAGGCTATCTAGCTTCCGTTCGAGACATGCGACTGGATGGTGCAAACGCGGGTCAGACCGACGTTGTGGCAGAATTCCCCGATGTGTTCCCGGACGAGTTGCCCGGCATGCCGCCCGATCGAGAGATTGAGTTCACTATCGATACCTTCTCCGACACTCGACCGATCTCAAAGATCCCGTACAGAATGGCCCATGCAGAGCTTAAAGAACTCAAGGTACAGTTACAGGAATTGCTCGACAAGGGATTCATCCGACCCAGCGTCTCGCCGTGGGGAGCGTCCGTGCTGTTTGTCAAGAAGAAGGATGGCTCTATGCGTCTTTGTATCGACTACCGCGAGCTGAATAAAACCACCGTTCGAAATAAATACCCCATGCCCCGCATAGATGATCTGTTTGATCAGCTTCAAGGAGCCACGATATTCTCTAAAATTGATCTGCGTTCGGGTTACCATCAACTCAAGATCGAGCCGGATGATGTGCCGAAGTCTGCCTTCCGCACTCGATACGGCCATTACGAGTTCCTGGTAATGCCGTTCGGCCTAACGAACGCCCATGCTGCTTTCATGGATTTAATGAATCGGGTGTTCCGACCATTCCTCGACAAGTTCGTAGTAGTCTTTATCGACGATATACTCGTCTACTCGAAGAATAGGCAGCAACACACTGAGCATCTGCGAACCGTGCTTCAGATCCTTCGAGAAAATCAACTATATGTGAAGCGAAGCAAATATGAATTCTGGCTTAGCAGCGTCGCATTCCTCGGATACATCATTTCTGTTGAAGGCATCGCGGTCGACCCAAAGAAAGTTGAAGCCGTCGTTGATTGGAAGCGGCCAACGTCTGTCAGCGAGATTCGAAGTTTCCTTGGCTTAGCGGGATACTATCGACGCTTCGTGAAAGACTTCGCGAAGATCGCATCGCCTCTGACTCGCCTCACCCAGAAAGGAGTCGCATTCGAATGGTCAGACGATTATGAAGCTTCATTGCAAGAATTAAAGCAACGGCTCGTCTCGGCCCCGATACTCGCACTTTCAGAAGGGACTGAGGGTTTCCAGATATTCAGCGACGCATCCGGTCAGGGCTTGGGGTGTGTGCTGATGCAGCGGAACAAGGTGATATCTTTTGCTTCCCGACAGCTAAAGCCGCACGAGAAAAATTATCCCACGCACGACCTGGAGTTAGCGACAATTGTATTTGCGTTGAAATTGTGGCGTCACTACCTCTATGGCGTGACGTGCACGATCTACACCGATTACAAGAGCCTCAAGTATCTATTCACGCAGAGGGAACAGAACTTGCGGCAGAGGCGCTGGCTTGAACTGATCAAGGATTACGACTTGCCTATCGACTATACGCCGGAAAAGGGAAATATTGTGGCGGACGCCTTGAGTCGGAAGTACATTGTCTCGTTATCCATCGACCCCAGACTGCTACGTGACCTAGAAGAGATGGGCATCGAGCTCCGAGTCAGATTCCGGAATGTGCAGTTGGCAAAGTTGCAGTTAGAGCCGAGCTTGCTTGATAAGATCAAGACCGCTGAGACGGACGATCCATACCTGAAGAAAGTGCGAGATCTAATCTCGACGGGCAGGACGACCGACTTTACGGAAGACGAAACCGGCGTACTTCGATTGAAGGGTAGGCTATACGTTTCGGACGATTCAGAACTCAGAAAGGAGATCCTGTCGGAGGCGTACTATGCAAAATACACCTTGCATCCCGGTAGCACGTAGATGTACAAGGACCTCCGCACAAATTTCTGGTGGCACGGGATAAAAAGAGATGTGGCACTCTTCGTGTCACAATGCATGGCCTGTCAGCAGGTAAAAGCTGAGCACCAGAGACCAGGTGGGGAGATGCAGAATCTGGCGATTCCGGAATGGAAGTGGCAGCACGTGTGCATGTATTTTATTGTTGGTCTGTCGAAGACGCCGCGGGAAAATGATGTCATCTGGGTCATCGTCGATCGATTAACCAAGTCAGCGCATTTTATTGCCCTCAAAGTTACTTGGAGCGTTGATCGCCTGGCGCAGATATATCTTGATGAGATAGTACGGCTGCACGGAGTTCCAGTATCCATCGTCTCTGATCGGAATTCACGGTTCATATCGCGATTCTAGAGTAGCCTTCAGTCGGCGCTGGGTACCAAGTTGCAGTTCAGCTCAGCTTACCGTCCTCAGATCGACGGCCAAACGGAGCGCGTCAATCAGATTCTCGAAGACATGCTACGACTCTGCGCAATTGACTTCAAATCAAGCTGGGACAATCATCTACCTCTGGCCGAATTTGCGTACAACAATAGCTATCAATCCAGCATTCAAATGGCGCCGTATGAAGCCTTGTACAGGCGCAAGTGCCGATCACCCATTTGCTGGGACGAAGTTGAAGAGCGGCAGATTCTCGGCCCGGAACTGGTAGAACAGACCGTGCAGAAAATTCGGCTCATTCGGGAAAGGCTAAAGACTGCGCAGAGTCGTCAGAAAAGCTATACGGACGTTCATCGTCGGCCTCTCGAGTTTCTAGAAGGCGATCACGTGTTTCTCAAAGTGTCGCCCATGCGGGGAGTTACTCGGTTCGGCGCGAAGGAAAAGCTGAGTCCGAGATTCGTTGGGCCGTTCAAAATACTTGAACAGGTCGTGCCAGTGGCTTACAAAATTGCCCTACCGCCGACGCTTGAAGGTGTACACAATGTCTTCCATGTCTCTCAACTGCGAAAGTACGTACATGATCCGTGCCACGTGGTAGACTTTGGCCAGCTGGAACTTAAGTCCGACTTATCCTACGTTGAAGAGCCAGTTCAAATCATTGAACGCAAGGGTAAGCTGCTGCACAATCGAGCGATCCCTCTTGTCCGCGTCTTCTGGAAGAACCATTCGGTCGAAGAGTCGACATGGGTGCTTGAATCGGAGATGAAGGAAAAATTTTCTTCATTGTTCTCTTAGAGGTAGGTTCCATCTTTAAGTTTCGAGGACGAAACTTTTAATTAGTTGGTTATGGTGTAGTGCCCCGTCCTTACATCGTGCCCCGTCTCCGTCCACGGGGTGCGCGAGAAAGGAACACTGTCGCTATCGATTCGGTCGGGACCGATAGGTCGGAATCGGCCGAGTCGATCGAACGGGAACGGTTGAATTAAGATCCATTCCACGTTATGGAATGGCTTCTTCGGAACCAAGTCCCATATTCAGCGGGTTGCGCCTCGAGGATTGGCTCTGCGGCTGAGTCGGGAGAGACCTCCCGTTGCTCTGATTTTTCATGCCGTACTTGATTTGGCTTTGGCTTTGGTTTTTGTGAATGCGTTTTTGTGAATATTTTCGATGGATTTTCGTGTTGCGTTTTCGAGCTTCGCATCCATATCGAATATCCTTGAATTATACAGTGTTCTAATTAGTTGCTTATGAGATTGCAGGTGATCGTGTAGGCGACGTCAGCGCAGCCAACCGGTCGCTCGCTTGAAGTAAGGCTAAGGCGAGTGGCTGACCTCCTTCGTCCCGTCCCTCTACTTCAAAACTCAATATATGAAGTAAAATAAATGCTTGTCATAATAGTGTAGAATCAATGAAATCGTGGCACGATACTTCACAAAACACTTGTTAACGAACTGCCGGTTTTGGAAATGGAAAACATGCTTCCCTATGCAATTATACTTGGTCTATGCCAAACCAATGAATGAATCAATTAACGCTTATCGCAACTATACGGATAATTGAGTAAATCAACTAAGTTCCAAAGAAAACGGTCATTGGACAACTTGTCGACAAGGTGTAGTTTTCTCGAACGGTTACCTAGGCCAAGGGACCGATTCGGCCCGGGAGGAACGAGTGTATAGCAAGTGCCAGCCTTTCATCGGCGCGAGTTATGCAGGAACTTTCGCACATGGCTCGCTACCCGACGCGAAAGGGTCACCGTCTAACTCAGCTATATGTCCGCGATGGCTTGAAATTGCCAGTGGCCTTCACACCCTTCTCACTGCTTAACAAATGCACGTGGCACGGGGTGAATATGATAGTTGCTTGCCTCAAAACATGTTAACATACAAATCGAACAGGATGGTTAGAAAGATCATTGAAATAGCTAGCTAACATGTTTACGAAACTTCTTGAATCAAATGCAGAGCTTGGATTTTAATTAGCCATTCGCCAGTACATGTGTTCTGTGCTGATCCTCGCTCCTTGCAGGTCCCGCGAACCAGGAAGGACGCGCCAAATAGCTCGGCAACGTTCGTGACTTTTGAAGCTTCGGCCGTACGTCGAAGACTCTCTCTATCTGCGACTCCACTCTTGAAGGCTCTTGACAGTCCAAGGAAAATGACTCAGCGTCCCTCCCATCCAGGTCAATGGAGTACTTGTGTATATTAAGGGATGTGTGCAATGTATGGAACGGCTATCTCATCGGCACTCTTTTGTAATCGAGTCATGTTGTAGCCCGTACGGCAATGAGTCTTGTATCGGAGTCTATAATAGATGTTCATTATCAATAAAGATCAAGTTTTCTTTACTTATTGTGTGTATCAATTTGTCTGCGTACTCTCTTAGATCTCATGTCTCGGATTACCTTATGACTAGGCCTTGTGCGATCGCAAATTAGGTTTGCACGGCATCACGCCCCGGGGGACGACTATCGATTCGACGAAAATCGGGACGTGACAACCTTGAGCTGAGAAAAAATTACCCAAATATGAACATCTTATTCTAGTATATAATGAGGCTTCAAAACGGCCCTCTTTTGAGCCGTCTAAGTCGTATGTATATCATGGTCCATTTTATTTTAAAAAAAATTAATTGTGTAAAAAATTGTTGAAAAAAGTTTAAATTTGTCAACGAAATCGAACTCAACCTATTAAGAAAAATACTTCACACATTAACCAAGGTTGCGTTTGGTTCATTGTAATGTAATCGTAATCGTAATGGAATTGGGTTTGTAATGTAATTGAGTTTGTAATGTAATGGAATTACAATTACAATTACATTACTATGTTTGGTTGAAACATGTAATCAAACCATGTAATGTAATATTAATTGCATCGTGTTTGGTTTAACCACGTAATGTAATTGAATTTAATTTAATATATTTTTTAAAATACAACATAAAATTAAAAAGGTTGATCAATAAAAATTTCAAACATTTAAAAAGAAAAAGGAAAAAGAAAAAAATAAAAAATAAATAATAAAAAAGAAAAATGAAAAAAAAAAATG
>JANAVB010035817.1:13093378-13221297 GCA_029216955.1 Iris pallida | reverse complement strand
AAGTTAACCCATGTTTTAGTCTTTAAAACTTAAGTTAGAATAGAGAGGTTTTTAGTCATAAGCCATGACTTATGGTTTTGAAAACCATTAGTTAGCAACTTAGCCCATAGAGGCCCAAGCCCATCACTAAACCCTAACCCTAGCATTTATGACCAGCCACCTAGGGATCCACACTCCTATTTAATGTCTCCTAGATTTTAGGGCTAGCCTCTTTTAGGGTTCATCCAAAAGTTCTAAGGAAAGAGGTGAGTTCCATCTTCCAAAATTCATCATAAATCCATTATAGGTCCTAAAATCCCCAAATTAGTTGCATTAGTTTCTAAATCTATCCTTCTTGCTGTTATGAATGATTTGGTTCAGTTTAGAGTTGATTAGAAGTGATTGGGATACCAAGCAAGGAGCTAGCAAGGAGACCTTTCCATTGAAAGTTCAACAAGAGGTATCTTCATCAAATCTCCATGAAATTTCATTTAGTCTTCATGTATAGGAAGCCCTAAGAGTCCCCCTAAGGTCTAGATAGGTTTCGTGTCCAGTGTCGGATGATTCGTGTCCATTCTGGACACGTATTAGAACACTGGACATGGTGTTCGACAGAATGCCACAAAGGGCATGTCGATCCATTTTGTCTGTTGTTTTTTTATAGGACTGATAGATTAGATCTTGTCTTTCGATCCCTGTGTTTGAGTGTTGGTGTCGTGTCGTTTTCGTGTCGATTTCATAACCTGGACACGTGCGTGCACACGCCGCGCGCTGCTACAGGGAATCTCCTGCTACTCGGGGGCAAGAACTCCCTAGACACGACACTTAGACACGAAAGATTTGACACACACATTGGGACAGTGTCTGTCACGACACTCCCCAAGTGGCACGACCTCTCGTGTCGTGTCGGGAGTGCACGAGACACCGCACAGGTTTTACACACAGTCTGTGTATTCGTGTATGTGGGTTCTGATACGCGTGTTAACTTGGACACGCGGACACGAGGACCCAGGGCAGGTAAACCTAGACCTAGCCCTAGTGTGTTGGTACCCAGGTGCACGAGCACGTGGCCTACCACGTGCTGTGTCGTGTGCACGACACGCGTGCACACACGCACGAGGCAGTGCCTTGCCAAGCCTGTGATTCACACAGATTGGTGTCCTGTTGCCTGGACACGTTTGTGTCCATCTTGTTGGACACAAATGAGTTGTAGGACACCTATGTGATGTATATGCATGTTACCAACTCTTCATTTTTGTGTTTGAATGGAATTTTATTAGGAAATTGTCGATTGCAAAATTCTGGAATATTAAGTATCAGTCCTGTGTTCCAGTTTTTAATGTTGAGTTTTGATTGATAAATGAACCTGCAAATCATTGTTAAATTCATATTTTTAAAGCTCAATTCTGTTCTCATATATGTGATCTATCAATGGTTCCATTTTTGTGTTGAATTGTGAGCTATTGGATTTGAATTGGTAGGGTGTTGGACTGATACTTGATTTTTAGTCCAAGTTATTACACTGTGGTGGTAAGTCCAGTTTTAATGATTTCAAAGGGGCATTTTACTGTACGAATTAGGTGTTAACAATTGTTATGAGTTGTTGTTTCATTCTTTAGATTTATGTGCTGTCCAAATTTGATGAAACTTGGGATTTCCTTATGTCAACTGAACTTCTTGATAGAGAACCATGAATTGATTTCTTTTTCCTTTCTTCAAACTGAGTTTTAGTCTCAGTTTCCTATAACCTGAGATTTTGGGATGTTTAGTTGAGTTTTTGAATTCGAAATAGGATTTGCAAGGGTGGACTGTTTCAGGAAAAATTGGAATTGATTTCCTTTTCCTTTTTCTTCTTAACTGTTGATTTCATTTCATATATGGGTGTAAAACTGAAAACTAAGTTTGTAAACTGATTTTGGGTTCATATTTGAAATGTTTTGAATGTTCTTCATGTGGGACTGAACTGAGGTTTGGTTGCTATGTAAAACTGAGATTTAGATAACAATGAATTGGGTTCCCTTCCTTTTCCTTCACTGTTGGTTAATTCCAGTTTTTCACACTATCACACACACACACACATATTTACACAGAACACATCACACATTCTCTTCCCCTCTTCACTGTTTGGGAAATTACTGCATATACATGTGACACTGCTCACTTGTTCACTATCATTCCTGCACACATATTAGACAATGTTCACACACACTGATTTATATAGCCTGTACTGCCTATGTACACACACACAAAACAAGTTAACACTTGTCCTATTACACAACCCTTCATTCCTGCACTTTGACACATTATACACACAAGCACACCCCCTCCCTGTTACTTCCTGTCCACACACATTTCATGTGTCACACACTAGCTCTCTCTCTTTCTCTATATTCTATTCCTTTACATGTAGGCCATGATTGCTTATAGGCATATACAATGTGTAGATGTGTAATTGTGTGAGTGTATATATATATATATATATTTCCTTGTTAGCTAGTGATGTAGGTTTACATTTAGCCTAGATTGTGTACTATATTATTGTGTGTTAAATGTATGGGTGTATAGTGAGGTTGTAACTTGCTAAGGAATTCTAGAATTAGCTAAGCCTTGTGATATAATTTGTATAGGCTTGCCTAGCCTTGTTAGGCATGGTGCTAGCTAGTATAGATTGGAATAGCCTAGTTTAGACTCAACTAGACTTGGTTGACCTAGTTTGACTTCTAGAGTTGACCAGAGTTGACCAAGAGTTGACTTTGGTCTAGATTGACCTAGAATCATGTAGAATGCATAGTAGGATTTCACTTTATCATTTTTGGACTCTTAGTGACTTGTACTGTTCTATAGGAGACAGACACCACTCCTCGGACAGTATATTCTCTTCAGACACTCAGGATATCAGGCGAGTACATTCTTTGACCGTTTCATACTTGTATGGATTTACATTCTTGCTCTAGATTACTGTACTTGATGCTGACACGATCTTTATTACGGATTGGTACTATATGGATCTTCTTCTGAGATGTTATCTCCCTGTATTCACTAAGTACATATTGTGATGTGCGTTTTACTTACATGTTGTATTTATTGAATACCCTTATCATTGTACACTCATTGTGCATATTGTACTCTCAATATCATATTGAGCCATTGTACAAGCCATTGTACAAGCCATTGTACAAGTCATTGTACAAGTCATTGTATAAGGTAACGTAACTGAATTGGATCCTTGTGTATTGATTGGGGAGGGGGAGTAGAAAATGGTTATGTGATCAATCGTATTGTATAAGAAATTGTATATGTCCATTGTACACCCACGTACAAAGGAGTCTCATTTTATTGTATAACCTAACCCGTTTACATAACCATATTGTGCTCTAAAATCACATGTTCCTTACAGTCTTATTTATCATATTTAGATATTTCCTGTTATCAAATCTCTACTGTTTTTTATATATCTTCTTCTTTCAGCGTTTCATGTACTTTACTCTATTGCATGCTTTATATTTCCTAACTCGTTATAAACTGCATGAGATATTTTGTGCTCGCTCCCGTCCTGACTGGACCTGTTGAAAATTTTACAGAGGATGAGGAGGAGGCCTGCATAGACACCTACTATGGGGCAGCTGTAGATGCCATGTGTGACCCAGATTTCCAGCCTGATCCACTAGCTTAGAGACTGAGGCTCCCTAGTCTAGGTTTTCTATTTCTGTCATTTGAGATCTAGTTGTATATATTCTTTCATTTCAGTGTTAGAGTCTTGTATTTGAGCTGGATGTTCTGATTTATTATGCCAGTAGACACTTAGACTCTCTGGTTGTATTTATGTGGTTTTTCCTTCATTCCAGTATGTATCTATCTTTCTTCCTATCTTTTATTCTGCTTTAGATGTGATTGAGACTGTATATTGCTATGTTACCTCCATTCGGAGTGTATATACTGTACAGGTACCTTTATATTGTTAGATAATTGACCTAGGACAGCGTTCTACCGCCGACACTGTGGCGTAGGCTGGGCGTTGTTACGTTCTCGTACCCTCACAGTGGGTGCGGGTCGTGACACGTAAGAAGGCTAAGGGTTAGCCTACGGCTCAGAGACAGCCGTTAAGTTAAAAAGACAAGTTAATACGAAATGGTCGTGGACAAATGGCACGGGCAAGGGGTGGCGGTACCGTGGCCGTGAAGAAAAAGGAATTCCGCGGCATGATCAAAGGGGGGATATGCCGGCCTAGGCGGAATCAAAGGAGGCTTACGGGCTGCCTGGGGGGGCTTGGCTACCCGAGGGACGTAATTGCAGGGTATTTCAAGACACTATCAACGTGTACCAGCCGCACGCTCTGAATAGTTGTAAAATACCAAGGAAAAAAGGGTCCAAAATGGCTTGTGATGCCAGCGACCGGTGCATATAGAGTTAAGTGGACTTTGCTGGTGGCAATCCACGTGCAAGTCCTCGCATTGAAATCAAAGTAGTCTAATTTAACTAAATGAAGTGCCTTCTGAACAGGCTTGAATATGACACACCAAATAATCGAGAGTACTTCGGCAAAGGAGTTAGAAAACACGCCTACGACGTGCTAGGACCCGAGGCAGGGACGCGCCCTTGACATTGAAAGTTCACATGAATTACGTAAAGTCATTTCATATAAATTATTGACTAACTTGGTTTACTTTGGACAGGGAAGGCCGGACGGTAAGTATTGGTAAGTCATGCATATATTTCCATGCGACACTTGTATTCAGCAACACGAGATAAGCTATGATATATGCCATAAAACTGATCCTAAGACAAGATTAGAAAGACAATGAATGATAGACGGTGCACAAAAGTAAATAGAACGTGTTTGGTAATGATAGCATTATGGGCGAGCTAGCCTCTCCACCAGTGCATAAAAATGTACTGATAACCCCACAGTCTGCTTACAGGATGCAGGAGACGCCGGCGGGTGCGGAGCTTCCATCGAACGTGTTAAGGCGCGGAGCCAACTCTGGGGCCTTGGAACGTTGCAAGAAGCTGAAGCACCCTATACAGGACATAATGTATTGGAACATCGCCATGAATCATTCCATCTTGTAAGCCACTTGGCACGCCTTTTATATTTCAGAGAGAGAGCTCGAGTGACTTGTAATATCGGCCTAGCGCCGCTTGTAACCTTCTTGAATATCAATAAAGAGTTCGAATTCGTTTCTACTTGTGTTTATTTACTTTCCGCTGCAATGGGGACACTCTGTGCGACTCTGTGGCCTAGCTCAAATCGGCCGTTTCTGGACTTGGCCTTGTACGGGCGCAACCTAGGCCCGTGTGGCATCACGCCTTAGCGAGGACGATCGCTCCTACGGGAGCGGGGCGTGACAGATTGGTATCAGAGCACGGCTTCACGTCCTTGGACTTTACGTTGATTTCTCAGTTTTGAAAGCTCGTTGGAAATAAAGAAGTATACGCTCTCTCTCTCGTTGTGTCTTGGAATGTTCCATACAATAAGTCTAATATTTTCAAAAGCTCGTACGAGTACTCGGTTGGACGGGATCGATAGGCGAAGGCCTTTGTGCCACCACGACGGACTTGAGTTGGAAGGAACCGATGCTAAGAGTTAGCAAACGCAGTGCGTGCTTGAATGAGCTTACGCTGACAGCAAACAAGTACACGAGACCAAAGTATAGTTCGAACGGGATGGCTATGCATATGGCCTTCTGGCTAAGTTGTGTCGCGTGTCAAGCACCTCGACTTTTGGGTGCAATCGGCTTGCAAGCGATATCAAGTATCACTCGATCGAGAACGGAGATACACTTTGAGTGTCTATCGATAGGAACGCTATCGAGTTAACGCTTAGGTGTACCCAAAAGATTGGCTTGGATTTTGAGGATTAGTGCGAACGACTTAGTACGTCAAGGCGACGTGAGCGATTACGCTAGAAATTCATCGAACGAATCTGAAGGATGTCTTAGCACATGACGCGAACGTGATTGAGGACTAGATCGTATGGCTTGAATCCGAGTGGTGTATGTGATAGGTTCGGAGAAGAATAAAAAATGAGTGTCGACGACTAGTCGAGTAGCTCGAACCCTGAGTGGTGTATGGACGTCATAGAAATTGTTCGAGCGAGACTAAAGGAGTTACGGATCGTACGAGTATGTCGGCAAGCGATGCGATCGTACAAAGCCTTAGAACGTGTCACACTTAGTTGGTCGTGACTTCAAAAGTCCCGAACGAGATGTCGCTGGACAACTTGTCAATGGGCAACGCGAGTTAGAAAATGGTTCGGAACGATGAATGAAAATGAATGGTCTTGATCGAGGAAACTTAGAGGATCGCTCGTACGATTTCGGATTGATTCAAATAAATTGTGACTTGAGTTTGAACAACGATCTTGAAACTAGCTTGAGGAATAGTGGTTGAACTTGATCTTGAATATTAAATGAAATTATGGAATATCCAACTCGGACAACGGCATCAACGCACGACTCAAAATCGGTTGCAAAGGAAGATCGTCAGGTTACGCATATCGTCGATGGTATTGAGGCATATCAAAGATCGATATGCGATAACTCGGGGGTACTCTGACTCGGCGAATGACGATCGTGCAAATGTCATTGTTCCGTTGGATGATATACTTGGGATGTTAAAAATGTGTCGAGGAAAAAATAGACTTGGCTGGAGGATTTTCTAGTTGAACGCATGACGGTCAGACTATCAAAATTGATTTAGCTTTGATGAAAATGAGAATGCTTGGATTTGCTTCGTTGACAACCACAACGTTGACGTTCTTGTCTTATGCGAGCGCAACTCCAGCCTCGCACATGCGTCGCGTCGGATTAGGATGATCACTCCGCGTGAGCGCTGATATGGTGATTCATACAGCGGGAGTGATTGAACTTGGATGGCGTGGCAATTTGATTGCTTCGACTTGTAGTTTGACGCGAAGGTAAACTTGAGAAAGACTTGGTGTGCTTGATGATTAAACTTGAGGATTAAGTAGGTCCAATCCGCGTATCGAGAATGAGTTAGTCTAAACTCAAACAAGAGTTATGCCCCGATGAGAATGATTATTCCACGGGAGCGTTGCATGGTGATTCATGAACCACCGTGGATAATTGGACTCGTGTGAGATTGGAACGCAATGTATTGTCGAGCTGGATGACCTCGTGATCGAATACATGAATTGGTTAGAATAGATATGTGAAGTATGTCGATTGGGTGATTTGAATGGATTCGAATATGTGCAACGAATACATTGATGCGAATAGGTGATCGTGCTCGATGTTTAGTAATCTGAGTGACGCGAGCTTGGGTAGAAAATCCTGTACTACCGACTTTGGTTTGACCCTAGGATTGGGGTCAGTGTTGGTATTATTGTTGGGAAACTATAATTCCAATCCTGACATTGACTTAGCCTTGAAAAAAAAATGGTCTGGCGGATAGGCGGACGACCCTATGTCGAGTTATTGAACCTGTGTTGTTTATGTTATCGTCTGGACGGACGATAGACTTGGGGCAACAAGACTTAGAGTAAGGACGTCGAACTGGGGGTGTGCGTAAACGACGACGAGATTGGCCCAAACGAAGAAAATGATAGAAATGGATGATATGCAAAGTAAAGTTGGTATAGTGAATCGAATCATCTCGAGGACCGAGATAAACGATATGTGATGCACATATGAGTTCGATTTTAAATCGAAGTTAGCAAACGATCGGCAAATCAAAACTATCACGAGTAGCTTGTCCGACTTCGCTAATCGCTAAGCTAGGTTGAAATATACGTATTCAGGGGACGCCTTGAATATGTGCACGATCCAAACTCAGCGATGTGATAAACTCGAATGCAGCTGCGAGTGGATGTTGCGATGTGCATGGATGATGGAGTGAGTTTGCCTCAGCCTACGACCCTCGTGTTTGATGAATTTTGACGTGCCTCGTGTGACTATTACAGCCCCATAACAAGGCGCAATAGCAACCAAGTCGAAGAAATGCTTGAATTGAATAAGTACCATCAACTCTAAAATGAATGAAAAATTATTCAATAAAAATCGACCAAACGTATGCGACACGGAACTTGGAAAGGTACCGAGCATGGTTCGATGCCATCGAACGATAAAGCCATTCGATAAGGATTGTCTAAGAAATGTGACGACACGAGTCAAGGAACGGTAGGATGACCTGCACTCAGGAAGTCTCGAGGACGAGACTTATTTTGAGTGGTGTATTATGTAATGATCCGCTCCGCGCTAGCGGAACGTCGATTCAAACGGCAAGTACAACGACTCAAATGAGCCGTCGACCCGAAGAGTTGGCATCGACCTGAAGAAGAATCGATGCAAGGCTTACATTGGCCCGTCAAAAATGAATCCAGACTTAGACTTTCAAAGGCGCGCTCGGAGTATCGCTTGGCCGATGCGAACATCGCTAAGGTGGGTGGCTCCGATGAACTCGTCTTTGCTTAGCCTAGACACATAACAATACGGACACTATCACTACAACAAAAAACCCTTTTAATGACGCTCGACAGGGAGTTTTAATGACGGCTGATACATAAGCGTTATCAAGTTAAAAAATACCTTTTTTCTATGACGGTTTGGACTAATTTTGGGCTTTTTATAACGTTTATAAAACAAAACGTCATTAATACTTTAGAGCGGTGGCAAACTTGTAATTTTTTCACTGTATAAAAGATAAGTGGGAGAGAGAAAATTCATTTCTCATCCATTTTCTAAGGAGCAGCTTCTCTCCAAACCTCTTCTCCCCCAATTTCCTCAAGAGTTAGGTTAGGGTTTCTGATCGATGGATCTTAGCCGAGGTGCGATCTCGACCATATCGGAGGGGTCGTCGGAGGACCTGAAGCCAGTGATGGAGGTCCGGCTGGTGAACACCGCCGCACATGCTGGAGATCGGCGGCGGGTGCGACGTCTTCGGCTCCGTGGCCGCCTACGCCCGCCGCCGCCAGCGCGACGTCTGCCTCGGGCTCTACTTTTCTCTATTCAGTACGTTTAAGAACTGTATTGTTGTTTATGGAAAATGACACTCCTCATGTAAAGGTGACACCTTTGGAAATTTTCCATAGAATTTGCACTTTTGCGATCATAAATATAGTTTCTTTGATGACTTCCATCATATTTTTTTGTATAGGTTGAAGGTTCATCTTGGCGATCCTTCTCAGGGAACAAAAAGCCCTATGAGACCCACAAAGCGGCTCGGCAACTCAAATGTAAGGCTTCTTTTTGGGCTGACGAGTAATTTATGCAAGGGTTCAGAGATTACTGATGTTAATTTTTAGGCCATTGTGAAGGAAGAGAACCTTGTTCCCATATCGGCAAGCGGTCGTTCTGAAGATCGCAACTGCCGGTGCTCGTTGGACAATTTTTATATCAATAAGTGCGGGCTCGGGAATTCTGAGAATTGGGCGATGGTGTCTACCAGAGGGAGCATGCCCTTTCCTCGGATGCATGTAAATGATAGTCTGAATTTTATATTTTGTTGAATTCTACTGCAATTATTTCTTAACGAAGTGGATGGAATATGTTTTTCAATAGCATGCAGCAGCTGTTGTTGGGAACAAGATGGTGGTTGTGGGTGGTGAATCTAGCAATGGATTATTAGATGACACAATGGTAAGGCTTAGCATAATTTCTGTTCAGGATTCTAAATTATGGTTGCACTTTTTCTATGTGAGTTTTAATTTGCTGTCATACTGTCCATCTCTGTCCAAATATATTGCAAGATATAATTAGTGAACAAAAGCAGCTGTTACTTTGTTGAACTTCATGAGAATTTCACTTTAGAAGTTTTTTAAGTTATTGGGTTTCAAATAGTGTTCTTAGACACATCAAACAGGAAAGCTTTTGAAACTTAGAATTGTCTGCCATTACCCACTTAAGCAATCCACTCGAATCAGTTATAACAAGTGCAATTACTATAGCTAATAATCATCATGTATATAGAAAATTACACTAACTCATATGTGGCCCTTGTCAATTGGGGTTGATATGAAGTTTCCTTGATACTTGCATTAAGCGTCCAAGTAATACTTGCGGTGGAAAAGTATTTCCCCCCTAATTAGTTTGCGGTGGAAAAGTATTCTTTTTGTAGTACAGTCTTGCTATGGCATTCTTGAATTATTCCAGGTGTCTGCTCTGTTTGCAATTATTCTCGGGTTTGTTTTGATATACTTTTCTATGTGAAATACACATTTCTATCTATTTATAAAATAAATTGTTTTGTTATGATTGGTTTAGCTTCAAACTAGTTCATTTTGTGCACCTTTATGCTTCAAAACAACATTCTCTTGGTATAGTGATCTAAGACAATATCTGATTGCGTAGAGGCTCTAATTGGGGCATATTATGTTGGTGGCGGATTAACTGCTGCTCTTGCTGTATTGAAATGGTTAGGCATTGATACTGAACTTGAGTCTGAAATGGTTGGGAAAGCAATGACCACCTCTATGTCATTTTGGAGTTGTGTTCCCAGATCTGATGACATGGAAATTCTGGAAAAGAAATTACGCTATGAGTTTGCTATTAAACGCCTTTTATTGGAGGTAATAACTCATGCTTCTGAAATTGGAACTAGCTACTGCTACCAAGTAAGCAAGTTTGGAAGTTTTTTCCTAGTTGATACTAGATACTGATATATTTATCATTTTTTGTTTGACAGTTAAAATTACTTTTCATATTTATAATCATACATTTGACTTCTTTTTCTTTATTTTTTCAAAACTAGAGGCTTGAATTTCTTGGTGATGCAGTACTAGACCTACTTATCACTTGGCATCTCTTTCAAACTCATACAACTATAGATCCTGGAGTGTTGACTGACTTGAGGTCGGCATCAGTTAACAATGAAAGATTTGCTAAATGTGCAGTCAAGCATAAGCTTCAACACCATCTTCAACATTCATCAGGGTTGCTTGTAGAGCAAATAACAGAATATATCAAGAAACTGGAGGAATTACAAGAAGTCGAGTGTCCACTTGTATCAAATGCTTCGTCCAAAGGCTACAAGGTAAAGTTTTTTATGAAAGCCTAAACATCATATAATGATGACTGAGAAATCTAAACATTATGTATGATAATTTTTCAGAGTATCTAGCATTGCTTTTTACGGTGTTATTTACTTTGTATCATTTTTGCTGTCGCAGGTTCTTGCAGACATTGTCGAAAGCATAGCAGGTGCTATATTAATTGATACAAGGCTCAACCTACATAAGGTTTGGGAGGTATTTGAACCATTACTTGCTCCCATTGTATCACCTGATAGTCTTGAACTGCCCCCTCTGAGAGAATTGTTTGAGTTGTGTAGTCATCTTGGCTACTTCTTTAACACAAAGTGTATGATGGAGGGAGACATTTTTCAGGATTTTGCTACGTAATGCCGACAGTTTTGATGTGCTCAAAGTTGAAGCCAATGTACTAATAGTTTTGATGGTCTACTTACTAGTAGTAGTTGTAAATATATGTATTTGGATGTCTTATTTTAAAAAAATGTAATGAAGATGGTGATATATGTTATGTATATATTTGTAAATGGATTAAATGGTACTCTATAACATTTAGATGTTTTCTTGTGAATATGGTTCAAAATGAATGTTTTGAAATTGAATTGAGCAACATTGAGCATTGATCTATAATTTTTTGGAAAGTAATATATAAATGTGCAGAATTGAGCGTTATAAATGTGCTGAATTGAGTCTATACAGATTATCTATTCATAACGCTTTCAAACTATGTTGAAAATAAGTGTAGCAGAAACTCATCATATTCATGACGGTTATTTTATGACGCTTTTAAAAAACATTTATAACACCCGTTTTCATGACGGTTGCTGTGAAAAAAAAAGCGTCATGGTACGTCATTAATGACGCTTTTTAGCCGTCATTAAAAGGGTTTTTTGTTGTAGTGTATCACGAGAATCGCTAGGCGATAACCCCGTACATGCTAATAAAGGACTCAACGCACCTAGCTAAGGGAATAATCCCATCTTGTATGCTTGTATAGAATATGGAAAAGAATATGGTAAATGTGAGATCTCTCGCACCGCGCTCTACGCTCGTGCTAAGACACAAGCTTACGTTTATGTTCCTTATGTTTTCAAACAATAAAACAATGAATGGGTTACAACAATGAAATGGAAAGACTATCAATATAGTCGTTCTGAGTAGAGTATAGCAACATTGAAAGACTATGGGACCGATGGGTCGCCAAGGCGACTCCCGTACGGGGAGTTGCATAATGAATGAATGATTAAAAATGTGAATGAACCAACGAATGAAAGAATGAATAAAAGATAACAAAGAAAAGAATGGTTAGAGACAGGTGTGACGGGCACGTGTAACGGGGCTCGCTACCCGCGCTGCACGGACGCCAACCTGGTCGATAACGTAAGAAGGCTAAGGGTTAGCCTACGGCTCAGAGACAGCCGTTAAGTTAAAAAGACAAGTTAATACGAAATGGTCGTGGACAAACGGCACGGGCGAGGGGTGGCGATGTCGTGGCCGTAAAGAAAAAGGGATTCTGCGGCATGATCAAAGGGGGGATATGCCGGCATAGGCAGAATCAAAAGGGGCTTACGGGCTGCCTGGGGGGGGCTTGGCTACCCGGGGGACATAAGTGCAGGGTATTTCAAGACACTATCAACGTGTACCAGCCGCACGCTCTGAATAGTTGTGAAATACCAAGGGAAAAAGGGTCCAAAATGGCTTGTGATGCCAGCGATCGGTGCATATAGAGTTAAGTGGGCTTTGCTGGTGGCAATCCACGTGCAAGTTCTTGCATTAAAATCAAAGTAGTCTAAGTTAACTAAATGAAGTGCCTTCTGTATAGGCTTGAATATGACACACCAAATAATCGAGAGTACTTCGGCAAAGGAGTTAGAAAATACGCCTACGACGTGCTAGGACCCGAGGCACGGACACGCCCTTGACATTGAAAGTTCACATGAATTACGTAAAGTCATTTCATATAAATTATTGACTAACTTGGTTTACTTTGGACAGGGAAGACCGTACGGTAAGTATGGGTAAGTCATGCATATATTTCTATACGACACTTGTATTCAGCAACACGAGATAAGCTATGATATATGCCATGAAACTGATCCTAAGGCAAGATTAGAAAGACAATAAATGATAGATGGTACACAAAAGTAAATAGAACGTGTTTGGTAATGATAGCATTGTGGGCGAGCTAGCCTCCCCACCAGTGCAAAACAATGTACTGATAACCCTACAGTCTGCTTGCAGGATGCAGGAGACGCCGGCGGGTACGGAGCTTCCATCGAACGTGTTAAGGCGCGGAGCCAACTCTGGGGCCTTGGAACGTTGCAAGAAGCTGAAGCACCCTATACAAGACATAATGTATTGGAACATCGCCATGAATCATTTCATCTTGTAAGCCACTTGGCACGCCTTTTATATTTCAGAGAGAGAGCTCGAGCGACTTGTAATATCGGCCTAGCACCGCTTGTAACCTTCTTGAATATCAATAAAGAATTCAAATTCGTTTCTACTTGTGTTTATTTACTTTCTGCTGCAATGGGGACACTCTGTGCGACTCTGTGGCCTAACTCAAATCGGCCGTTTCTGGACTTGGACTTGCACGGGCGCAACCTAGGCCCGTGCGGCATCACGCCTTAGCGAGGACGATTGCTCCTACGGGAGCGGGGTGTGACAAAAATGGTGCGGCGCGTCAAGCTAACCAAGGCGGCAATTTTACAGTGGCGCAAATCAGCGCTCATGGCTGATTTGGCGGCCAAAGAATAGGAGCTTTACGAGCTCCAAAAGCAAATGCAAGATGACATTCTAAATGATAACTTGGCTGTACATGAGCGGCGGCTGGCTAAAGAAGTGGGTACTCTCCGGACCATCGAGGAAGTCCATCTGGTTCAAAGAGCAAAATGCCACTGGTTGAAAGAAGGTGACAAGTGCTCTAAATTTTTCTATGATATTATCCGTGATAGACAGGCGCGGAATTCTATCCATAGATTAATCGACGCCAACGGTATGGACGTTACTGATCAGACTGATATTGCGACAGAGACGGTACATTTCTACTCTTCTTTATATAATCAGGCTGATTACATTTCCTATTTTCCTAACATTGTATGCAAGAAGTTGATCACGAAAGCTGGTAATCGGACTTTACTGGCCCCAGCAACGTGTGAGGAGGTGACCGAGATTATTAAATTGGCTGATCCTAACAAGGCTCCTGGGCCTGATGGATTTGGTAGTAAATTCTACAAGGTTCATTGGCAGACACTCAAAGATCCAGTGACGAAGATCATCAACGATTTTCTCAGGCACGGGCGATTATTGCGCGAGATGAATCATACCTTCTTGACTCTCGTTCCTAAGAAGGAGGGAGAAACTTCGCTTGAAGATTTTAGACCAATTTTTGTTGCAATTATTTGTATAAAATTATTATTCACTTTATGTGCAAGCGTATGGAGCGTGTGATACAGGAGCTTATTTCAAAAAATCAGGCTGCTTTCATTAAAGGGCGGTCACTTGCAGAGCATGGTATGTTGGGTCACGAGCTGGTACGGTAGTTCAACAGACCGGGGGCGGACAGAGCTTGCATCAAGTTGGATCTTCGCAAAGCATACAATATGGTTAACAGGGACTTTCTCTGCCATATTCTGTCCTCCATGGGATTTACGAGTTCGTGGATTTCTTGTGTTCGAGAGTGCATATCGACGGCTACCTTCTTGGTACTTATCAAAGGCCAACCTCACGGTTTCTTCCCAAGCAACCGAGGTTTGCGACAGGGTTGCCCTCTATCCCCATACTTATTTACTATAATCATGGAATATTTTACTTGTATGATGGATTTGGCTAGCTGTCAGAAGATTATCGTCCCATTATTCAGCCATATTCGGCCTCATGTGACTCATCTCATTTATGTGGATGATCTGCGAGTTTTTATGCGTCCAACAACGTCTGGCTTATAAAGCGCTAACGGACTTATTAGAGGGATTCGGGAGGATGACAGGACTACAACTTAACAAAACCAAGAGTACGGTTTATTTTAGCAGGAGATGCACTAACAAGGAGGAGAAGGCGGCGGTGTTGGAAATTAATTTGGGAGAGCTGCCAGTTAAATATCTTGCAGTTCCTCTTTCAGTCAATTATGCGAATGCGGTTGAGTGCAATAGAATTGTGGAGTTTGCACAGCGACGGATGGAAGGATGGCAGGCCAAGAATCTATCGTTCGGAAGCAGGATTGAACTGGTACGCTCGGTCATCTCATCTATTACAAACTTCTGGCTTCAATCCATCCTTCTTCTAATAGCTACCATTGGTAAATTAGAAAAGATGTATGCTACATTTATTCGGCGAGGGAGCATCCACACCATCTCCTGGCAGGACCTTTGTAGGTCGAGGAAAGAAGGTGGGGTCGGGTTACGATCAATTCGCACTATGCGGACAGTGGCAGGATGGAAATTGGTTTGGAAATTCCTTCAAGGAAAATCCCTGTGGTCCTCTTGGATGCATAACAGATACTTGAAAGGGAAGAGTTTTTGGATATATCAGGAAAATAACAATGAATCAGTCCCATTTTAGTATATGCTCAAATATCGGCCAGCGGTTAAATTGCAACTGGAGAGAGTGTTCAAGGATGGTCACACCACGAATTTGTGGCTCGACCCCTGGCTTGCCCATCAAAATCTGCTGAGTTGGGCGGGAGAACCGGTCTCAGCTGGAGCTTATAGGGGCACCACTGTCTCTAGCATCATTGCTGAGGGACGCTGGGTGCTTGCTGGAGTCCCACGCGTGCACATTCTTGGGCCGCTTATACAAGAGGTGAGGATTGATCCCAATCTCACAGCGGATGCTTGGCTTTGGAGTGAGTCCGCCAACGGTGAGTTCAACTCCAAAGTCGCGTACAATCAAGCATGGGAGGTGCATGACGCTTGGGGAGCGGCCGATGTAGTCTGGTGCAAGCATAGCGCGAGGAAGATGCAGTTGTGCCTTTATAAATTGTTTCGGGGGAGACTCCTGACCATTGATAGACTTGACAGGTTTCGCATTCAGATTACGACCTCCTGTTGTGTTATGTGTTGGCAAAGCGAGGAAACTACGAGACACCTGTTTTTCGGTTGTGAAGTCTCTCGACGAATATAGAAGGAGCAGGAGCGTAAACTCAACATGCAATCCAGTTGGGACTTGGGTTCAGACGAAGTATTGGAACAAATATTACGCGGGAAAAGCAGAGGAGTGGAATGGTATACAGAGGCCCGACTACAGCTAGCCGCAGCAGTTTGGTACGTCTGGAGGGAGCGAAACGCTCGTATTTTTGAGAGGAAATATTCCTCGAAAAGATGCCTTTTGTATAATATTGAGCATGATATTTTTTGTTTAAGGAATCAGGGACTTACCCCCTGATTTCCGAATGTAACAGTTTTTAGTATGAATAATAATTACCTTTTCCAATATATATATATATATATATATATATATATATATATATATAAAGGCTTTTTCTAAGGGCACCACACAAACTACTAGGGGCTATCCCAAAAATTTTGAAAAAAATTACAAGTTTGCCATTAAATTTTTTTACTTGGGGCTAGCCCAAGAAATGATATAAATACCAACTCTATTTTATTTTCCAACTCTTCTTCTCTCCCTCTATTCTTTCCTTCTTCTCTATTCTTTTCTTCTCCTAAAAATTTCTAGGTCATAAAATTGTAAACCCTAACCCAAATTTTCTCCCAACCAAGGCATTATGAAGATTTAGGGTGCAAATTTTTGTTATAGTATCATCGACTTCTTCCGTTAATGGGTATGTCATGTAATTAATATATTTTTAGACTTTCCAACAATAATTTCACATATAAATTATGATTTATGTGTTTAATTTAGAAAAAAGGAACATGGAAGAACCCAGATCATCGAATGTAGTAGACTCTCGCCCCGATATGTCCGAAGAACACATTTTTACTTCGGATGCACTCTTGGTAAGTAAATTTTAACATTCACGTCGGATGAAATTCGGGGTTGTGACAGAAAGGACTGCCACTACACTGGCAGTCCACCTCTAAATAAAGGACTGCCCAAACATCTGCAGCCTTTTAGACCAGAAGGACTGTCAGAGTGGTGGCAGTCCTGATTATTGCAAGGACAGCCATAGTTGTGGCAGTCCTGAGTATTGCAAGCACTGTCTTTTTCTCTGCAGTCCTACATATTGGCAGCAATTTTACATATTTTAGGTGTTGTGTTATTTACTTTTATTAACTTTAAGTTATATTGTAGGACTTATCATCTTCCGGTATCGAGGTAGCTGATCCAATTGGCGTCGATGTAGGCCATTTATTCTGATCTGATATGTGTTTTGAATCAAACGAAGGTGCGCTAAATTGGTGTCGAGAAGTTGGACGAACAAACAACATAGTTCTTGTGATATCTAGATCGGCCCGAAACCGTCCGGGACAACAAACTACGGTGATTTCATGTGAACGAGGTGGTGTGTTCATAAGCCATAAGAAAGATAAAGATATCCAAAGTAAAGTTTCAAAAAGAAATGTTGGAACGAGAAAATATGGTTATCCATTCAAAATCTATATTAGAAAGGATGAAGAAGCGAAGTGGACAGTCGAAGTCAAAAATTGAATCCACAACTACGAGATTGCGAAAATACTATTGGGTCATCCGTATGTCGGACGGTTGAACACTACGAAGAAGAAGATAGTCGAAGACTTGTCCACTTCCGCAGTTGCACCGAGACAAATATATTTCGTCATACGACATGAAGATGAGAAGAACAAGTCTACAATGAAGTCAATATACAACGCCATATCTTCTTCTAACGTCATTCGATCGAAATTGAGAATGGCGATGCAAGAAGTGCTGAAGTTGCTTGGCGATAATCATTATGTTGAGCACCATAGAAGACATCCCCAGAGCAATGAAGTCATTTCAATCTTTTGGGCTCATCCCGATTGCACACATTTGGCTCGGTCTTTCGCCGACGTATTAGTTCTTGATTGCACGTACAAGACCAATAAGTTCAAGATGCCTCTCTTTCATGTTGTCGGCTTCACCTCTACATGAAAAATATTTCTGGTTACTTTTTGCTTCATGAAGAGTGAAAAACTTGAAGACTACACATGGACGTTGGAGAAACTGAAGACACTTTACACCGGTCATAGAGAGCCCTCTGTTTTTGTTACCGACAGAGAGTATGCTCTAATGAATGCTATTCGGATTGTGTTTCCTCAAGCGGATACATTGCTATGCACTTTTTATGTAAATTATAATATACAATCCCAATGTAAGTTGAAGTTCGGGAAAGTGGATGGTAAACTTGACATACAAGTTTTTGACGAATTCAACCATGATTGGAATTGTGTATGGCGAGCCAGTATGATAGACAGTTACGACGCCGCATGGCACTTGTTCAAGAAGAAGTGGGAGGGGAGGGAACCGGCATGCATTTCTTACATCAAAGAGACATGGCTTGAACCGCACAAAGAATAATTCGTCTTAGCATGGACGAATGTGACGAAGCATTACGGTACGACAACTACCAACCGCGTCGAAGGAGCACACTCAGTATTAAAGAGACATTTAAAGTCATCCCAAGGCAACTTTGTTTCGGTTTCGCAAGCGATGTATCTATCAATAGATCGGACGGTGAACGAAATCAAGGCATCATTTAAGATGAGCTTAAATATTGTCAAGCATGAGCATAGAAAGGAAGTCCTCTTGGATTCTTTAATGCGTGTCCTTTCTCACAAGGTGTTGGCATTAATATTTGAAGAGATTGATAGGTCAAAGTTTATCGGCTTTGATCCTCAGGTTTGCGGGTGTGTACATCGACATACACTGGGCCTCCCTTGTGGCATGAGATTAATGAATATCGTCGTCAGTCCATTCCTATTCCAGTAGTTGATGTCGATGAACGTTGGAGGCAGTTGTCTATAATGCTCGTGGTGAAGACAGACAATAATTTCTTGTCTTTGCCACAAGTGAAAATTCTCCACGCACGGTGGTGTGCCTCAGTAGGAGCAGAGCGGGAGTGCATTGAGGTTAAAATTCAAGAAATTGCATGTCCGGTGACTACTAGAATGCATGAGCCATCCGTTGTTTCCAATCCTAAGGGCAGGCCTCAAACAAGAATGAGTAGTTCACAGAAGAGAAGACTTGAGTCAACTAAGAGAGATCCATCATCCTTTGAGCATATTGAACGAAACTTAGAGCAAGCTCGGCCTGCACGAAAGATCAAGCTTATCATTCGTCGAAAAAAGGAGAAAACAGATATTGCAAACGAAGATACTGTGGATAGACAAACGTTAGGTTTGTATATCCACCATTTTCATCCTGAGATTTGCAGTTACATCTGGTCTATTATTGATGTCCCGGGGGATGGCCATTGCGAATTTTATGTGCTTGCAATACATCTTGGTTATTCTGACAAAGACGGATGGAGGCAAGTGAGACAGGAGCTGTACGAGGAATTATAGAGTCGTCTTCCATTATACTTTCGCATCCTAAGCGAAGAAACAGTTGGAAGTTTGTTGACAAATATTTCTTGCACTGACAGTGTTACTAGGCCAGACCACTGCATGTCTGTCCTGTCTGCCTTGTATTTATTTGCTAATCGGTACCGGATCACTGTTATACTTTATTCGGCGGGGATTTGCAATACTTTTTTCCGATGTGCGTTCCTCCGACGGAGCACAGACAAACTAATCTATGTACTATAGGTCAAATCAAAGATCACTTTGTCATGCTAAGGATGATCGGTCATTCTCCGATTCCTCCACCTACAACAGTTTGGTACAAACTAGCACCGGGAGAAGCGAAGTCCTGGACCGAACCTTTTGATCATCAAATCAATCATTGTAGGAAACTGTTGAAGATGGAGGAGCTAAGAGACTTACCAGTTGGCCACTACGACGTCAAAATCGACTGATACGTCATTGACTGAAATGAAGTTTTCATATTTTGTATATGGATGACCCATTTTGTAAACATTAAAGTATATCATTTTGGAATGTGAAGTCAAATATATGTTTTTTGTTTTTTACTTTTTTCTGTCTGCTATACGTATAAAAAAATATCTACTTATGCGCATTATGTGTGCAATATGTCCGTATTTGTGTGCAATATGTATCAAAACTCACACACAGTGAGTTTTAATCAGGACTGCCAGTGGTCTGGCAATCCTGATCCAAACTCACTGTGTGTAAATTTTGATCAGGACTGCCAGCCCACTGGCAGTCCTAATGTGAATCAGGACTGCCAGTGGACTGGCATTCCTGATTGAAACTCACTGTGTGTGATCGTTGTCCAGGGTAATGGTCAACTCCCCGACTGGGAGATAAAATGTGTTGGTCTCCGGATGCCATCTCTCCACAAAGGCCGATATGAGAGCGCTGTCATGCGTCTTGTAGGCATATTTAGCCAAATTATGTAAACTGGTCGAAAATATTTTGCTCTGGACGTCCTCGGGTAAATGTTAAAAGACCAGGCAACGCACTTCCTCCCGTGGCTCACGGCCCTAAGAATACGACAGCTCTCCTATATGTCGGACAACATAATAAAAATATGATTATGAAATATATATATATATATATATATATATATATATATATATATATATATATATATATATATATAAACGAAAACTTACAAACATAATGTACATACCGGATTCTTCCATATTTCATAAGCAATGTGGTTGTCAAACGACAACAACATTGAGCAACCCGACGGACGGACAGGCTCCTCAGAAGGATCGACATCGGGCGAACGAACAGGATCCTAAGAAGGATCGACATCGGGCGAACGAACAGGATCCTCAGAAGGACCGGCACCCGGCGTACGGACAAGATCCTCATAAGGACCGGCACCAGAACCACCTCGTACAAGAATTTGGCTGATAGGTACGTCATCCTCGTCATTGAAAGAAGACGGAGGACTAGGAGTAGCTCGTTGCTTCGAACGAGTATCGGGGTGTGGTTGTTCTCGTTGTCGCTGCGGTTCTAAAATTTGGATTGGTCTCTCAAGAGGACGAGGCCGCTCAGTACGTTTCCTGCACAAGGATGCGGTGGGAGGTCGCTTTCTTTTGGAAGCGGCCACAGGACTGCAGGACAACATAGGGTTAATATTATAGGGTTAGAGTCATTAAATAATTGTTATAAATTAAAATAGACAAGCAAGCCTTAAGGACTGCCATGATCCTGGCAGTCCCTCATTCTTTCAGGACTGCCAGAGAGATGGCAGTCCTGTTTTATAACAGGACTGTCAGCCTTCCTGCAGTCCTATTTTACAATAGGACTGCCTGGAACATGGCTGTCACGACCCGCACCCTAGAGTAAGGGCACGAGAAGTGGGTACGTCCAGCCTATGCCGCAGTATCGACGGTAGAACGCTGTCCTAGGTCTCATGCATCTAACGGTATAAGGCTAAGCAGTTTATACTCCCCGAATGGGGGTGACATAGCAGAATATAAACTCAATCACATCTAAGGTAGAGCATAATGGAAGATAAATACAACATGAAATCCAAAAGAGATACAACAAATAGAAGTCTAAGTGTTTAAGATACACAAACCCAGAAATATATCTCAAAGCTAAAATACAGAAATCCATAAATACAACTCAAGACAACTGAAAATAAACTGAGCAAAACCCTAGCTACCTATACAACCTCTACTGTGTCTCCTCTAAGCTAGCAGGTAACCTCCAAGCTATCTATAAAATTTATCAACAGGTCCAGTCAGGACGGGAGCGAGTACAGTACATCTTAACAGATCATAGCAGGTTAGAAAATATAATCATGCAGTAAAGTAAGATACAGGTACTGAAAGAAATACGGTATGTAAACAGAGAGAGAACTGTAATAGAAATATCTACTATAAATAGAGAACTAACATGTGGCTAGTGAGTCAGAGTACAACATAGACATGTAAATGGCATGGGATGATTCTGATGCTACACTATGGAATGATTCTGATGCTACACTACTTGGGTATTATTCACATGTCCACTTCTACTCCCCCGTACCCCCAATCAATACACAAGGATCCAACCAGGTTATGTTATGATTCCATGCAAAGGCCCCCGAAGGGTGATACATGGATGTCCCATAAATGGGGATTCTAGGAGATTCTAGGATACCCAGTAAATGGGATAAGGATTCTAGGAGACTCTGTGATCATAAGAGTATATGTCACAAGTGATCAAAGAACCAATAAAGCATAGTGATACGTCATGTAAGTGAAACGCACAGAACATGAAGTACCCGATGCTCCCTAAGGATAACATCTCGAGTAGGGATCCATATAGTACCAATCCGTGTGACCAACGTGACAGTAACAAGTAAAGTAATTTAATGCAGGAAATAATTCTAAGCAGGATAAGAAATGATCAGAGAATGTACTCGCCTCGATTGGTTGGAGTCGACGTGCACGACACGAACGTGTCGACACGAGGTAGGTACACTGCTATGCTCTACAGAGGGTTCCAGACGACGACACGGGCAGTCCCAATGAGTCCAGGATAGTCCAAATAGCCTAGTTTGGTATATAAAAGTCTAAAATCAGAGCTGGTACGATAATCAAATCAAGAGATAGAAAATGACTATCATAGTCATGATTTATGATAAAATATATATAACTAAATATATATAAGAAATTATGAAAATTATTTGTAAGGTCAATATATATATATCACAAGCATGCCATATTAATATTATTTGAAAATTGAAACTAGTAGTCTGATAAATATATTTTTGTACCAAGGAACATTTACATTAAGTAGGTAAAAATACTATAATAATAATTTAGGTCAAAACTTTACTAATACTATTTTAGAAATATAATTATATATTTTTATATATTTTTCTAAGTAAGTAATTATGTAATATAATAATACCAATAAAATAATAATAATAATAATAATAATAATAATAATAATAATAATAATTATGTGTACTATATATATAACCAATATTTATTACATTAAACAATATACATTTATTATATTAATATACATTATATAAACAAATGTACATTTATATATATAAACTAATATAATTATATATAAACTAATACACATTATATTATATACTAATATACATTATAATAAAACTATCATACATTTTATTATATAACAATACATATTATATATATAAATATAAACCAATATAATTATATATAATAAATTAATATATTATATATAATAAACTACTATAATTAATAAACTAATATAATTAATAACTAATATAATTTATAAACTAATCTCTATTATAAACGAAAAGGGGGGGCTCTGTATCCAACAGAACGAAAATAAGGGCTCATATCGGGGAAAGCGGAGGCGGCTCGCCTGGGCTCCGGCGACGCGGAGGAGGCAGATCCGGTCAGGCGGGCTCGCCATGGCGCCGGAGGGGTCGGTCAGCGGGCTCAGTTACGGCTGCTCAGGGAGGATGCGGCGAACGTCTCGTCGAGGGGCAGATCTGAAGGTCGGGCTCCGGTGGTTCGGTCGGCGACGCCGACCACGGTGGTAGCTAGCAGCGCCGTGCGCTGGGAAGGACGGCTCGGCCTGGGGTCGGCTTCGCCGGACGGAGCCGAAGAAGGGGATGCTCACAGCGGGCGGGCGGTTCGCGCGGTGGCGCGAGCTCGGCCAGGGCGGCGGATGGGCTCGCGCGGCGGCGCCAGACAGGTCCTCTCTCTCCCTCTCTCTCTCTCTCTATGTGATGATGGTCGGATATTTGGGAAAAAAAAGGGGTTGATGGTGGTGGTGGTGGTGGTGAACGGTGGTAGCAGGGGTTGTGATGGCGGTGGCCGGCGGTGGTTTTGACTGTAGGTGGTGCGGCCGGGATGGCGGCTTGTGAAGTGTTACGGCTAGGCCGATTGGCCGGGGTGGTGGCGAAGGGCTGAAGGTAGATGTCGGGGTGGTGGTGATAGCCGGAGGTGGTGGATCGGGAGATGGGATGCTGGAAAAATTAGGGGTGGGCTGCTAGGAATTCTAGGGATGTGTGTAGGGATTTAGGGTTTTGGGAATTTGTGCAACTTAGGGAAAGTGTGATATTTATAGGGGAGTGGAGAAACCCTAACAATTTGTAAATGTAATAGAAATTAGGAATACTTAGTGGAAAACTAACATACTAACTACTAACTGCTAACATATTGCGAGTTAGTACAAAATAAATATTAGTTATAAATTAATAATTAAAATTACTAGTTAATACTAATTTAACAAATGGCTAATTACAATTTAGCCAATATTTTAAAGACATAAATAATACTAATTTATTCATTGATTATTTAAATATATATAACAATCATTTATTTACTAAATAATATATTTTGAAATTTTGAAATTCAATAACCGTTTTCCATATAGAAAAATAATCAAAACTTATTGATTCAAAAAAGTGACAGGGAAATCCCAATAGGACAAAATCGCTTTAAAAAAATAGTAAACCAAGCTAACAAGGACTGATAGCAATCACGGTCAAATTTTTTTTCCAAAAAATTAGAAATTGCACGTTTTTCGAGATTTAGAAAATTCGAAGTTTTGAAAATACAAAATAAAATAAAATAAAAGAAGAATTTATGAAACCAATTAACGGAGGTTACAAATCTACCCTCCTTAAAGAAATTTCGTTCTCGAAATTAAAGCTTGGCAAGGGGGTTAAAACATGATAGAAATTTTAGGCAGTATGGCCGACACGATCAAAGAACGACGAGTTGGCACGATCAAGATAATCAACTTAAAATTGTTTGGGCACGACTATAGATTTAACACGATAAAATCATAGTATGATTAACATCGTTTAGACACAAATCAGGAATAATTTTAGGTTATTTAGTCATGATCTTAATCACGGCTAAGGGAACGAATGGAGAACGAAATTCGAGTATAGAACGATCGGTAGTTAGATTTGATGAAATCAGACTCTAGGTCGCATAAGCACGATCAAGATCCAAGCTTAGTTATGAATGGCGATAAAATCATGATTTCGAAATCAAGGTTGTAAAGGCACGGTCAATACGAAAAATGATGCGATTGGTCATAGCTAGGAATAATGAAACGTTTGGCGCGATCAATGACTAAGGATCAAACCACTTGATCATGAACCAAATTGAGGCTTAAAACCTTAGAATGACTGAAGTCACTTAGGCATGACGTAAGTAGAGTGATGAAAATCAAAACCTCGTCATGAATAGGAAGGAAATAGCAGCACGGTGACTAGAGGATCGAATTTTAGGCACGAAGGAAAAATTATTTCGGATATGATCACTTAATTTTTTTATGACAAGTTCATAATCAAATCGGGTAGTCGTGATCAAGGCAGAAATTTCAAGCATGATCCAAAGGCAAAATCGGTACGATAGTCATGGTCGTTAAAATCACGACCATGGAATTCATAGTCGTTTAGTCATGCCGGGTCATCTAGGCATGACTAATCATAAGGAGTTCAGATATAATCAGGAAGTAATCATGGTCAGAAAGAGTTTGGATACTAGTGTTAAAATTCGAACATGATCATAATCGTTAGTTCGACACGATCGAAGATAAAGTCAGTCTAACCATGGTCAAATAGTATTTAGATATGATGAAGAGTATGGTAGTAGCCTAGGCACAACCAACCATCAATTTTCGGTACGATCAAGAATAGTACGAAACTTAATCGTGATTGGAACAGAATTTAGTCACTTTCAAGAATAAATCAGAGTTTTATGCACGAGTGATATGGGTATCGAAGTTTGATTGCGATCAAAATTAAAATATTGACACGATGAAGAATAAGGCTAATCAATATTTGAATTTTGGTTCGAAAAATTGAATCGAGATTTTTGAGCACGAGCAACATATGATAGAGATCCAAGTCACGATGGAATTCAATAAATTGAGTACGGTCACGGGTCAAGACTATTGGTACGATGAAAGGCACTACTCAAGGAAAATCAAAATCAAAAGTTTAAGGAACGAATGTCAATAGCATTAAAATCCAACCACAATAATATTAAGAAATTTTAGTCGCGATACGATCTAAGTTGATCAATTCGGAAAAATCAAGATTTGGGCAATATGGAGGACAATGTTCATCGAAGTCTGAGCACAAGCATACAAGGATGGAGATTCAGGTCACAATTAAGTTTATTTCAATTAAGTACAACCCAAGATATCAATATGGTAAGAAATATGATCAAAGTCGATTTGGTCGTGATTAAGGGAGCTAGGATTCAATGATATTGAAAACATTTTAGGGAACAAGAAAAAAAATTCCATAAGAAGTCAAGTTAATCATCTCTCTCTAATACCATCAAGTTTATCATTTGACAATCCTATTTTTCTCTCACAAGTCCCAATATAAAAATCAGCTTTTATATGACTATCACCAAAATTTTATAACCTTCAGTCATCTAAACCTTTACCATGATAACCATAGACAAAATTCCAAACTTCTAAAACATTTCTCACGAAGCATACTCCTCTTATTTAGGTATCAACACTTATTCATTTAATCAAAATTTTAAATTCCTTCACCTCGTCCAAATTTTGATCTGAAACCTCTAATCCAGTTTATGAAATCCTTGAACTTGTTTAAATCAAGTCTCGTATTTATTTGACCCTAATACCACTATGTCATACAAAATTTACTCTTATTTATAAATCAACCTTCATATTTTTTTTTTCAACGTTCACCTTTAATATTATCCTTTTTGAATTTTATAATCTTCCCCAATCGTCAAAAATAATTCCTATAGCTTAAAATCCTTGTGTTCTCTCTGTCTCTAGTCCCCCTCTTACAATATCTGGTTCAATTTCACATAATCATTGAATACAATTAAATTCTCTTTTCATTTACTAAATCTCTATATAGCCTTAGAGTAGAAGTTCCCACGAATCAATAACCAAGATTTCTAAGTTCTCAAACTAGGCTGACCTCTAATATCCTCATTATTTTTTAATACATTCATGAATTAATCATAACCAAAATTTTCTGTGGTTGTTTCTAAATTGATTACACTTGTCTTTCGATTTCATTCTAAACTTTTACCACATCTCCACCTCAATTCTTTTCTTTTTTTCATCTTTGACATCCAACATTCAGATTTCTACAAAATTATCCTATGATAACCAATTACGTCATTTTCGAACTAGATGATTTATGTCACTTCCTCAACATTTCTCAGGTAAAATGATATAAAGATTCAAGGTTTCAAGGCATAGCTGACAGAATTAGATACGAGACAGAAAAATTGATGTAATCAGGACAGTTATATAAGACAAGGAATGATGGTAATAAAATATTGGCAGGAAGAGAAATGATAATAGAATCTATTTTGCTTATCTGTTTAAAAGAAGAAACTATTTTGAAACCAGAACTATAATATCAAATCCAAAATAAGGCCTAGCAAAAATCATTGATTCATTGTATTATGAAGAAATTCATAGCAAAAGTTGCACAAAGGTTTATAATAACAGCTAAAGCTACTTCTAAGTTAAATAATAAGAAACAAAACAAAACAACAAATAATAATAATTTTTTTTGAAGGACTGGAACAAAAGTAGAGAAAAAACATTTAAGGTACAATCTGATAATCATATGCGTCTATCCAAAATCATGGTACTCTAAATCCTCGTCATACTAGTAAGCAAGGCTACGATAATCACGGAGTCCTCGACTAAGGTACATACCTCTAGAATCGTGGTATTTAACATTTTCGCGATGCCGCTAGCTTGGCTGCGAAAATTTTAAATTCCCACACCCAAGAAATATATCCAAAGCCAGACTATGTGTCCTCACCATGCTGGCTAATGTGACTATAGAAGACTAGATTCCAAAACTTAGATGACCTAGCCCATATAATTTTATCTTGACAAAAATTAAATTAAATCAACAATGAATACCCAAAATCAAATTTATCAACGAACATCAAGATTCAAAAATTTACAAAAATCCTTCAAATCATATAAATACAACTCGGATGCTACAGCTAACATCAGGATTCAAAATTCAACAATCTTCCATCAAAATCAATAAATACAAACTCTATTTCAACAATAATCCATCAAAATCAAATTCAACAAAAAAATAAAGATAAATCAAATCAAGGAAAAGAGAGTTTTCAAATCGAAGTTAAATAAGATTCTCAAGGGTCGTCCCAGGAATCTCTCAAGGGATCCTAACTGTGATTGAGTACCTTCAAAATATATCATAATCCTACTGCAGGCTGTAGTGGTACTCTAGTTCGAACACCACTACACAAATTCGACCTGCATGGGCCACCACTAAAAACGTGTCACGACCCGCACCCTAAAGTAAGGGCACAAGAAGTGGGTACGTCCAGCCTACGCCGCAGTGTCGGCGGTAGAACGCTGTCCTAGATCTCATACATCTAACATTATAAGGCTAAGCAGTTTATACTCCCCGAATGGGGGTGACATAGCAGAATGTAAACTCAATCACATCTAAGGTAGAGCATAATGGAAGATAGATAAAACATGAAATCCAAAAGAGATACAGCAGATATAAGTCTAAGTGTCTAAGATACACAAACCCAGAAATATATCTCAAAGCTCAAATACAAAAATCTATAAATACAAATCAAGACAACTGAAAATAAACTGAGCAAAACCCTAGCTACCTATACAACCTCTACTGTGTCTCCTCTAGGCTAGCAGGCAACCTCCAAGCTATCTGTAAAAATTATCAACAGGTCCAGTCGGGACGGAAGCGAGTACAGTACATCTCAACAGATCATAGCAGGTTAGAAAATATAATCATGAAGTAAAGTAAGATACATGTACTGAAAGAAATGCGGTATATAAACAGAGAGAGAACTGTAATAGAAATATCTACTATAAATAGAGAACTAACATGTGGCTAGTGAGTCAAAATACAACATAGACATGTAAATGGCATGGGATGATTCTGATGCTACACTATGGAATAATTCTGATGCTACACTACTTGGGTATTATTCATATGTCCACTTCTACTCCCCCGTATCCCCAATCAATACACAAGGATCCAACCAGGTTATGTTATGATTCCATACAAAGGCCCCCGAAGGGTGATACATGGATGTCCCATAAATAGGGATTCTAGGAGATTCTAGGATACCCAGTAAATGGAACAAGAATTCTAGGAGACTTTGTGGTCATAAGAGTATATGTCACAAGTGATCAAAGAACCAATGAAGCATAGTGATACGCCATATAAGTGAAACGCACAGAACATGTAGTACCCGATGCTCCCTAAGGATAACATCTCGAGAAGGGATCCATATAGTACCAATCAGTGTGACCAACATGACAGTAACAAGTAAAGTAATTTAATACAGGAAATAATTCTAAGCAGGATATAAAATGATCAGAGAATGTACTCGCCTCGATTGGTTAGAGTCGACGTGCGCGACACGAACGTGTCGACACGAGGTAGGTACACTGTTATGCTCTACAGATGGTTCCAGACGACGACACGGGCAGTCCCAATGACTCCATGATAGTTCAAATAGTCTAGTTTGGTATATAAAAGTCTAAAATCAGAGCTGGTACGACAATCAAATCAAGAGATAGAAAATGACTACCATAGTCACGATTTATGATAAAATATATATAACTAAATATATATAAGAAATTATGAAAATTATTTATAAGGTCAATATATATATCACAAGCATGCCATATTAATATGTTATTTGAAAATTGAAACTAGTAGTCTGATAGAAAATGACTATCATAGTCACGAGCTCGACCAGGGCGGCGGATGGGCTCGCGCGGCGACGCCAGACAGGTCCTCTCTCTTCCTCTCTCTCTCTATGTGATGATGGTCGGATATTTGGGGAAAAAAGGGGGTTGATGGCGGTGGTGGTGGTGAACGGTGGTAGCAGGGGTTGTGATGGCGGTGGCCGGCGGTAGTTTTGACTGTAGGTGGTGCGGCCAGGCGGCCGAGATGGCGGCTGGTGAAGTGTTGCGGCTAGGCCGATTGGCCGGGGTGGTGGCGAAGGGCTGAAGGTGGATGTCGGGGTGGTGGTGATGGCCGGAGGTGGTGGATCGGGAGATGGGATGCTGGAAAAATTGGGGATGGGCTGCTAGGAATTCTAGGGATGTGTCTAGGGATTTAGGGTTTTGGGGATTTGTGCAACTTGGGAAAAGTGTGATATTTATAGGGGAGTGGAGAAACCCTAACAATTTGTAAATGTAATAGAAATTAGGAATACTTAGTGGAAAACTAACATACTAACTACTAACTGCTAACATATTGCTAGTTAGTACAAAATAAATATTAGTTATAAATTAATAATTAAAATTACTAGTTAATACTAATTTAACAAATGGCTAATTACAATTTAGCCAATATTTTAAAGACATAAATAATACTAATTTATTCTTTGATTATTTAAATATATATAACAATCATTTATTTACTAAATAATATATTTTGAAATTTTGAAATTCAATAACCGTTTTCCATATAGAAAAATAATCAAAACTTATTGATTCAAGAAAGTGACAGGGAAATCCCAATAGGACAAAATCGCTTAAAAAAAAATAGTAAACCAAGCCAACAAGGACCGATAGCAATCACGGTCAAATTTGTTTTCCCAAAAATTAGAAATTGCCGTTTTTCGAGATTCGAAAAATTCAGAGTTTTGAAAATACAAAATAAAATAAAATAAAAGAAGAATTTAAGAAACCAATTAACGGAGGTTACAAAGGCAGTCCATTTTGACAGCAGGACTGTCCGTTCTTCGGCAGTCCTCAGGGATGACGACCACGAGCAGGTCATTTCGTGTTCTAGAGTTAGGTTTAAACGAAAAAACGGAGCATTGTCGAATTCGAAATGTACTTTGAATTATTCTAACCTAATTTATCATAACATTTAAGAGATTTAAAAAAGATTCTTTGAATTGTAAAATAAAATATACAAAAAATAGGGAAAACATACCTAGCTTGTGAGGAGGGTTTCTTCCTTGGTGTCAATGATGAGCTTTGAAGAGTAGGGTTTTGGAGAGAGGGTTTTGGAGAGTAGGGTTTTGGATAGAGAGAATTTTTTTTATGAAAATGAAATGAAAGAGAGGGTTTGGGGGGGTGGGATAACCCTAAGTAATTTTTGGAACGTTTCCAGTAAAAGTTTCTCAAACCTGGACTGTCCGCTAGTAAGTGATAGTCAGGGCAGGTTTTGAGGGAGCGCAATGGGTGCGACCGCACTAGGCCTCCCAAATTCGTAGGCCTCCAAATTTTTTTATATGTAAAATGTATTATGTATACTAAACTAACTTCTGGATACATGCAAACGACCTCTAGCCTAGTGGTTAAGAGAGATGCATGCGGCCCAAGTGGTCGGGAGTTCGAGTCTCAGTGGAGGCGAGTTCGCCACAAGTACCCATTGCTTCAAAAAAAAAAAAAAAAACTTCTGGATACATATTTTAAAAAATCCAAAGATTTCAAACATATGAATAAATAATTTAATAAATTATGATAAGTAATTTAAAAACTGTATATGTATATTATAATACTAAACTAACTTATGAATAAATAATTTATAAATTTATTGGCCTTCCTTATTTATACTAAGCTAATTAAGTGGAGATTCTCACAATTAACTAGGCTATAGCCTGTATCTGTTTTCAATTAAGGAAACAATTAACAAAGGCTTCTAATGTTTTCAATTAATGAATTAAGTCAAAGATTCTCTCAATCTCATTCAATGCATATTCAAAATCAATAGAAAATGCTAAGACTTAATAGAAATCATAGATTTATATGATTCAAATAAAATCTTATGTATCCTTGACTCTATCAACAACCTCTCTTCTTCTTCAAAAAACGTCCACAAATTTCAACTCTCTACCCCTTAAAAAGTCCACATATTCCAAACCACATCGTCTCCAATCCAGGGCACTTCACCAATACCTCACGAGCACTCCCCGAAGTTCCAGCGCCGTTGATGAGCCCGCCTGTCGACTGCCGAAAGAAGGTTGTGCACAAAGAAGACTGTTGCACATATGAGCGTAGGTTTGCAGAAAGTTCGTTGCAGCAAATCTCCACACTCATTCAACGAAATCCCAAAATAATTGTACATGTACAATCTCCTATAACTCTAATTTAATCCTCTAAAATTTTTGCCTTATTTTATCTCTTTTAGTCAAATATTATTTCCATTGAAAGATATTATAGTTGAATGATTTTCTTAATTGAAGCTAATTTTGGATAATTTAATTTTTGACTTTTATTATTTGAATTTTTTTATAAGAATAGACCTCCATTAATTTTTTTCGTACCGGACCCACTCGTCTTTGACGAATCTCAGCTACAGTCATGGTGATAGTCCCTAATAATAGTTGGGATGTTCTTTAAAAAAAAAAAAAGCCATATATAAATTACAGTGCAACACTATGAAAAGTGGTTACGTCGGCGCCTTCGATGAGGAGGGAGGCACTGCGTGATCATGTAATGGTTGTCATATGATAGGACCGGGCCCACTGTGCGTGCGTGGAGTAATGTGGGTGGGATGCTCTCTCTATTGGTTGGAACTAAACTCCAGGCTGGGTCCATCCAAGCCAAGCCAAGCCAAGGGAGCTTCACCTACCTACCAATCTTAGCTAGTTCCAACCAAGACCTGGCCTTGATAAACGTACTGACACAAATACTATATTTCTTGGGAATCATCACCGTCAAAAAGTGTTGTGGCATCAGTAGGGGTGAGCATTATTCGATTTTGAACCAAAAATCGAATCGAACCGAATTGAATAAGAGATTCGGTTCGGTTTTAAAAAAAATTGGTTCGATTTCGGTTTTGAAAATACTAAATTTTCTTATTCGGTTTCGGTTTCGGTTTTGGATTTCGGTTTCGGTCCAAAACCGAAAACCGAATAAATTTTTTTAGTTTATATATATATATATATATATATATATATATATATATATATATATATATAATATATAGTATATTTAGTTATTAGATATATTAACAAAAAAACACAAATAAACCAAAAAAAAACCAAAAAAACCGAATAAACCGAAAACCGAACCGATTTAATTCGGTTCGGTTCGGTTATTGACCAATTCGGTTCGATTTCGGTTTTGCTTATTCGGTTTCGGTCGAATTCGATTTTCGGTTATTCGGCTCGGTTGGAACCGAATAAACATAAATACTCACCCCTAGGCATCAGCTCTATTATCAATAATAGACAATTGCTCGCCTGTCACTTTTATGTCAGTGATAAGTTCCTTCTCCACACAAATACTATTTTTCTTAGGCTTAATTGCTACTTGATACCCTCAACTATTACGCTTTTTCAAGTTGATACCCTAAACTTTTTTTTGTAACAACTTGATACCCAGATAATTTTTTGGACAATAATACCCTTACCCAAATTTTAAAACTACCACTCACCCCCCCCCCCTCTACTCCAGGCCACCCCCCCCCCCCCCCCTCCGCCCCCCCCCCCCCCCCCGTGCCCCGCCTCGCCTGCACCCTCCCCCCTCCGCCGCCGCGCCTGCACCCTCCCCCTCCGCCGCCGCGCCTGCACCCTCCCCCTCCGTCGCCCCGCTGCACCCTCCCCCTCCCCCCCGCTCCCCTCCACCCTCCGGCAACCCGCACCCCCTTCCTCTCTCGCTGCCCTCCTCTCCTTTCCCGACTCCACCATCGCCGGAGAGGGAGGGGGGGAGGTGGTCGCCGGAGAGGGAGGGGGGGGGGGAGGTGGTCACCGGAATGGGAGGGGGGGGGAGGGGGGTTGCATGGGAGAGAGAAAGCCAGGGGCATTTTTGGGATTTTTTTGTGTTTTAGGTATTAAGTTGAAAAAATAAAATAGTTGAGGGTATCGAGTTGTTACAAAAAAAAGTTTAGGGTATCAACTTGAAAAGTGTAATAGTTGAGGGTATCAAAGTGCAATTAAGCCTTTTTCTTATATACTAATCCTGACCTGGCATAGTTAGTTCATTCTTCCTACCATTCCTCTTGAAATCATTTGCAGGCTCGCAACAGAAGTGAGCTGAGATTATGGGTGCAATTTGGCGGACTAAATTCGAACTCGATCGGATAAACCCATTAATGAGTTGGATTATGATTGAAGATATTCAGGTTCGAACTCAGATATAGATTAAAAAATTTGAATTCAATCAAAAAATTGGATTGGACCCGAATTCGTGTGTCGGATTATCCGAAAAAATTCCGAAATCCGACTTTTATATATATATATTTTTTTTTTTTTTTTTTTTTTTTTTTTTTTTTTTATATATATATATATATATATATATATATATATCGTTCCAATTTTATCGGATGTTCCCGAATATATATATATATATATATATATATATATATATATATATATATATATATATATATATATATATATATATATATATATATATATATATAGCCTAGCGGTTAAGAGAGATGCATGTGGACCATGCATGTGGACCGAGTGGTCAGGAGATCGATTTTCGGTGGGAGCGTTCGCCACAATTACCTTCTTTCAAATATATATATATATATATATATATATATATATATATATATATATATATATATATATATATATATATATATTAAATAACAAATTTAAATTCTAAATTTTTTCTGCCCAAACTCTTCAACTCCATATCATAAATCTTATTTTAGTTTGTAATTTTAAATGATCAAGACTTTATTGCTATTTGATTATGTGTTTAATATTACTTTTGTTTAAAATTATTTCAAATATTATATTAGAGCCCGATAAACTTGATGGATCCGACCCAACCCGAGTTCAACCCGTGCCAAATTCGATCCTCCGAACTTGGTCTTGGGCTTCATATGTTTAACCCGAGGTCGGGTCGGACTTGGGCTCGGATTAGACTTATGATTCATCGGGTTGGGCTCGGATTGACCTCAAGTCCAATCCAACCCGTCCGAGTTGCACCCCTGAGATTTTTGGTACTCGAGCTTTAGATTACAGACCCAGTAGATAAGTTAGACGTTACCAGTACTTGTCCATATAGTTTAGTTTCTATCATCTTTCGGGAAGTTTCCAGTTTCTTGGAAGATTCTAGTTTATTCTACGATACCTTCAGGGCACATTGGAGTGCGGTCAAGTGGATTCTACGATACCTTCAGGGCACTACTGATTAGAGACTTTCTTTTGGTGGTGACGAGCCGAAGCTGGTTGGGTATACCGACGCTGATATGGCTAGAGATGTAGACACGAGGCGATCGACTTCGGACCATGTGATGATGTTTGCTGGAGGAGCAGTATCGTGGCAGTCGCGGTTGCAGAAGTGTGTTGCCTTGTCGACGACAGAGGCAGAGTACATTGCGACGACGGAGGCTTGCAAGGAGTTGTTGTGGTTGAAAAAGCTATTGCAGGAAATGGGACTGAAGCAAGAGCAGTATACTTTGTTTCGCGATAGCCAGAGTATCATTCGCCTTGTGAAGAACCAGACATTTCATAGTCGGTTTAAGCACATTGAGACTCGGTATTATTGGATACGAGATATGGTTGAGAAGAAGGACGCGATGCTTGAGAATGTCCATACTGATGATAATGGAGCGGATATGCTCACGAAGGTTCTACCAAGGGGAAAGTTTGAGCACTGCAGACGGATCGTCGGGATGACGAGTTCCTCCATCAAGTTGTGAAGGAAGAAATTTGTTGGAGTGGATGGGATTCCCAACCCATGTGGAGAATACCCCAGAGAGCGACGAGCGCCATCCGTATGTCGGAGAAGCTCGGGGAGTGCATGGATCCTATTTTGGAACATATATGGTAAGGAAATATATGATTGGATTTCCATATTTACTTTGATCATATATTTATGATTGGACCATTCATATAGTAGCTTTCCATATAATTGGACTTCCAATTATGGCAAGACAATTATGATTGAATTTTTATTAAATATATGATTGATGCATATTGGAAGTTTCCATAAATTGGCCTTCCATGTATGGATTACCAAGGGCTTATAAAAGGGTGATGCATGCTAGTTAGAAAATTATCTAAAAAACAAGAGTGCTTACAATCTTTGAAAGAGAGAGAGAGAGGATTAAGTACTATTGTGAAGGAGATTGCGTCGAATAATTTTTCGACATCTCTTCTTTTTCGGAGTTCGAAATCAAAAAAATTCTTCTTTCAAGTGAGTTGTGGTTGTTATTGCCGGGACACAATTTTTCGATAGAAAACTGAGAAAATAAAATAATTATAAAAACAATGTTTAGTACTTCTAAAAAGAAGATACAATCAGAATTATTGGCAGCAACGAAGAAGGTGACTGGCAAAAGATGGAAGAACTCCTGCTGGGGTGAATGATCACCGTTGCTCAAAGCTTTATTCGCCCTAAACGAACAGCTTCCAGGAACCAGCAAGTTCGTCAGAGAACTTGAAACACTCCTGCTCTTCTGACTCCTCGGATGGACAAGAACTCCCGTGCAAAAGCAACGCTGGTGCGACGCCTTTCCTCTCTCTCGAAGGCTGCTGGAATTCGCAAGCAATTTTTGATCAGAACAATGTTAAAAAACACTTCTGAATTCTCTGTTTACTTGTGTTAAAAATACTTCGTAAATTTTTTCTGGTGGCTTCTCTTACTAGTATATGTCCTCTACCTTGAGAGAGAGAGAAAATGCCTTATATAGGCCCTGCAGCAACTGTTCGGTTGCCACGAAGTTAGGGACGTGACAAAAACCACCCCGAACATGTAGCAACCACCCAGAACATGCAAACGCACGTTCTGCTGTAAGTTGTGCCAACTGCGCAGTACCCTGCGCTCCTTGCACTCCGCAGCACTGAGCCACTTGCGCCAACCTGCGCCAACTGCGCGCACTGCGCCACTGCACAACTTGCGCAACTTGCGCCACTGCACGCACTACGCCACTGCGCAACCAGCGCAGCCAGCGCACCCGGACACAACCTGTGCGCAACCTGTACGCAACCTGGCGCGCAACCTTATTCAGTAAGTTGGTTTCATGTGCAGGCTATACGTTTACGCTAAAATGTTAGAGGTCGATCTTTTGTCTTATTCAGTAAGGGGTCCGCGAAAGCAAATCGTCGCCTTGCGACGGACGAAAGCGTTGGCACGCTAAGACAAATCGGACGTACAAACTCAATAAGCATGAAGTGCTCGAATGGCTAAGTCAGGAAAGTGGCCGTGCAACAAAGTTATACAATCGAGCCGCATCGGCTCGGCGAAACGAGAAAGGCGTATCGACTCGAGGTGGGAGGATTGACTTCTTTTTACTCCTTCATTCGATAAGTCAAATATATCATTGTATGCTGAGTTAACCTATCAATGCCACGGGCGTGGCTTGATAATGATATAAACGTAGTGCGTGTCGAACACTAGATAGAACAATTAAAATGAATCGTACGGCAAACGTACGAGTCACTATGGAATATTGGATATCGCAAAGGCGAGAGCCTCGGTGCGCAAGCCGCAAAAATATGGGATAACTGTACTCGGCGAGTGCCTTAGTGCACGAACCATACCGTGCCTTCGCGCACGAGTTAGAACGGCTAGAACATTGAAAGACAATAGGCGAGCGCCCTAGCGCGCAAGCCACGGACATTGAATGCTAAGTAATAGAACATCGGAATACGGTCGAAACGTACCTACGTGCATGGGATAATAAAAGATGGCTTCGTTGAGAAATAATATAGTTGTGGCATGAATGTGACGGAACTGTTGGATATGACATAATGCCTCGAAAGGTGTTCGAGACCTTCGGGTCGTTCGGTTGACGAGCATTGAATTGAGGCTTGTCACCCCCAGTTTTCATGAACAGGGATATTTTGGTAATTTTCCACTTTAAAAATTATTTTGGAATTATTTATTTATTATTTGTATTATTTTGGGGTTATTTGAATCGGGTTCGAATTTCAACTCATTACGACTTGTTTTGACTTATTTCGGGGACCCGGAGTAGTTTTGACCTTAGCGGGCCCACACACTAGCTAGCCATGGCCCACAATATTACCATCAAAATTTAGAGAGATTAATCATGACCCCATGGATTAGGTTAGACCAAATTAGAACTTTAGATTTACATTTTTAACCCCCAAACCCTAAGCAACCTTGTAAGGAGCTAATAAAACAATAGGAGGGCAAACTTGTAATTAGTGAAAAAAGGGGGTTTGGGCTTGCTTTGGCTGGCCACATTGTGTAGGGGTGGGTAGGAGAAAGAAAACCACTTTCTTTTATTCTCATCCACTTCTTCTTCTTCTTCTCCAAGGGTTTCTTCCATTTTTGAGAGCTCACCATTGTTCCATCTCCAAATAGGTAAAAACTCTTCTCTAAATTAGTTTTTCCTCTCATGTAGAATGGTTAGGAACCCATAGGAATGTGTCCCATGGTTGTGTCTCCATTAGAGACCATTTTGTGTCCTTTTGGACATTTTTAGAGGTGTCCAATATGTAGGATTGTGTCCTAATGGAGAAAACTCTATTTGGACACTTGTAGAGTTATTGGTGTGTTGTTTTAATGCTATTCTAACTTGATTCCAGATTTTACATGTTTGAGAATGTATTTTTCCATGTATCATATTCATATTTCCTATTTATATATATATATATATATATATATATATATATATATATATATATATATATATATATATTAGTGTATATATTAGTGTATATATATATTAGTGTAAAAAAAAAAAAAATATATATATATATATATATAATATATATATATATATATTATATATATATATTAGTGTATATATTAGTGTATATATATATTAGTGTATATTTAGTGAAAAATATATATATATATATATATATATTAGTGTATATATTTATGGTTGTGGTGTGGTGTTTGTGTTGGTGGGGGAGAGGCCATAGGTGGCCGACCACATGGGTGAGCCATGTGTGTGTATTGTGTTAGTAGTGAGGGATAGGTGTTTGATGTTATGAGTGTGAGTGTATGTGTTTTTGTGTGTGTGTTTATGTGTGAGTTAGAGAGGTGAGTGTTTTAGAGGAGAATGGGATGAGAGAGTTTGAGATCGAGAGTTTGAGTTTGAGAGAGTGAAGATTGAGATTGAGATTAGAGAGTGATAGAGAGAAGTGTATGTGAAGTGTTTGAGGAATTGATTGAGAGGGGATGAGTGTTAGTGAGTGGTGCTAAGGAGGAGTATTAGTGAGTGGTGCTAAGGAGGAGGGGAACACCCAAAACAGTCCCTATATTTCAGCCACATTCCAGCCCTTATATGACCCCATTTACAGCCCATAAAACCCCCTTTGGACTGTCCTAACAACCCCTTTTGGCTGTCCCAACAGTCCATAATTGCAGCCCCCAAACTCCCCTTCATTCAGCCCCCATAGCAGCAGTTTTTACTGCTGATTTCAACATGTTAGGTGGGGGGGGGGGGGGGGCATTCATCCCCCATAGCAGCCCCCAACTGCCTCATTTAGCTGTCCTAATATGCACCCCAAGCACAGCTCCAAACATGTCCACATATCAGTCATGTTAGCCTTCAAAAACCTGTCAAAACAGTCCATTCAAACCACTTGATGGCTGCCCCTTTAACAGTCCAATATCAGTCCATTTTAGCACCCTACATGGCTGTCCTATAACCCCAAAAACCCCACTTTACAGCCCATGAAAAACCCCCTTGGCTGTCCTCAAGAACACTCCTAATATCACCCTTTGTTAGCCTCAACAATAGCTCAAAACATTTCCATATATGGCTGTCCTTGTTAGGCCATGACACCACCATAATAACCACTTCAAATCAGTCCAAAACACTACAAAACAGTCCCCCATTTCAGCTCCCACTTGCCTCACAAATCAGTCCACATATTGGCCTTGTGTGTGAGTGTAGTTGTGAGTTTGAGTGTGTGTATTTGTGAGTTGAGAGTGTGTGTGAGAGAGCCTATTTTGTGTATAGCAAATAGCTAATAGGAAAAACCTATAGAGAAGTCTATGAGAGTGATAAATATGTGAGTGTATCATGAGAGTGAGTGGTGTAGATGAGTGTGGTAGAGAAGAGGGTAAAATTCATGATATAGTTAAGGTAATAGGGTAAATCGATACCCCGTATCCTAACATAGCCTAGATACCTAGGATACCCAAATTTCTTGGTAGGTAAACCTTAGATAGGTTGATATCTAGATACCCTAAGGAGTCTAGGCTAGTACCATGGGTATTTACGGGGTTTCCTTGGGCTTGGGCAAGGTATCGGGATTTACCTTGGAAGGGTAAATGCTAGTTTTGCCTAGGAATAGGGTAATTATGTTAGAAGCCTAAGATAGAGTTAGAACTTGATTCCCGTGGTTGGTAATGATCAAATATGGTACTCTAAGACTAGTTTTGACGTCGATTGACCTTTTTGACCAAAAGTCAACAAAAGTCAACCGAGAGTCAAACTTAGCCTTTAAGCGACCCGATTTGACCGAAACCAAACCAGAGTTGACTAGTTGACTGAAAATCAACTGTTAGTCAACATTAGACTAGTTTGACCTAGGGTTAACCCAGGGTTGACTCAGTGTTGACCAGAGATGACCAGAGTTAATTTTTTGACCAAAAGTCAACTGTAAGTCAACCCTTGACCCCGTTCGACCTAGTTTGACTTGGATTGACTCCCAGTGACCTAGTGTGACCCAGTATGAGCCAGTATGATCTAGTATGACTCAGTTTGACCTAGATTGACCTAGTTTTGACTAAGACTTGCATTCATGGATTATATTAGCTTCCTTTTTCAGTATTTAGTCCTGTTTGACTCATAGTATCTTATCTTAGGTCTGTGATCGCTCTGAGCGTCTGTTCACCCTATCAGCTCAGGACCACAGACGAGTACATTCACTGATAGTTTTCATTGTCTTGATATCTGCTATATCCGATTCAGTTGTAGTATCTTACTTGATTCTCAGACACGATATTTTACGGACAAGTATATGTCGGATCCGGTCATGAGATATTGTTCCCGGATTATTTGGTATATTGGTACATGACTCGATTTGTTACTTGTACTTTTATAGACATGGACTTGGGAGTGGGCTGATCACCTGCTCTTAAACCTCGTGTCATGACGTGTTATGACCGGATCTTTTATACTATTCGGGGATGGGGAGTTATTAGTGGTTGTGTGATCAAAATACCCACTTGTTGTTTCACACTTGTACTCGACACTTGTTTATAGCTACTTGAACTTTCTATGGTGATCGGCCTTATCTTCACACTTGTTGTTTCACACTTGTTATTTGTTCGTAGCCGGTCAGATGGAAAGTTAAACATGTTTCCCAAACCGATCACATGACGCACTAATAATTCAAGGCACCTTTTCTTATTTATTTATCCTAGGAGGCTAAGTTCTGTTTGGGAGAAGAGTTACAACCCCGGTCCTTATTTGGTTTAAGGGTTGTAACTCGGCTCCCGGATAGTTCCTAAGCAATCCTACATACATATTGTTGTTCTATTCAGTACTCACACCTATTATACATTTCTTGCTGGTTTTACCCTGTACTTTACATATCCTTGTCTTGTATTTCATTATACTGTCTCTTATAGCTTTTGTCAATTCATATGGAACTGCTGTTGGTGTTTGTACTTGCTCATTTTCCTGACAGGATACCGTTGACAAATTTTACAGATGACTCTGAGACTGACTGCCCGACCATTATGGGGTTGAGTCTGATGGACTAGATTTAGACCGTGGCTTATTGGTAGAGCCACTGGACTTTGTTCACCCTGAGTAGCCTAGTTTAGATAGGTTTATCTGGCCTGCGAGCCAGCTAGTACATTTCAGTTTGTAGTATCTTATACTTATATTATCTGAGACTCTAGATGTTGTGTTAGCTCTGACTTGTGGATTTTGGACTCGTTTCTTGTTTATCTATCGTATTTTCCTTTTTTGTGCTATCTACCTTAGTTTGATATATGTGATTGAGACTGTATTGCTATGTAACCTCCATTCGGAGTGTATATACTGTACAGGTACATTTATCTGTTTTAGTCGTAGTATTTACAGACCCTATATACAGCGTTCTACCGCCGATACTGCGGCGTAGGCTGGACGTAACCACGTACTCGTGCCCCTCTTCAGGGTGCGGGTCGTGACACGTTTTTGTGGTGGCCCATGCAGGTCAGAGTCACAATTAGTGCGATCTCGTAATGGTGCTCGACTTAGAGTGCTAATTACGAGTCTACGACTAGAATGTAGGATCTAGGGATGATAATAGTTACTCAATCACATTTTAGGAAATTTTTGATCTTTTGATTACCATGACAACTCTTCTTGTATTTGAATTCAATTGTCCTCCTTTGATAATATCTTATCTTGTGCCATATTGATCTCTTGGGTTCAATTCATCTTCAGGATGACGGTGACTCGTTGTCAGGCGGCAGGACCCAGTACAGTTCCAGAGAGGTCAGATCCATGAGGTCTTCCACCTCCGGCTACGGGAGCAGCAGTCGAGAGAGCAGTAGCCTCAGTCCCTGCCCTTCAGGCAGGAGTAGCAGCGGCAGTTCTCGGAGGTCTTCCACCTCCAGCTGGGGGAGCTGCAGTTCAGGGAGCTGCCATATCAGTCCCTGCCCTTCAGGCGGGAGCGGCAGCGACGGTTTCAGGTGGTCTTCCACCTCCGACAGCAAGACCGTCCATGGTCATCCCAGACATTCTTCCACCGCCGCCTCAGCTACCGGCTGACACTCAGGGGATGATGGCCCTTCTGCAGCAGATGTTGCAGACACAGAGAGCACAGGCAGAGGCACAGCACCGTCAGGCAGAGGTACTGCGACAGACCATGGAGAACTCGCATCAGCTAGCTATGGCAGCAGTGGAGAGAGGTGCACAGACTACAGTACAGGGAGCACCAGTACAGCAACAAGGTCAGGGGAGGCCCGGTACACACCTCCACTTCAGGAAGATGAACCCGCAAGAGTTCAAGGGTACCGAGGGTATCCTATACGCGGACGACTGGCTAGAGGATGTCCAGCGGAGTCTGGAGTTGGCAGAGGTCCCGAGAGGTCTGTGGGTGACATCTGCAGCGAGCCAGTTCTTCGATATAGCGTTGACTTGGTACCGCACGGATCCGCGTGCGTCAGTGAGAGGATTGTCTTGGAAGGACTTCAGGAAACTCTTTAAGGAGAAGTTCTACCCAGATGTAGCCTTGACAGCTTTGGAGGGACAGTTTGCCAGTTTGGTACAGGGGAACTCGTCGGTGGACGAGTACTCAGCGGAGTTCTTCCGTTTGAGCAGATTTGCACCCAGTTTGGTTCAGGATGAGGGATGCAAGGCCCGAAAGTTCAGGAGGGGTCTCAATCATGCAGTGCGCACTCGCACATCTGGACGACGAGATGCGACCTTCGAACAGATCCTTATGGAGGCTCAGATTGCAGAGGAGGACTTCGGCCTCAGGCCGAAGAGGAGCAGCGACGCTCTTGGAGCTAGTTTGAGTGCAGGGCCAGCGAAGCGCCCACATTTCCAGCAGAGGCAGTTTCAGCAGCAGCAGCAGCCTCAGTTGCAGTTTCAGCAGGCACCAGCACGTGCCCAGCAGCACCAGGGACAGGGCCAGAGGCAGGCCATCCAGTGTGCCTTCTGCAAGAAGATAGGGCACACCGGGGAGGTCTGTAGATTGAGGCTGGGAGTTTGTCTGTTCTATGGAGCTCCAGATCACCAGATGAGGGACTGTGCTGTCCGTGCAGCCAGACAGGCGAGCCAGGATAGAGTGCGGCAGGCTAGAGGAGGCCAGCAGGGGCGAGCTTTCGCCATGACAGTTGAGCCCACTCAGGCAGTAGCAGAGCAGATAGCAGGTTCCAATCTTTCGATCTCATTTTTGCATTGCTTCCTCATAAACTGTCTTGAACTTCGATTCTATCTGTTCTTTGCTCGTTGGATGAAATTTTGTTCTTGTGATGTGATATTTTTTGGGATAAGTCGTATGGGCTAGGTCGCCTCGATTATAAGATTTTAGAATCCTCTAGGGTCATGCTAGCAAGCAGAGTGAGGACATATAGTCGGACTATGGACGTATTCCTAGGGTGTAGGAATTTAAGGTTTTCGCTGCCAAGCTAGCGGCAATGCGAAAATTTTAAATACCATGATTTTAGAGGTATGTACCGCAGTTGAGGACTCTGTGATTATCGTAGCCTTGCTCACTGGCATGACGGAGATTCTGAGTATCATGATTATTGGACAGACGCATACGATTATCAAATTGCATGAATTTTCTGTGTTTATTTTGTTTTGAGTCTTTGGATGATTCTTTTAAGGTGGATAGACTTATATTTGAGAGTAATTTTAAATTTTATAAATTTAGTCATTTAATTCATGTTTTAATTTTGAGATTTTTAAATCATTTTAAATTTTTAGCCATGACTTGTGAATTTGAGATTTTACTATTGTTTGGTTTTAATTTCGAGGACGAATTTTTTTTAAGGTGGATAGATTTGTCACCCACAGTTTTCATAAACAGGGGTATTTTGATAATTTTCCACTTTAAAAATTATTTTGGAATTATTTATTTATTATTTGTATTATTTTGGGGTTATTTGAATCGGGTTCGAATTTCAACTCATTCCGACTTGTTTTGACTTATTTCGGGAACCCGGGGTAGTTTTGACCTTAGCGGGCCCACACACTAGCTAGCCATGGCCCACAATATTACCATCAAAAGTTAGAGGGATTAATCATGACCCCATGGATTAGGTTAGACCTAATTAGAACTTTAGATTTACATTTTTAACCCCCAAACCCTAAGCAACCTTGTAAGGAGCTAATAAAACAATAGGAGGGCAAACTTGTAATTAGTGAAAAAGGGGGTTTGGGCTTGCTTTGGCTGGCCACATTGTGTAGGGGTGGGTAGGAGAGAGAAAACCACTTTCTTTTATTCTCATCCACTTCTTCTTCTTCTTCTCCAAGGGTTTCTTCCATTTTTGAGAGCTCACCATTGTTCCATCTCCAAATAGGTAAAAACTCTTCTCTAAATTAGTTTTCCCTCTCATGTAGAATGGTTAGGAACCCATAGGAATGTGTCCCATGGTTGTGTCTCCATTAGAGACCATTTTGTGTCCTTTTGGACATTTTTAGAGGTGTCCAATATGTAGGATTGTGTCCTAATGGAAAAAACTCTATTTGGACACTTGTAGAATTATTGGTGTGTTGTTTTGATGCTATTCTAACTTGATTCCAGAATTTAACATGTTTTGAGAATGTATTTTTCCATGTATCATATTCATATTTCCTATTGTATATATATATATATATATATATTTCCTATTGTATATATATATATATATATATTTCCTATTGTATATATATATATATATATATATATATATATATATATATATATATATATATATATATATATATATATATATATATATATATATATATATATATATATATATGGCTTATATATATTAGTGTATATATTTATGGTTGTGGTGTGGTGTTTGTGTTGGTGGGGGAGAGGCCATAGGTGGCCGGCCACATGGGTGAGCCATGTGTGTGTATTGTGTTAGTAGTGAGGGATAGGTGTTTGATGTTATGAGTGTGAGAGTATGTGTTTTTGCGTGTGTGTTTATGTGTGAGTTAGAGAGGTGAGTGTTTTAGAGGAGAATGGGATGAGAGAGTTTGAGATCGAGAGTTTGAGTTTGAGAGAGTGAAGATTGAGATTGAGATTAGAGAGTGATAGAGAGAAGTGTATGTGAAGTGTTTGAGGAATTGATTGAGAGGGGATGAGTGTTAGTGAGTGGTGCTAAGGAGGAGTATTAGTGAGTGGTGCTAAGGAGGAGGGGAACACCCAAAACAGTCCCTATATTTCAGCCACATTCCAGCCCTTATATGACCCCATTTACAGCCCATAAAAACCCCCTTTGGACTGTCCTAACAACCCCTTTTGGCTGTCCCAACAGTCCATAATTGCAGCCCCCAAACTCCCTTTCATTCAGCCCCCATAGCAGCAGTTTTTACTGCTGATTTCAGCATGTTAGGTGGGGGGGGGGGCATTCATCCCCCATAGCAGCCCCCAACTGCCTCATTTAGCTGTCCTAATATGCACCCCAAGCACAGCTCCAAACATGTCCACATATCAGTCATGTTAGCCTTCAAAAACCTGTCAAAACAGTCCATTCAAACCACTTGATGGCTGCCCCTTTAACAGTCCAATATCAGTCCATTTTAGCACCCTACATGGCTGTCCTATAACCCCAAAAACCCCACTTTACAGCCCATGAAAAACCCCCTTGGCTGTCCTCAAGAACACTCCTAATATCACCCTTTGTTAGCCTCAACAATAGCTCAAAACATTTCCATATATGGCTGTCCTTGTTAGGCCATGACACCACCATAATAACCACTTCAAATCAGTCCAAAACACTACAAAACAGTCCCCCATTTCAGCTCCCACTTGCCTCACAAATTAGTCCACATATTGGCCTTGTGTGTGAGTGTAGTTGTGAGTTTGAGTGTGTGTATTTGTGAGTTGAGAGTGTGTGTGAGAGAGCCTATTTTGTGTATAGCAAATAGCTAATAGGAAAAACCTATAGAGAAGTCTATGAGAGTGATAAATATGTGAGTGTATCATGAGAGTGAGTGGTGTAGATGAGTGTGGTAGAGAAGAGGGTAAAATTCATGATATAGTTAAGGTAATAGGGTAAATCGATACCCCGTATCCTAACATAGCCTAGATACCTAGGATACCCAAATTTCTTGGTAGGTAAACCTTAGATAGGTTGATATCTAGATACCCTAAGGAGTCTAGGCTAGTACCATGGGTATTTACGGGGTTTCATTGGGCTTGGACAAGGTATCGGGATTTACCTTGGAAGGATAAATGCTAGTTTTGCCTAGGAATAGGGTAATTGTGTTAGAAGCCTAAGATAGAGTTAGAACTTGATTCCCGTGATTGGTAATGATCAAATATGGTACTCTAAGACTAGTTTTGACGTCGGTTGACCTTTTTGACCAAAAGTCAACAAAAGTCAACCGAGAGTCAAGCTTAGCCTTTAAGCGACCCGATTTGACTGAAACCAAACCAGAGTTGACCAGTTGACTGAAAATCAACTGTTAGTCAACGTTAGACTAGTTTGACCTAGGGTTGACCCAGGGTTGACTCAGTGTTGACCAGAGTTGACCAGAGTTGACTTTTGACCAAAAGTCAACTGTAAGTCAACCCTTGACCCCGTTCGACCTAGTTTGACTTGGATTGACTCCCAGTGACCTAGTGTGACCCAGTATGAGCCAGTATGATCTAGTATGACTCAGTTTGACCTAGATTGACCTAGTTTTGACTAAGACTTGCATTCATGGATTATATTAGCTTCCTTTTTCAGTATTTAGTCCTGTTTGACTCATAGTATCTTATCTTAGGTCTGTGATCGCTCTGAGCGTCTGTTCACCCTATCAGCTCAGGACCACAGACGAGTACATTCACTGATAGTTTTCATTGTCTTGATATCTGCTATATCCGATTCAGTTGTAGTGTCTTACTTGATTCTCAGACATAATATTTCACGGACTAGTATATGTCAGATCCGGTCATGAGATGTTGTTCCCGGATTACTTGGTATATTGGTACATGACTCGATTTGTTACTTGTACTTGTATAGACATGGACTTGGGAGTGGACTGATCTCCTGCTCTTAAACCTCGTGTCATGACGTGTTATGACCGAATCTTTTATTCTATTCAGGAATGGGGAGTTATTAGTGGTTGTGTGATCAAAATACCCACTTGTTGTTTCACACTTATACTCGACACTTGTTTATAGCTACTTGAACTTTTCATGGTGACCGGCCTTATCTTCACACTTGTTGTTTCACACTTGTTATTTGTTCGTAGCCGGTCAGATGGAAAGCTTGAACAAGTTTTCCAAACCGATTACATGATGCACTAATAATTCAAGGCACCTTTTCATATTTATTTATCCTAGGAGGCTAAGTTCTGTTCGGGAGAAGAGTTACAACCCCGGTCCTTGTTTGGTTTAAGGGTTGTAACTCGGCTCCCGGATAGTTCCTAAGCAATCCTACATACATATTGTTGTTTTATTCAGTACTCACACCTATTATACATTTTTTGCTGGTTTTACCCTGTACTTTATATATCCTTGTCTTGTATTTCATTATACTGTCTCTTATAGCTTTTGTCAATTCATATGGAACTGCTGTTGGTGTTTGTACTTGCTCATTTTCCTGACAGGATACCGTTGACAAATTTTACAGATGACTCTGAGACTGACTGCCCGACCTACTATGGGGTTGAGTCTGATGGACTAGATTTAGACCATGGCTTATTGGTAGAGCCACTGGACTTTGCTCACCCTGAGTAGCCTAGTTTAGATAGGTTTGTCTGGCCTGCGAGCCAGCTAGTACATTTCAGTTTGTAGTATCTTATACTTATATTATCTGAGACTCTGGATGTTGTGTTAGCTCTGACTTGTAGATTTTGGACTCGTTTCCTGTTTATCTATCGTATTTTCCTTTTCCGTGCTATCTACCTTAGTTTGATATATGTGATTGAGACTGTATTGCTATGTCACCTCCATTCGGAGTGTATATACTGTACATGTATATTTATCTGTTTTAGTCGTAGTATTTACAGACCCTATATACAGCGTTCTACCGCCGATACTGCGGCGTAGGCTGGACGTAACCACGTACTCGTGCCCCTCTTCAGGGTGCGGGTCGTGACAAGGCATGATGCCATTGAAACATTGAAATGAAGAATGAAGCGTAAGAACATAGAAAGTTAATGAAAGAAATGCGAGATGATAATGCGGCATGGTGCCCTTCGAAATGTTCACAGCCTTCGGGCGTTCATTGAGAACATTCGGGCGTTGTGCCAATTGAAATAGAGATAAGCGAACTTGCTTGGTTGTTTGAAAATAAGATGCGTTGCATGGTCAAATGGACTTAAAGATATAAAAGTCCGTGCATGGATATTCCCTCGAACGCGGCGCGCCAGGGCGCTGGGACCGTTCGGCCTAGGAGGGATTCGTTTACGGTATTGTTGGTGCACTTTATTTAGATTGGTAGCGACCATCTGGTGAATGTGATAAGCCACTTGCTGCGATTATTTCGGTGGCCTCTGATGTTGGTTAGCAACCGCACAGAGTTAACATCGTCTTATGTTTCGATTCGATAAATATAAGTCCATTCTAGCCCGAAAAGCTAGTGACCTTCATATAGATAAGGGCGAAGGGTTTGGAAGTGCAAGGTATACGTATATCCTGCATGGACGGATTCTGAATAGAGGGCACTTATAACATGACAGGGAAAACGGATTGGCGCATTCACCTTGCATAGGTTGCAAGGGCGGGTGCGTCGATATTGTAAGTTGTGCCACGAATCAAAAACGAGATTGCTTGCCTGTTTACTTATGCAAATTGAATAACATGCTTGCCATGCTTTACGTTTTTGAATATGCCATGAAATTGACCCCAAGGAGAACATAGCAAGATCATAAGCTAAGTTGCATGATTCAACATAAATATTAAAATGTCGGTTTGGAAAGAAGATCTTTGCTTCAGTACATGCGAGGACGAACGTACTGATCCCCCACCAGCTTCATGCAGGGTGCAGGGAATGGATTGTCGTGGCGAAGCATTGCTTGAACGCGTTGAGGCTTGGAATGCCGAAAGTGCAACGAGTTGCGAGATGTGAATTCAAGGATTTGTTGCCGCGGATGCAACACGTCGTGAATTATAATTCGAAATATTCATTGGTTACAACGAACGATACGAGAAACGTTGGTTGCATCGATAAAATGATAGTTGTGGAATGTTGCTGCAGCAATTGCCACGCGTTGATTGTAAATGATGCGTTGAAAATAAATGAAAGTTGATATTGAATGTGTCGAACGGATTCACATATCGATTTCGAATGTGCGTTTGCGATGAAAAGCGATAAGTCAATATCGAATGTGTTAAAACAGATTTGAGCATTGACTTTGAATGTCGGAAAGGAAATGTTGCACGATGTGCAATGCGTATCGAAAATAAATCGTTGCACGATGTGCAATACGTATTGAAAGTAAATTGTTGCACGTGGTGCAACGCATGGCGAAAGTAAAAATTATTGCACGTGGTGCAACGCGTATCAAAATAATCGATGCACGAAGTGCAACGGATATCGAAAGTGAATTTTGCACAAGATGCAACGGAAGAAAATAAAAGTTATAAATCGAGAAAAGAAATTGGTTCGGTTGCGCGCCGAGCTGTGTTGGCAAATGAATGCATTGGCCGAGTTGCGTCGGATTTTGATTAATCAGAGTTACGGTTGTGATCAAGCACGATCACTGCGGAAATCGTGAGTCGGAAGAGATCGTCGGTTCGTAAAGAGTAAGTTGCGACGGAAGTAACTTGATTTCCGGGTGGTATATGGCATACCACCGATGCAATGAATGGCTCGATTCCGAGTGGTATATGCAATACCACTTGTGCGATGAATTGCATCGACGTTTTGTGAGAATTGCGGAAGGTTTGTCCGCAACAGACGGGATAGCACCGAGACTCGATTGAGAATTTGTACGACGGCATGTTGATGCAAGTGTTCTTCGATGATCGGTTAGCACGGTAAGGCGAGACTTGTTACATTGAATGATATCTCGATTTAAAATTTATGTGTCGGTCGAATGACGGGAACTAGCGAAACGATTATGCCTTGAGGCAACAATCGGATCGACGGGATAGAAAACTCGAAACGTTGAAATCGAACCGCACGACCTGCGATCCCGATTGAAATGTTGGGCGAGACGAATCGAATCGTACGACTTGCGATCTCGATAGAAATGTTCGGCTAGGCGAATCGAATTGCACGACTTACGATTTCGATAGAAATGTTGGGCGATGTAAATTGCAATCGAATCGAACGATGTGCGATTTCGGTCAGAAAGTTGGTTGACGCGAGTAATCGTGCTTAAGAAATAGTTGGTTATGTTACAGCGAAACTCATTTGAGTACGACTGGAAACACGCAAAACTTAGAGGGCGAGATCGAATGACTTGAGGGTTCGATGTTGGATAATCGGCAACTCAGTTACGCGATCGAAGCATAGCGGGATGCGGCAATTTGGAGAACGAGTCGATGCGTATGGAAAAGTTCGTTGCGAACTTGGATGTATGCGATGCGAGTTAAGTTGACGTTGAAACGGATTCAAAGTTGACCCTTACGTTATCGAAATGGATACGGCGTATCGAGATCGATACGTAAAGAAAAGTAAGCAATGCGAGAATACAAAATAGAGTGTGCCTCGGGCTATGAAATTTTGTAAGTAACGATACGAGAATGAAACGAACTGGTTGATCATAAATTTTTGTGATTGATCAGGGTGAGACTATAAGTCATCGACGATTGCTCGATGCGTATAGCATCTCGTGTGTCGACTGCGAAATAAGATAGACTCGAACTCGATACGAGTTGATGTTTCGTAAATTGCGGAATCATCGACGGCAATGCATGACTTTACTCGGAGGATAGTTGCGCATCAGTTGTGCCGATAGAAATAGTTATGTACGGATTTGGATAGTCGTGTAGAAATCGTCGGAACGTGATTTGGCTCCGAAATAAGATATAGCATGGTTTGTAGTAAACTGTCCTTCGGTGATGATCCACAATTATCGAGCGTAGCTTCGGGGCAGCTGACCCTAGAAGACTTGACCGCCAAATCAAATTGAAGGCTGCAGACCGTAAGATGACCCATGCGATATCGCATATGAGATTGCGCCGATAACAAATATAACACGGCGCATGTTGACGATAAGTCTAGACGATCGAGAATGGTTGGAACAACTTTCGATTGAGAATGATATAGTTAGATTTGAGTATTCGTCGGATGAATGCATAAATGGTTATGTTGGTCAACGATCAAACTAGAAATTCACCAACGAACTTGGTGATTCGGATAGGCGATTGCGAGATTCGTGCGATGCACGAGAGAGAACGATAAGAGAATGACTTACGAGTCATGTCGTTAGATTCGGATTCACCTTGCAATTGAGCTTGCGTGAATCAAAATTAAGTTCAATGTTGCGAGACGGATAAGTTGGAAATTTGGCTAGTGAATTCCTACTCGTTAGGAAATCGAAACGTAAGGCGTATCGTAAAGACCTCGTGTCAAGGCGATCGTTGTCTTGAGCACCGTCGCCTTAATGTAAACTGTTATGTCAGATAGATTGTGGCCTTTGTGCAATGTCAATTTAAACTTGCGTCGGAAGGATTTGAGCATGGTGTCTAGGTAAGTCACCTAGCGGACGTAGTCCTGAATGTTGATGCTTTTGCAAGTCAACAAAAGAGAATCATGTCGAGATAGGATACGAAGTGAAACATCAGAAATCGTTGGATAGTGATGCCGAACGCAAGGCGTTGCGGAGACTCGTTGTGATCGGATGCGCGACGGCTTGACGCGACGCGTAGAATTGATAGTCCCGATGAAACATACAAAGCGAGAAATACGATTTTTGAATAGCATCGTTTGTCTTGACTTTCGTTGGAGGATCGCGTATGTATCAATATGCATATGCAATAGAATTGCGAGAACTTATGATAGAGCCCAAGTCCGATCGAGAATACGAGATGACAAGTTATTGAGAAATAAGATGTTACGTGTTTGCGTTGTTCCGATATCTTACAACTGAGCTTGGTTGAAATACATATATTGGTAGAACGCCTAAAATATGTGTATAATTTCAAACTAAGTTGTACGATCCAAACGATAGTGAGACGAGATCGTGGAACGATCTAATGAAACCCTTGGAAATTTAGTATTGGTTTCGGTTCGGGATGAACCTTGTTTTGAGTGGTATATTCTGTAATGCCCCGCTCCGCACGGTGCATTATGCTGAGTCATTGACTCGAAGAGTTGCGTTGACCTGATTACGTATCGATGCGAATCGATACAAAGTGTTGAGATGTCCCGAGGAATGCATCAAACTAAGTCGATACGAAGAGTTGCCTTGTCCCAAAGAATGCATCGAGTGAATCGATGCGAAGCGTCGCGTTGCCTCGAAGGATAAGTGCGTTGAGACGGCTCGAAGATTCTAAGAAATCGAATCGACCAAAGCGCAAGTCCAAATCGATGTAAGTAATGATTTTAGTTGGTTTCATGTGCAGGCTATACGTTTACGCTGAAATGTTAGAGGTCGATCTTTTGTCTTATTCAGTAAGGGGTCCGCGAAAGCAAATCGTCGCCTTGCGACGGACGGAAGCGTTGGCACGCTAAGGCAAATCGGACGTACAAACTCAATATGCACGAAGTGCTCGAATGGCTAAGTCAGGAGAGTGGTCGTGCAATAAAGTTATGAAATCGAGCCGCATCGGCTCGGCGAAACGAGAAAGGCGTATCGACTCAAGGTGGGAGGATTGACTTCTTCTTACTCCTTCATTCGATAAGTCAAATATATCATTGTATGCTGAGTTAACCTATCAACGCCACGGGCGTGGCTCGATAAAGATATAAACGTAGTGCGTGTCGAACACTAGATAGAACAATTGAAATGAATCGTACGGCAAACGTACGAGTCGCTATGGAACATTGGATATCGCAAAGGCGAGCGCCTCGGTGCGCAAGCCGCAAGAACATAGGATAACTGTACTCGGCGAGTGTCTTAGTGCACGAACCATACCGTACCTTCGCGCACGAGTTAGAACGGCTAGAACATTGAAAGACAATAGGCGAGCGCCGTAGCGCGCAAGCCACGGACATTGAATCCTAAGTCATAGAACATCGGAATACGGTCGAAACGTGCCTACGTGCACGGAATAATAAAAGATGGCTTCGTTGAGAAAGAATACAGTTGTGGCATGAATGTGACGGAACTGTCGGATATGACATAATGCCTCGAAAGGTGTTCGAGACCTTCGGGTCGTTCGGTTGACGAGCATTGAGTTGAGGCATGATGCCATTGAAACATTGAAACGAAAAATGAAGCGTAAGAACATAGAAAGTTAACGAAAGAAATGCGAGATGATAATGCGGCATGGTGCCCTTCGAAATATTTATGGCCTTCGGGCGTTCATTGAGAACATTCGGGCGTTGTGCCAATTGAAATAGAGATAAGCGAACTTGCTTGGTTGTTTGAAAATAAGATGTGTTGCATGGTCAAATGGACTTAAAGATATAGAAGCCCGTGCATGGGTATTCCCTCGAACACGGTGCGCCAGGGCGCTGGGACCGTTCGGCCTAGGAGGGATTCGTTTACGGTATTGTTGGTGCACTTCATTTAGATGGGTAGCGACCATCTGGTGAATGTGATATGCCACTTGCTGCGATTATTTTGGTGGCCTCTGATGTTGGTTAGCAACCGCACAGAGTTAACATCGTCTTATGTTTCGATTCGATAAGTATAAGTCCATTCTAGCCCGAAAAGCTAGTAACCTTCATATAGATAAGGGCGATGGGTTTGGAAGTGCAAGATATACGTATATCCTGCATAGACGGATTCTGAATAGAGGGCACTTATAACATGACAGGAAAAACGGATAGGCGCATTCACCTTGCATCAGTTGCAAGGACGGGTGCGTCAATATTGTAAGTTGCGCCACGAATCAAACACGAGATTGCTTGTCTGTTTACTTATGCAAATTGAATAACATGCTTGCCATACTTTACGTTTTCGAATATGCCATGAAATTGACCCTAAGGAGAACATAGCAAGATCATAAGCTAAGTTGCATGATTCAACATAAATATTAAAATGTCGGTTTGGAAAGAAGATCTTTGCTTCAGTACATGCAAGGACGAACGTACTGATCCCCCACCAGCTTCATGCAGGGTGCAGGGAATGGATTGTCATGGCGAAGCATTGCTTGAACGCGTTGAGGCTTGGAATGCCGAAGCGTATTGAAGCGTGCGATCGTATTGACGCTCGGACTCGCGACAGGATTGATGCGGCCGAGATATAGAAGGCATGATGTATGGAACGTCGAAATCCTTAGTGGGCAAGAGAGAACCTGAGTGTTGTAGCCAATCTGGCAAATTCCGTTGGGCTATCAAAAGCCTTTGTAATCTGATTTCGAAGATCAATAAAGAGATTTGTTTCGTATACTCTGTTTTCCTTTCGTTGTGAATATCAACTCAAAAGATAACCATTTGAGAACTTGTTATCTTGTCTTGCACGAGCGAAACTCCAGGCTCGTGCGGCATCATGCTCCAGCGAGGACGATGATTCGGATAATTCTGGGTCGGGGCGTGACACACCCTGGTCGTGCAACCTGTGGCGCGCAACGTGGCAGCGCAAGTGGCTCGCACAACGAGCGCAACTATAGTGCACTATGCGCCTAGCGACGATGCTGACGTGCTAAGTGCAAAGTGCGCCAACAAAATATTACATTAAGTCTCATGAGCCCATGAGCCCAAGTTCGAGTCCGAGTCCGATTCCGAGTCGCTAAGCCCCTACGGGGCTTAGCTCCCATGAAAATAAATTTTCCAAGAGCAAAAAACATGAATGCTTTTATTGTTGATTTAGCATTTTTTCTATTAGAAAAATAACCCCATATGGCACACCAATGTGCACCTCCACACCACATGTGCATCTCTAAACTAGCAAAGCTAATATATAGAGATACAACTCCTTTGGTCTAGCCGATGTGGGACTAAAATTTTTTTTGAAAAAGACCAAACTCCAACAATCCCCCACATATCTCTATATATGAGTATAAGTGTTCCCCACAGTAACTGTCCATCATGCATTAGGATAGATGTCGCTGACGACTTGAATCTTCCCGCATGGTTCAAACAACAGACTATAATACAAGAATGGACTAAGCCTTGAATTCTGCATCATAGCTGAAATTCTTTCCACTCACATAATGTAGTTACATGTGCTTCTGGCTGCACATTAAAGGTCCTATGCCAGCCTGGTTTCAGTGTATAATTTTGGGCGTCTACAAGTTTACCCTCAAGAGACGGTCTGATATCTCTTTGTCCATACACTATAGGTGAGTTCATTATAAAGAGACATGGCACGAAGCGCTTTGCGCTTCCCTTACGGTGCTACGCCGCTATGACATGGCTTAAAGCCAAGGCATTACCCCTCCCTGGGAATCACCCCATATCTGGGAACCTTTGTAGTGTCATACTACTGTAGCATGAGGCAACTGCCTCTTTGTAGTGCCAAACTACCCAACATGAAGCCTTAGGCTCCCTTGCGGTGTTACGCCGCAACGACATAGCTTGCAAGGCCGAGACTTTATTCCTAACCGGGTACCTCATCGTGGTGTCGTGCCACTGTAACATGAGAAACTCTACCTCTTTGTAGTGCTGACTACACCCCTCTTTATTTTAATATACAGCATTAGGCTAACTGCCTATTTGCGGTGCTACGCCGCTGTGACTTGGCATGCAAAGTCGAGGCTTTATCCTATTCTTGGACAGCACCCTACATATAGGAACCTCATTGTGGAGTCACTCCACTGCAGCATGGAGTTTCACTTCTTGTAGTGCTGCTCTACCATGCTTCCTTTAAAGCATACCAGGCATTCACTCTGCCTGAGAACTCATTAAGGCAATTAAGCCAACCTTCCCACAGGAATTGTTTTTCGCAGAAAACAACAGTAGACAACAGTGGTTAAAGGTCCGTAACCTCTCCATGCCCAATAGAACATGTACCCACCGTTCCTGATATTCTTCCGATTAGTGGTCCTCCCTTGAACCAAAAGCTAGATGCCTAGTAGATAAATCTTTGAACTATTAGCATAAAACTTTATGGTAGGAATACAATAATACAATATCAGAATGCCTTCAAGCCCATTTTACAAGCTGTGTCATCGACCAGCTGGCGCTTGAGGCCCTTGGTGAACGGATCCGCCAGGTTCTCCTGACTCCGAATATCAATCACTGCAATAACACCTCTCTTGATAAGATCGTGTACTGCCCTGTGCTTCAATCGCACAGTTATCTTCTTTCCGTTGAAGAGGTTATTTGATGCCACCGTCGCAGTCGCCTGGTTGTCGCAGTATATCGGTATCGCCGGTATTTGCGTCTCAACTACTGGAAGATCATACATGAGCTCCGGAAGCCATTCTGCTTCCTCGGCTGCGGTATCAAGTGCAAAGAACTCAGATTCCATGGATGACCGCGAGAGCATAGTCTGTTTCTTCGACTTTCACGATATAGCAGCTCCACTCATTGTGAAAATGAATCCACCTGTGGACCTCTCGCTCTCCACCTCTGAGCACCAGATGGCATCACTGAAGACTTCCACTACCGGCGGATCTCCGCTGTAGTACAGTGCATATGTCTGAGTCTTCTTGAGATATCTCATAACCCGTTTTACAGCTTTTCAGTATTCAGCACCTGGGTTGCTCGTGAAACGACTCAGCATTCCTACGACGAAAGCTATGTCAGGCCTTGTGGCAGTAGTAGCATACATCAAACTTCCGATTACACTTGCATACTCCAGCTGCCTGACGCTTTCCCCTGAATTAGACTTCAGCTTCAGATCACACTTGTACGGCGTATCGATCCCTTGAAGATCCCGATACCCATAACAAGTGATCATTTTCTCAATATAATGAGACTGTGACAGCGCTAGTCCAGTGTCTGTCCGGAAGATCTTGATCCCTAAGATCACATCAGCTTCCCCCAAGTTCTTCATACTGAACTTGCTTGAGATGAATTTCTTTGTCTCTGTGACACAGCTAATATCCGTACCTAGGATAAGCATGTCGTCCACGTACAGACAAACGATCATACCTCTTCCATCAGCGAACTTCGTGTAAACACACTTGTCCGTATCGCTGACCATGTAGCCATTTGACCTTATAACTTTGTCAAATTTCTCATACCACATCTTGGGAGCCTGTTTAAGACCGTACAAAGATTTCATCAACTTGCAGACTTTGTCTTCAAGACCCCTGATGACAAATCCCTCTGGCTGTTGCATGTAAATCTCTTCGGTCAGCTCGCCATTTAGGAAAGCCGTATTCACATCCATCTGATGTATCACCATCTTACGTATTGCTGCGAGAGCAATTAACATTCTGATGGTGGTCATCCGGGCTACTGGAGCATACGTGTCAAAATAGTCAATTCCCTGCTTCTGAGAAAACCCCTTGGCTACCAACCTAGCCTTGAACTTGTCAATAGTTCCGTCTGTTTTCATCTTCTTCTTGAAGATCCATTTACATCCGATGGGTTTCGCTCCTTCAGGAAGATCAACCAACACCCAAGTGTTATTTGAGGTGATAGAATCAATTTTATTGTCAATCGCCTCCTTCCAAAAAACTGCGTCTCTGGTCTTCATTGCCTCATCATAGGTAAGCGGATCAGCTTCCACATGATAGATGACAAAGTCACTTCCGAAATCCTTCGACCTCCTCATACGCTTAGCTGACGGCTCAGCTTGTTCTGGTTCAACCGTTGTTTCAACAACAACATCTTTTTGGACCACATCTTCATTGAAGACTTCAGTTTCCTGTGCACCCTCATTGTTCTCCGGTACATCTGCAAGAACAATAGTCTTGTGCCTTGCAAATTTGTCTTCAAAATATTCTGCGTCGTGAGATTCAATGATATGATTGACTCAATATCAAGAAATTTTCGAGCATCACTCTTCTCGACATACCCCAAGAAGATCGTCTTAGTAGTCCTTGTCCCAAGCTTCTGAATCTTCAGATCTGGAAGCTTGACATACGTCAGACACCCCCACACTCGAATGACATTCAAGTTAGGTCTGACCTTGAACCAGAGTTCATGAGGAGTAACGTCAGAAGTTGCATGAGGCACTCTATTTAGAATAAAAGTGGCCGTCAATACAACTTCTCCCCAGTAGCACTTAAGAAGACCCGCAGTCAACAACATTGAGTTAATCATTTCTGTTAACGTTCTGTTCTTCCTCTATGCTACTCCATTTGATTGAGGAGAGTACGGAGCCGTAGTCTCATTGACAATTCCATGTTCTTTCCAGAACGATGCGAATTCATGAGACCTGTACTCCCCACCTCGATCACTTTTTATTCTTTTGAGTTGTTGTCCAGTCTGCTGCTCAGCTTCGGCTCTGAACTCCTTGAACTTCTCGAATGCTTCGTCTTTAGCCTTCAGCAAGTAGACGAACGCATACTTTGAGAAGTCATCGATAAAGGTTATGAAATACTTCATCCCGGCCTTTGTAGAGAACTGTTTGAAGTCACAGATATCGGAGTGTACCAACTCCAGAAGATCTGTACTTCGATTAACCCGAGGAAAGGGTTTCCTTGTGATCTTTGTTTGAGCACAAACTTCATATTTCTCTACCTTACCCCCACACTTGGAGATAAGTCCTAGACTAAATATTTTGTTTATTCGTTTACAATGAATATGTCCTAGCCTATTATGCCACAAATCAAGAGTATAAGCAGAAGGAGTGATTTCATTAATCACATTAATTATATTGGACTGATTTACAAGCTGAATTTTGAACATTCCTTCGGTATAAAAAGCTTTTCCGAAATATGTTTCCTTAATAGACATCACCATCTGGCCAGCATTGATGTCCATCCTGAGGCCTGCTTTGCAGAGTAGGCCTCCTGAGATCAGGTTCTTAGTGGTAGCAGGTACGTGCTTCACGCCTTGAAGCGTCAGAGACTTTCCCGAAGTCAGCTTCAACACCACCGTCCCGATCCCGAGCACTTCAGCTTGTGCCTGGTTCGCCATCATAACCACTTCAGAAGTAGGTGTATAGGTGGTGAACCACTCCTTACTGGAGCAGACATGGCAGGAGGCTTCAGTGTCTACCCACCAGTCAGAGTCAGTCCTTACCGCATCAACCTTCGCAATCATAGCAACAACGTCAGTGATCATAGATACCTTACTAGGCTCTCCTTGCTCTGATTGCTTGGTCTTTGCTTTGCATTTATTCTTGAAGTGGCCCTTCTTGCCACACTTGAAACAAGGCATCTGAGACTTTGCCTTCTTTCGCTTGAAGGAAGTCCCATTCACGTTCAGATTGTTAGGGTCCTTCTTCTTGCTGTGGGAAGCCGCCTGCTTTCCCTTTGGTTCCTTGGTATGAACCAGATTGGCGTTAGCCAATTGCTTGGACAGTGCGTCCACCTTCAGTTGAGCCCGCATCTGGTCCTCAACATAGATTTCCTGCAAGAGATCTTCAAGGCTGATCTCAAGCTTCTTCATATGCATGTTTGCATAGAACTTACTCCACCCAGCGGGGAGCTTTGAGACAATCCCTCCAACAACAAACTTGTCGGAAAGGGGCATCGCCTCGTCTTCCAACTTCTGTCGCAGCTTCAGAAATTCTTTTACCTGAGCAGCATGGACTTCTCGTCCTCAAAGAGCCATTTGTGACATTTTTCAACCACAAATATCTTGCTCCTGTTTTTGTCTTCTTCGTATAGTTTCTCCAGAGACTTCCATATGTCTCTGGCAATTGGTTTCTTACTGTAGGATTCTGCTAGGGAATCCTACATAGCATTCAGGATAAGCAACCTGCAAATGCTATTCTCCCTTCTCCATTTGGCCTGAAGTTTAGTAGCCGCTGTGATTGCGACAGCAGACCCAGTATCTGGAATAATAGGTTCCTCTTCAAGAAGCACGTGATTAACGTCTCTGAGTTGAAGAGTGAGATAAACCTTCCCCTTCCAGACTTGATAATGCTCTCCATCAAACTTTTCTAACTTACAGAAGTCAGTATTGAAGAGTGAAGCATTAAAGTTTTCCATCGTAGCAATAAAGCTTTGAGATTGTTAGTGCCGAGGCACAATTTTTCGATGGAAAACTGAGAAAATGAAACAATTGTAAAAATAATGTTCCAAATCAACACTTCAAGGAAGGTGATTCTGAATTACGAGAATCTAAAAAGATTTCGTAATCAACAGCAATCGATCGTAGTACTTCTAAAAAGAAGATACAATCAGAATTACTGGCAGCAATGAAGAAGATGACTGGCGAAAGATGGAAGATGGCCTGCTGGGGTGAATGATCACCGTTGCTCAAAGCTTTATTCGCCCTACACGAATAGCTTCCAGGAACCAGCAAGTTCGTCGGAGAACTTGGAACACTCCTGCTCTTCTAACTCCTCGGATGGACACGAACTCCCGTGCAAAAGCAACGCTGGTGCGGCGCCTTTCCTCTCTCTCGAAGGCTGCTGGAATTCGCAAGCAAATTCCGATCAGAACAGTGTTAAAAAACACTTCTGAATTCTCTGTTTACTTGTGTTAAAAAACACTTCGTAAACTTTCTGTGGTGGCTTCTCTTACTAGTATATGTCCTCTACCTTGAGAGAGAGAGAAGATGCCTTATATAGGCCCTGCAGCAACTGTTCGGTTGTCACAAAATTAGGGACGTGGTAAAAACCATCCCGAACATATAGCAACCGTCCAGAACATGCAAACACACGTTCTGCTGCAAGTTGCGCCAACTGCGCGCACCCTGCGCTCCTTGCACTCCGCGCAACCGGTGCGCAACCTGGCGCGCTCCCTGGTCGCGCAACCTGTGGCGCGCAACGTGGCAGCTAAAGCGTACTATGCGCCTAGCGACGATGCTGACGTGCTAAGTGCAAAGTGCGCCAACAAAATGCCACATTACGCCTCATGAGCCCATGAGCCCGAGTCGCTAAGCCCCTACGGGGCTTGGCTCCCATGGTAATGAATTTTCAAGAGCAAAAAGCATAAATATTTTTATTGTTGATTTAGCCTTTTTTCATTAGAAAAATAACCCCACATGGCACACCCATGTGCACCTCCACACCACATCTGCATCTCTAAACTAGCAAAGCTAATATATAGAGATACAACTCCTTTGGTCTAGCCGATGTGGGACTAAAATTCTCTTTGAAAAAGACCAAACTCCAACAGTGGTGATCCATGTTGGATCGGGAGGAGCTTGTAGAGGGTGTATTCTCTTTATTCCATTAGTGGAGGTTCTTCAGGGTTGGACTTCGATCGTCCCGTGGTTTTTTCCGCAAGAATTTTTCACATCAAAATTTTTTGCCTGCAATTGTGTTTGACGTTTTTGGTTTGTGTGCTTTTATTCGGTTCTCTCGCAGAACTTTCTGATTTGGAAGAACAATTTTCGCTTCCCAACATATATCAATATTTTCTCCGGTGCAATGCTTTGTTGGTTGGAACTAAACTCCAGGCTGGGTCCAGCCAAGCCAAGCCAAGCTGCACCTACCTACCAATCTTAGCTAGTTCCAACCAAAACGTGGCCTTGATAAACGTACTGACACAACTGTTAGCCTTATCACTTATGATAGATGATAAACATTAAACAATAATTTCTTGGGAATCATCACCGTCAAAAAGTGTTGTGGCATCAGCTCTATTATCAATAATAGACAATTGCTCGCCTGTCACTTATATGTCAGTGATAAGTTCCTTCTCCACACAAATACTATATTTCTTTTATACTAATCATGACCTGGCATAGTTAGTTCATTCTTCCTACCATTCCTTTTGAAAATCATTTGCAGGCTCGCAACAGAAGTGAGCTGAGATTTTTCGAGCTTTAGATTGCAGACCCAGTAGATAAGTTAGACGTTACCAGTACTTGTCCATATAGTTTAGTTTCTATCATCTTCCGGGAAGTTTCCAGTTTCTTGGAAGATTCTAGTTTATTCGTCCCGTGAGTTACATGGTTTTGACAACTCCATCTGCGGTTGGACGCGTATGGACCGCTTGCATTTTTACCTAACAATAACACGTAATCACAAGAGAAGAAGAGGAGGAGACTAGCTTTCAACGGTCACAATCGATCAATAATTTATCATGCTGCTTCCAGGAAGCACGGATTATGTGAATGGGGGAGGAAGTCTTCTCTAAGGCCTCGCGGAATGGAAGGGAAAGGAAATCAATTCCTTGTCATTTCCTTTTCTTTGGGAAACTTTAATTTCTATTGATTTTTCTTTCCGATGTTTGGCAATGCCAAGGAATTTGGAAAGGAAAGTGAATACTTCAATGTGGGAAAGTGATTCCTTCCTTGGATGGATGGAATCACTTTCCCCCCTAATTTCCCTTCCATTGGGAATCACTTTCCTTTCCTCCTCAATTCCTTGGGCACCCAAACATAGGAAAGTAATCACTTTCCTTTCCCAACTGGGAGATTCCGCGAACCAAACGAGGCCTAAGCAACAAATGCACTACTGCCATTGCCAAGAAGAAGCGATCGAAGAATTACAATGTGTGCAACCATATACTATCTATTTCATTACGAAAATGCTACAAAGCTCGCGGGTCTCCGGATTCCTGCCAACGAAGAAGTGCCATGTGACCGTGGACCAAATTGCGGACCAAAAACGTAATCCACATAGCATCACTCATTTCATTATCGTTGCCACGGACTCCATCATGTCAGAGAGATTCCCCATTTGGGTAGTGCTTTCCCTCCCTTGACTATTTATTTCCTCCTCGAGAAACCAGTTGCTTGTCGGAATAACTGTCGCAACATCTGATTCTCTTAATACAGTTGGGAAACTCTTTGGACAGTTTCATAATTTATAACTAAAGATACGTAAAGACAAGCTTAGATACTAGAGCGAAAACTGCCCCCAAAATGTTGGCAGATAAGAAGGGTCCGGTTATTACGAGCCATTTAGACTTCATGCACAAGCTTCCACATAAGTCCAAGTTCGAGTTGGGTTCACCGTAAGCCTTGATTCTCCTCCACTTGATCTCCTCCTCTTGATAGTCTGAAATTTTGAGAATGGAGAGAAGAATCAAGGTTGCGCACACACACTTATCAGGTGGAGTAGAATCAAGACAGACGGTAAATTCCACTCATTGGATGTATGAAAGTAAAAAATAATCTGTATTTTAGGAAATAGAGGGAATTCAAGTGTTTGGATGAATATTGATTTGGATTTGAAATTCAAAGAATCAGGTACTACTTTTTTAATTTTTACAACTCTTCTTAATTAGGATAATATGTAACATAGATAAATAAATAATATAAAATAAAATAATAATTAATTCTTATTTAAATTAACTAATTATAATATAATACTATTGAATTATTATGATAATTAATTATTACCAAAATAAATACTGAATACTACATAATGTTTGTATTATTTAATAATATTATATTATTTAATAAAATTAGTTTCTTAATATTAAGTATTAATTTTAATAAGTTAAATAATTAGTAATAGTTCTTGATTGCTATTTGATAACTATTGTAATTAGTTAATAAATTATTTATTGACAATATTTACTAATACTTACTCAACATTGGGTTAAATAACTGGCCCTTATTAATTAACAACAATTTTAGTTATAAATGGTATATCAACATAATTTTGTAATTAGCAGAAGAAAGTGCAAGTATACAAGATTAGTTAAATAGCCTCTAACTCTGCTGTTTTGTAGCTTAACATGTAAAGCACAACATATAAGATCCACACTTTTTGGTAGAATATTGCCACCACTGGTCTGGGTAGGCTAAAGGTTTAGGCTCCTGACGGCATTAACCAATCTAAAGGAAAAACATGTAAAAGTATATATAAAGGTTTACTGGATAAATTCATCAACAAGAAGAAACGACCCCTCTTCATCTTCTACATATCCCAATGTGAATAGAATAATGTGTACCAAATGAGCAAGAATTGTCGATGGGTATCGAAAAGAGTGGATCGTGAAGTACTTGCTCTGATTTCATTCCTAATTATAACATTTGCAAAATGAACCTTTATGGTTTGTACAAATAGACCAGTTGTGTAACAAGCTCTATTACATGTTTTCTTCTTTTTGCCTGTTCCGGTTTCTCATATACCAGGAAAGTACATGATATGGTTTCACCTTCTCCGAAGAAGTTGACAGCAGAGTCCAAGAAAAAGTATGTACCACTCTAATACTCTGATAGGAATATTTTACGGCATAGAAGTAGCCTGGAGCTTAGCAAGATTAGCTTGGCGCCTTCCTAAATGATATGCAGTGACGATCCATATAATACAAAGCTGAAATAATAATAAAAACATGGATTCAGCTGGATAATTTTCAAACGGATCTAGTAGAGATGAAAGTGTTTAGCAATCAAAGATGCGGCTAGCCTTCCAAAGGTTTCAGCCATGAAAGCCAGCTTGCCTAATTTCCTTGAGCTGTTAATTTATGTCATAAAGCATAGATTTTTTTTTTTTTTTTCTTTCTAGGAAAGGTTCGTGAAGCATAACATTCTGTGAGTTGGCTATAAATCAAGTTCTGCGAGTTGCCCTCAATATAGCAACAACTATCTTATCAAATCAAGTTCTTCTAGTGGTCAGAAATATCCAATGTATCAAAAAAATTAATTATATAAAACTTCAAATGTACTCTGTTTACAGGAAGGCCTTACACGCGCCCCTCCAGAAGCAAATTGGTGGTGCATAGGACCTGGGTTAACTGTGCTAGTCAGCTTGACCCATTTTGGGTATTAGAGTCTTAGACACCACCTTAGACCCTGTCTAAGCTCATGTAAGCCTACATAGGCCTGTCTACAACCTCATTTTATTTAGTTGTATATTTTTTTCTTTCCAAATTTAGTAGTTTGTTAATATTTTATTTAATTCATTAATTTAGGTGTTACTTAATGTCTAGCCTACAATCTTCTAGGTTTATCATGGTTTTATACTCCATGCCTTCTTTCAACATTTTCCTTATTGTTTTTTTTATGGGATTTTTTGACTTTCATCCCACTTACTAATATGGATTTGTACTTACATCCCATTTTTTAATTTTATTTGACTTACGTCCCATTTTTCGTCACGAAAATACTTTTCGTGACAAAATAAATATTTTTCGTGACAAAATAAATACTTTTCGTGACGAAAAGTGGGACGTAAGTCAAATAAAATTAAAAAGTGGGATGTAAGTACAAATTCATATTAACAAGTGGGATGAAACTCAAAAAATCCCTTTTTTTATTCTACTTATAATATTGAAGAGGGCTTAAATTTAATGCTACATAAGTTTTTCTTTCATCTTTCACAGCATTGTCAAGTGTAAAATTAACATCATGAGTAAATTAACATCATGAGTAAATCACCATCATGACATATTGAGATGTATTAACTACAATTTCAAATGCTAGTAGAATTCATCATCTTAGACTAATAACCATCATAAGTGAACAATTCACATTAAATAATTGTTCAAATATTCTGTTCAGTAGACAACTGTAGACACATGGCTTTTTGTGGCACATCAAAACCAAAATAATAAATCAATGGAAAAGAATCGGTTACCATTTACTACGATATGCACATCTTGTTTCAAAAACATATAAATTTTCGAGTAAAGTATAACAATAATAATAACACATACCGGTAATGCATAGAGAGACACCAGTGATGTTTTCTTGTTGAGGTTGCCAAATAGCAGCTTATATATTCCAGCAGCAGTAGCATCGCCGAGTCTTTGCACGATAACATCAATACACACCTGCAGAAGAATTAGAGTTATCTGGGTTTGTTCATCAGCAATATCAGTAAAGCTCGTCAAAGATCAAACCATAAAACATAATTGACAGAATTTGACGAATGTATGTAGTGTTATGCTCTGCATCGTGCTTTGTTGGTTATATACGCAAACCTCAACTGGAACTTCATGTATTTGGAATTGCATGGACCACATAGGTCAAATCTAACCTCGTAATATGAACCGCTTCTATTCATATTCCACAAGCGCACACCGAATTGTAAAAATTGAATCCTTGGTCACATAATCGGCTAAGCTAATCCACTTGCATGTCATCGAGGGCAGACTGAACAGTCGACACAAAAGGAAAAAAAGAGACTATTTTTTGGAGGCTTGATGAAAATGATTAACAGTTGAATTATGGATACATAGTCATGCCACATTAATTTAATCCATTCTGTAGACTTAAGATAATGATAATTCGGAGCCATTAATTATGAGGTGGTCATTTAATGGACCAAAGTATCAAATGAGCCTAAATGTTGGGCCACTTGTTAAAGAATTTCTTGGCAACAGAAATAGATAGTCAATTTCAGGCGTGACAATTGGCCTCATATGATACCAAACTCAGGAACTTTATTAATGAAGATTGTGACATCATAATCTTACCACCACTATAGGTGTTTTGATAGAATCCCCATTATAATTGAACTTGAATTCCAAATGTCCTTCACTCCTTTAAATAGATCAACAAGTCCAAATGTTAAGTCAGAAATTGACCACAAAGTTTAGTATTAATCTTAAGGCTAATTAGCACTTAAAATCTTAAATGCCATGAACTTTCAAGTTTTAACAATTCACTAACATAAAGTTCTTGCAAGTTACTCCTGCCGTTAGAATACATCAAGCTTAACGGATATGGGTCATTTTTGCCCCTAAGCAAATAAAAAAAATCCTTATCACTCCTAGAAATTCAATTAAAAACAGAAAAAAAAAAAAAACAACAGGAAAGAAAAAGGTAAAAACTATCCCTAACCATAGCATCCTTCCCCTACCCCTACCCCCTCATCGCACCGTCGACCACCAACCCCCTAGCCATTGCTACTCCCACACGCTGCGGCCGTTGCAAACTCAGCAGCAGCCTGCTGCTGCGTTTGCACCATCGGTGGCAGGCAAGCGTGGGTGGCGGCAGGAGGGGGAGGGGTGCTAGGGTTAGGGTTTTTCTTTATTTGTTAAGTGAATTTTACTGTTAGAATTTTTTTTTTTTAGGGCTTAGGTCAGAGAAGCAGATGAATATTTAAGAAATAATTTTAGATTAAGGTGAGAATTAGGAAAATGATTTTTTTAAAAAATTAAATTTTGAAATGAATACTCAATTTTATTTCGATTATTATTATTACAAGGGGCATTATCGCCTTTTTCTGCTCACTGTTAGGCTTGACTTTGCAAGAAAGTGATGAAAGAAACAATAAGTTGATGGTATTAACTTGACAACAGAAATAGTTTATGGTATCAAAGTTGTAAAAACTTGAAAGTTCATGGTATTTAATTTCTAATTAGCCTATTCTTAAAAACATTGACTAGGCTTGACATCAGTATTCTTATTTCTCTTTAAAAAATCACTATTCTTGGCAACGATCAGCATTGGCAGCCGTTTCAAATTATTCCTAAGGTTTCTTCACTCAAACAAGATAACCAGCTAGACCTAATAACTTGATCAGAAACCATTTTCAGTTGTTTCTCATCAAGTAAATATAAAAGCACATGATAGTAAAGAATATTGATTAGTGTAACAATACAAGATGATCTTTATGGGTTAGGCACAATCTCCTGATTTGATATTACAAGATCAGTTTTAAGGAGAAGCCATGATGAATGATGAATAAAGCACCTGTAACAGCTACTCCTTGTCTATTTAAAGGAGTACAACCATTCAGTGAAAAGTTTGATGTTAACGAAAATACAAAACTCAAGATTATGACGGTCCAGCACCAAAGTCTCAAGAAAGATGGTTTTCACAACATCAGGGGCTGATGGAACTACATAACGATCATCAATTAATGTTCCATAGCTAGCCTTATGTTAACATGAAAGGGCATAATACTAATACCTTGTGTAATACTATTTAAATCAGAGGAAGTAAAAAAATACGGGATTTCTTGAAAAAAAAAAAAATGCTACTGTAGACCTATGGCTACTCTTGGAGCAGAGTCCTCAAATACTTGGACAAAAGTTTGCATGTTAACATTGAATCCTAGAGTGGCAGGCAACAAATAACAATGATAATAAGCAATGATCCAGTAGTTGTTTCGGATAAGAAGGGTGCACTATTTTCTGCTGAATTGGCCCCATAAATGTATTCTCATTTGAAGTCGTCAACTAACTTTACATGTTTAAGTGACTGGAGTACTCTAATTTCCTCCCTCCAGATCATAGGGCTTTATTAGCAGTAAGCAGAAAATAATACCTATTAGATATGATTCCATCCAACTATTTCTTCATATTCACTTATCCAGTATTTTTTTCCTTTCTTTGTTTCTGCTCCTCTCTCTAGAACATAAAAAAGACAAGAAAGTAGAAAGAAGACCATGTGTTGCATTTATTAAGATGTTATTTTCGTGTATTAGATCATGATCAACAACAAGATACCCTTCGATTGACAGAAGCAATCACCTTGGCTTTGTACTTCTCTTCTCGGGAAACAACTGTAAACAAGAGTTCTCTTCCAGGTCTTGTTACAACATATGTCGTTACCTACAAGGCAAGTCAGAGAGAAAATAAGTAAACATGAACTATTAGTTCACATATATTACCAAATATGTCTTCCGAAGGTTCCTAGAAATTATGAAGCAGTTGCTAGAAGGCAGAAATTTAAGCTACAATTTGCTAACAAAACTAATCTTACAGGCATAAGCAACATGAATGCTAATTGCAACATAAAGTGGATCAGTCAATGTCTAAGCCTAGCTTTTCCCACCCACAATGTCAGTCAACGGAACCCTACAGTCTCAGGATATAAAAGATTTCCACGCAGCAAATGAGAGATTCATAAAGCGATCTCAGTGGACTTCTGTACTCAGGATGCTACTTTCACATAAATACATCAATGTCACAGAATCCACTAAACAGAACTAGTCTGATTTTTCATATAATCACAGATCCACGTTATGGACAGTGGATCCAGTTTGATACACAGCAAGCAGAGAATCCACTAAACAGAACTAGTCTTATTTTTCATATAATCACAGAACGCTGTAGGCGTCTCCTGTGATTTTCAGAAGAGATTCCAAACCTTGTTCCCGATAATACTTTGCTCATGGGGCTCCTGTGATAGTCATTCCTCCATCACCTTGATTTGAGTGGCTTACTCCTCGGCTCATCCCTCCTAGGTTTACCCACAGCAATCTTTAACATGGTTGTCACCACTACATTTAGCTTGCTTGCTTGGACCTCAAGTTTTTTAACATTTCAAACAAACATTCTTGTAACTGTTCGTCTAAGAAAATTTCTTCTATTGTTGGCAAGATGCATGACATTCACATCACACTATCACAGATATATGTAAGTCATTATGTTGGCACGTTTATTTGGTTGATGCAGCTGCTGTTATAATTGCTTGTGTTGTTACTTTTATTCATGTAAAATCATACTATGCAAAAGGGTTTCTAAACTTTCTACACGCACAGAGACACACAAACACGTACTTTCACCCCACAAATATACATACAACTCGAGGTATGTTTGTCGATCTTACCATTTAGAGTTCAAAGTACACCCCATATAAGCATCTGAAAGTGACAGCTACACTACTATCAACAAGGGTTGAGTTTGTTAACTGTTTAGCATTTAAATGTCCTTGTTAATATAAGGATGCAGTACAATTTCAAGTTCCAATCAATGTTGACTTTGGTTGTCTCCGAAACAGGATAATAGCACTAACCAATGCAAAGGAACAAACACGTAATCCTAAGAGCACCAACCACCAACAAAACTTGAGGATAGATTTTTAAGAAGTGCTAATATTTGTAGATCAGTTCGAGAGTTCTTTCCCTTGTGAAACCAAATCCAAAAATCATGAAGGTTGCTAGGTTAAGAATTAGAACTGCATCATGGAGAGACAGTAGCAACTCAAAGTTCCTAAAACCTGATTATAAATGCTTGTCATTCAGAAATCCAGTAATTAGTGCAGAACCATGTACATGTTGTAGGACCCACATATGAGAATGAAGTAACTTTGTAACTTTATCATTTCTTCCAGAATTATCTCAATTCTGTACGGCCCTAGTTTCATCATCATCCAAGCCTTCTCCTATCAGAATGGGGTCAGACATGGAGCATAAGAAAGCTCCATACAAGATTTGACAAAGTTTTATGAGTCATGACCGACTGTTGACCTGACGTCGACTCTATATTTTGGTGCCAAATTCCTAGCAAGATAGCTATGAGCATGAGAGGGTTATGCCATAAAACCTAGGTGGCAGTTTGTAGGTAGGTAGGCCTACTTTTTTGGATTGCATTTTAAGCTCATGCAACCAAAGTGCACCCTACAAGTTCCCCTAGGCTACAAAGAGTCTAGACAAAGAGGTAAGATGATACAATTTTCCATGGGGAATTGCATTCTTCTCTATGGCACATTATGCCAAAGAGTGAAGGAAAGATAATCCCAAAACTCTACAAGTTCCATTCTATGAAATCACACAGTTAATGTCTGCAACAGAGTCTGGTATGGTATTTCCAACATAAACTAGATTGACTAAAGTTGCTTGTGTTATAGTTAACTTGAAATCTGGTCAACACCTGCTTAATGATTATTCTCCTCAAGATGGATACAAAAAGACAATTCTGGTCATTAGATCCAAGAATATGAAAATAAGTCAAATTTATGCTTCACAAATATAATTTCTAAATCAACTGAAGAAAATGAGCTGAAATTCTGGAAATAGTGCCATAAAGAAAAATCCAAACCTTTCTAAAAGTCTCAGATACAGCCACAGCAAACCATGTTGGCCATATAGCAAGCACAACCAAATTTGACATAGCAACAACTGGAGATGAGCAGATAGCAACAGTAATACCAGCAACTGTAAGAATGCGACCCTGCAAGGTTGTTCAGAAAAATATCAGTTGACAATATAAAAACTGGATATAGCAAGTGACAGGTATTTTTCACTTCATAAACTTTTACTAGCATAGACCGTTAAAGCCAGTTTCTGTATCATTATATAAAAGAAGGAAAGATGTGTATATCAAAAGCATCACTGGAAATTTTGTTCTGAAGTTACTAGCGAATATGCTTCACCCACTGATGGTTTTTGAGCAGAGGAAAGTTTGAAAGCCTAACAAACACTCGATCAGAAAACTAGAACAGATTGCAGCATCAGGCTTCAACCTTCAAAACTGTCATGTTCTATGATACAACTAGTGGTGGGCTCCTGATCAGCTTTTAGAAAGACTGCTGTTGTAAGACATTGGCCCATTGGTCCCAGATACCATTCCCAGAACTAGCAACAGCAGCAATGTATGACCTTCATTTTATCTGGGCTTATGTTATGCCTCAAAGATACATGTCCTCTCCTATACAAATTTATGATCTACCTCCACTATAATCTTCTTGTCTACTAGGTTTCTCAACTGGTGGTTCCTCCATTGTGTGAGCTTAAAGTTAAGGCGCATACAGCTAAGCTAGTATAACTACCTATCAAGTGGTCTTCTATTTTCTACTACGATGCCCTATCTTGCCCCTAATATTCTGGCTAGGAAGCTGGCATCGAGGGGGGCAACTTGCTGAGAGCTACTGATAGAAGTTGATCAATGTTCCATGGCCTCTCATTTACAAGTCACTCACCCCAAAGACAACTGCATATAGAAAGGAAAAGGCTTAGATGATGACATTGACAACTACAGCATTGTATACCACCATCGATAATCATTTGTTTGTCCAGTTCTTAAAACACTTTTAGGTAAAAAAAAATATTTTAAAATAGACATGGGTTGATTGTTAAAACGGTATCGGCCACCTACTGCAACCATTAGTTTCTAGAATATTGACCTAAACTGACAAAAAATGGGCATTTGCGTGTAGGGCGATCGGATGGTTCAGAATTCGGGCTCATTTACATAATGTTGCCACTAAGATCGGTTATGTTCCAGTTGCTAGTGTGTTTCTACTAATTCATAGATTGATGTTTTCATGACAAATTTGGGAGGACAGGAAAGGAAGAGGACATAAAACTAGTTACTCCAGTGTTTAATGAGACATAGATGATATCATAGCTAATAACAGGTGAAAATGCATATGTTAATTGGTTGTTTGTTTAGAAATATAACATTTTTCATACACAAAAGAAACTGTTTTCTTCTTCTTTTAAATTACTGAATAGCAATTACGTATTAATTTAAATGATGACTTGCTAATCTCAACGTAAGAATGTTAGTAACAATACCATTCAAACTGAGCAGACTCTTTGTTTGCAAGCAGTTGGGGTTGCAGATGCAATGCAAATCCAATTGCAGCACAACACTAGTTTCAGCAACTGGGGTTGCACTACACTGCTTGGTTGTATGGTGGCTGCAATGACAGCAAATCACCAGGTGGTTGGCTTAAGATAAATTAAGGGATCGGTTAATAGTTAAGTCGCTGATATGGGTTTTTGTGATAAAAAAAATCAACGAATTAAACAATGATGTTGCTATTGGCAGCAAGCAAAGCTACAATGCAGCTACCATTTTGGCCAACCATACAGCTCCATAGTAAAGATGTGCGCTAATTATTTAAAACTAAAACCAACACATCATATCAGTACATATTTATGAAAAAGTACTATCAGAGACATACTGTTACAGTGAGTTGTCCAGCAAGAATGAAAATGGCGATGAAGCTGTTTATCAGCGCAAACAATCGTCTTCTAGCAATAGGGCTTGTGATAGTCATGGCAATTATTGTTACCTTCTGTTATTGACAACAAATATCACAAAGGATATTAGTATAATTATAGATGGTGGCAATAAAGCAGTGTCTATGATACACTAAGCAAGGAGGAATATTACAAGCTAAATAGCACAAGTAAACAAGGACTTAACAGGAAGTATTGAGAATTAAATTAGTAGAGTAAAAAGGGGGTACTGAGACCTATATCAGTATAAGATTAAGTTAGCACTGCTTAAAATGAATCAATCACCTAAGGCTGTAGCTAACATGCCCATGCGAGATCAAGAGAATTCTCTAGCAACAGTTCTACAGCTTATCATCCACTTCATTTGTATTTTAATCAGCCATATATGCTTACTTGAAAATTTTCAAGCACATAAAAGCGCTGCAGATTTGAAAGGCGATTACAATACATTTCCACAATTTACGATTAAATTGGTTCTAAATGTCCTACTAGCAGGAGTTATCTTCTGCTGAAGGGTATTGGCAGAAGCCAAGATACGTAATTATGCATCTGAAGAAAACAAACACAATGTGTTTTTACCATATCACATAAAAACCAATCCCTAAGAGTTTTGGTGGTTACTGACTCAACTTTTGATCAACTATGTCTTCGATCACCTACAAAATAGTGCTACTTCAAATATATTTTTCATTCGTAGAATTCATTCTTGTTTATGTCATGGTCAACTATCAAAGCGCAAATGAAGATGAATTTTTTTAATCTGAGTACTACAACTATCAGAATTATGGAAAAGTACAGAATCACGGCACCTTCACCTGAAAATAGAAGAAGGAAGATACAACTGCACTCAGCCATAGAAATAAAGACACATATAGAAGATAAGTCGATGACATTATCAGCCACAGCCCCTCAAACATGACACAAAGACGAGGTTTTGCAACATATGTTGGTGATTTAGGTGAAGACTCCACAAGGGTAGATGTGGTCTCTTCGTCTTCCTCAATATGCTGACCATCTTCTCTATATGAAAAAGATACAAGGCATGTTAAATAACTCGCAAATGAACCAAACAATGGAAAAGGTTCAGAAGACACACAGACACACACACACACACATATATATAAACAAGCCAAAGAGGCATGCCCAAGTGGTTAGGACTTTTGAGGCATATACACCCGGGTCTGACGGGTGGAGGTTCGATTCTCCCTGGGAGCGTTTCCTCGGGGAAGTGTTAGGAGGTAGAAATACAGCAATGTGGAGACAGCAATGTGTGGCAGTGGAGGTTGAGTGACCCGTGCATAGCGGTGTGTGTTTGCGGATCCGATGTGCAGAGTTTGATGTAATAAAGTCCCGGCAGAAGCCAGGCAATATAATTACATGTTTCAGTATATATATAAACAATCAAAACAAAAATAATAACAATTGGGTATTACAACTACTAAAGTATATAAGATCCATTAGTTAATATAACTAGCGCAGATAAGATTGAAGATATTAATGCAAGTGATATATCACAAGGACAATAAGAAAGGCACTTGTTAAAGGCACCACAAATTTTTCTCAGGGTGACACCAATTTTGGCAGTCCTCTCTATGCAAAGGATTGCCAAAATTTTGGCAGTCCTGAAGGCAGACTTCTCTGTGAGAGGACTGACAAAACTGTGTCGCCCCCGAGAAAAAATGTGGTGCCTTAACAATTGTCATAAGAAATCAAGATACATGTAACACAATAATGAAGTCAATGATAGCTTGATACTAAAGTATTATAGCCTAGGTGAGAGTCTATTGAACATTAAAGGAGGAAATAAGAATGAAAATCTTACTTAAACCCTAATCAAATACTGGTGTGTTGAACTTGCAACAAGGAATAGCAATATAACCGGCTTGTCACTTGCTACAGAATTGAAACAGCTATGACCTCATCGATGATACACGTGTATGACATGACACAAAATGGACACTGGGCCCAATTTTAGCATGTCCATGTATACCTTTTCTAGTTTGTCGTTCCCAACAAGTGTTCGGAGTGTGCAAGTTTCCTAGCCACAAATCGAAGCACCTTACCTTAAAATAAGAATGTTCTTTCACATATTACAATTGTGATTGCTATCCTATCCACAGCTTGGCTTGCTATATTGAACTCCTGTACCTTAATGAACTCATTCCTCGCCTTATCCCTTACTAGTTTTACAGTACATTCATTAGTATACTCATCTACTAATTCATCTTATCTGTGAGGAAATTTAGTGCCCAAAAAAATAACAGGTACCAACGTTGTCATATAAGGTTGTTCCCCAAGGAATACAAAAATTACATGACACCCTGAATCCTGATCCTACCAGAACAACAAGTTCTAGTCCCACTAGGAACCTGTCAGCATATCTATCTAAAGTATCAGGTCACAAATTTCTGAAAATATCATTAACATTTTTTTCATCAATCTCGCAATTGTTCCCCAAAAATGTCATAACCCTTCTTTGTGATTAACTTGGTTTACACTACATAATCGGTTGCTTTCATCATATTTTCTTAGGATGCTACCAATTAATACACGATACATGATGAACTTGAATATTTCTCTATCTTCCTAAAACAAATATTTGCTGTTATAATGTCATATGATAGTGCAAAATCAAGAATTATATCAACCCTTTCTTCACAATTCCTTGTTATGATCTCCATGTACTCTATTATAACTATTACAATATTTTTCAAGATGACCATTTAACTTTCTCCAATACATAGTTTTTTCTGCTCCTAGTATTCGTTCAATCAAACTATCCATTTCTTCCATAAATTCCACTTGAATATTTTCATGCATCCCATTTCAGTGCATATGCACCAATAATATTAATCACCTCTTCCCCTAATATGAGGGTCTCTTTTGATAGTTTTCCACAAGTATCCTTGCCACATTTCTATGTTACTCTTAACCTATAAAGTATATACCAATGTTTACTTGCTTATATCTAGAGGTAGTAAATTGTCAATTAAATTTAAGATGCAAAAGGCTTATTGAACTCCTATTTCCAGATGATGGCTATGCTATGTTATAAATGGACACAAATACGACACGATACAGACACGTCATTACTGACAGGGCACCTCTTTTGGTGTCCTGTTGTATCTTGGAGTGTCCGTGTCATGTCATATGTGCATCCAAGACAACGCAGTTACGCAATACGAACACGGCACCGATTTTTTTTGTTCTGCACTTCCTAGTGGCTATGTATGTTCATGACTTGGAACTCTAAACCAAGGCCCTAGGGATGCGGCAAGCTACAAAAGATGATCCATTAAAGGCCTTTCAAATTAAGGAAAAAAATCAAAATTGTTCCATAAATTATTAATTACTTGAAGCAAAATTAAATGTCCTGAATACCTAATGGCAGATAGTTCTCCGGAATGATGGTGCCCATCGAGGTTAATTCCTTTTGATGACTGTGCAGCAAGCTCCATCAATAGTGCAGAAAATAGCAATAAAACTGAAGGAGAAAAAGAGAGTGAAGGATTAGCAGATTAAAGCAAATCGAAGCAACTGTATACTGTATTTAAATAGTCACTTTAATTATTAATATGAGGTGTACATACATGGACCTAGCCAAGCCATGCTAGCTGCAAATAATGAGCCAAAAAGCTGCCCAAGTGTAGCTCCAGCACCAACAAAGCCAAACAATCTTGAACCTGACTGAATACTACAAGAAATTAGGGATTAGTGTTAAGAAACTTAACCTCATTGTGCTTCTGACCTTGAAACCTCATAAACCCTAAAACCCATAATGGTTGAAACATTACAAAGCCACTGACATTTCTGGATGTCTTAATTGTTTGGCAACAAGAAGCCTCTTGAAAATTGGTTTATGATGTTTCACAAATGGTGCACAACACCTTTTACTTACAACCTGTTGAACCTTAATATTACATGTGCTTTATAATTCCAACTCACCATGGGTTTCACAAGGTTTTATGTTATCAAAAACCTTTTTCAACCTCTATGGAATGGTTTAGCTAGGTTTCATGCAACCCCGTGAAGCCTATAGTTTCAGTAGGTTGTCTAAAATTTTATGTTTGCAGACACCTCCAAACAAAAACAAGGCACCTCCCATTTGTGCTTCATAAACAGGCATACCTCATTGTCCATGACATCAATTACTCGTGCCCAGGTTGAAGATATCGTTATGAGATTAAGCAAGGCAACCTTCAAAATACAGACAGAAATGTTTCAGTCAACATGTCAAATTTTACTTTTAACAATACAATCACTCAAAAATAATCAACATTAGACGTTTGTACCCATAGGAAAAAGCAAATCCTGACTAGAATGTAAAACCAGTCATGGTTACCCCATCCTCCAAAATGAGGATGGCTGCCTTGACCATGATTTGCATCCTCTACTGGTGAAGAATGAGAAACTGAGACCTGGATATAAAAAAATCAATTTCAAATAATAAGATTTAGTACACTACCACCATACAGTAGTACACATTTACTCTTACCTTGGAGGTGGTAGGTGGTAATCTAGCTGAAGATGCATACCAGAGAACAAAGAACATAAGAAGGGATATACTAAAAAATCGGTGTATCAAAACCAAAGCCTGAAATTCAACACAACATGAGCTGAGTAACCAACCATAACTCCACTAATGATGAAAAATATATAGCAGAGGGAGTAAGGAACATTTTTCAATTGATAAAATAATGATCGTTGAAGTTTCAAAAATAAAGGTCCGGAGGACTTTCCTACCTTGTGACTAGGATAAAAAAAATTCTTTGAGGAATGTAAAAATCTGTTGTCAAGTGGTAAGACAAATTTTCAAGTACACTGAGCAATTCAAGAGAACCAATATAGTAATGATTTGCAAGAACATAGACCAAGTAAGGCTTCTTACTACATTAACAAGTTAGAAGTTACAACTTTTAATACAACACAAGGTAAACCTCCATTACATCATGGGGGTGGATTATCATGGAAATATATCCTTGAAAATAAAGATCTCAACAACCAATTTATAAATATTAGAATCAACCTTCATGTCACAAAAAGGTTCACTTTAATGATTGAGATAATAACTACATTTGTACAGTTTTATCTAATAATACTGTTGGTTGCGATAGTAATTACCTTTACACTGGTACTTTATATTATAATAACTACATGTATACTGTTTTCGTTAATAATCTAATAATACTGTTGGTTGAGATAGTAATTACCTTTACACTGGTACTTCATATCCAACTGTACACTGGTAGAGATCTTAATATTCATACCTGGACCCTTAGACCACGTTTGGTTCACGGAATTGGAGCCTTGGGAAAGGAAAGTGATTCCTTTCATTTGTTTGGATGCCAAAGGAAATGAGGAGGAAAGGAATTTGATTCCCAAGAGGAGGAAAAATAGGGGAGAAAGTGGTTCCTCCCACCAACGCAAGAATTCATTTTTCCCCTCTAAGGATTCACTTTCCCTCCCATTTTTGCTGGTTTTTCCAAACACTAGAAAGGAAATTGATTGGAATCGCAATTTCCCAAAGGAAATATCAAAGATCAATTTCCTTTCCTTTCCGCGAACCAAACGAGGCCTAAGGAAAGGAAATATTAAAGAAAACTTTGGCGAACACACTCAAGTTTCCGTTTCTTGTTTTGGAATTAACTTATTTTTGAAAACCTACTAAACTTAAACTTTGTGACTTTCCTAAGGCCTCATTTGGTTCGCGGAATCATCGGATTGGGAAAGGAAAGTGACTACTTTTCTATGTTTGCGTGCCAAAGGAATTGAGGAGGAAAGAAAAGTGATTCCCAATGGAAGGAAAATTATGGGGGATTCCATCCATCCAAGCAAGGAATCACTTTCCTACATTGAAGTATTCACTTTCCTTTCCAAATTCCTTGGCATTTCCAAACATCGGAAAGGAAAATCAATGGAAATTATAATTTTCCAAAGGAAAGGAATGGTCAAGGAATTGACTTCCTTTCCCTTCCTAAAACCAAGGTTCAAAGACTTGGTTTTGGACCCTTCCTATGAGTATAGGTTTCTGCGGTTTTGTAGAATTTCAGTGGTTTTGAATCCCGTTGGTTTCAGAAGTTTCGGAACCTTGCTAAGGTTCACAGTATCAGCCGTATCGTATCATTTTTGGCATGTCCAATCCGATATCCCTCTCGATACCAAAGTTGTAGCTCTCTTTTCCAATCATTTTAGCAACGGAAAAATTAAAAAAAAAATCATCATCAACATCCCATTATAATGGGATCGACTATGAAGCATAAGAAAGCTCCATTTAAGATTTGACAAAAATTTACGACCGACTGTTGACCTGACGTCAACCCTCTAGGTTGACGGATGAGAGGGTCGTGTCATAAAACCTAGGTGAACAGTTGGCAGGTAGATAGACCTACCTTTTGCGATGCAAATTCTTCTAGACTATAAAAAGTCTAGATGAAGAGACGTGATGAAATAATTTGCTACAGGAAATTGCATTCATATATGCAACACATTACGCCAAAGAGTGAAGGAATGACAATCCCAGACAAAATAAAAAGAGAGAAACATAGAAAAAACAATGTAGACACAATGATTCAATTGTTCCAAAGATCAACATGATATAATGTGCCGATAAATTCATCGACATAACATAAGATTATTGCCAAATTATCAAATATTTTCTAGTTTTTTAAATATTTATTTTTAACTCTCCGAAACTAAGAACGCCGAAACTCCGATCCAAAACTACCGGAATCACCGATACGATACTTGTAAGAAGGGTCTAAGACCAATTCCGATACCGATATTGTGAACCTTTAGAACACAACTAACCTGATGGAATTGGAACCCAAGGAAGGGTCGGCGAATCTACATTGCTTCAAGCAATCTCATAATCACTACCTAATAGCACAGTCCCATTTTTTAAACCATACACCAACAGACGGGCCAACACCAACTATATTCCTTACAGCTATATAAACACTCAGGAAAATATATATATCCATCCAAGGTTCTTCTCCGGTTCAATCATTCCAGCATACTCTTTTAAGAATATAACTTCTAAAATAAAAATAACTCTTCGCTCTAAGTATGTTTGCGTCACAGAGTTAACAATATGCTAGACTTGTAGCAAAAAGGGCATACTGAACATTTTGTCTTAAAACCTCCATATAGAACATTTTGCCCGAAACTATTTAGCAAGTAGTTCAGTTCAAATGACTATTTTGCATTATAGATTATCAATGAAAAATATTGCAAAAACTACTTGACAACTTGATTATTGAGTTCCACAATGAAACAGCATAGAAAGCTAAGCATGTTCGCACTACCCAGAAAACACAAGGGTTTATATGCTAAAAAGGAATAATTTTCAAGCGGATTTATTTAGGTTTCCATATCGAAACAGCATAAAGTGATCATTTTTTGTGATATTAACAAAAACAAGTGTTTATATGCAACAAAAGGGAAAAATTTACCCTCGATTTGGAGAGATTGGGCAGAGAAAAAATTAGGGTTGAGACCGGAGCTGCGACCAGCGTCAGCAAGAGCGAGCCCACGAACAATCCGGGCAAATTTCCCAGTCCCAGAGATATGGCTCCGTCGTCCCGAAGAGGAAGGATCACGAAGTACGCGCTGAGTATCTGTAATTTTTGCAAATTGTGCGATTAATCGAGGGGGGATTTGCAAGAGAGAGGGAGAGAGTGAGAGAAGGGGGTTAATGCGATTGGTTAAGAGACTTACGAAGAAGAAGCAGGAGGAGGAGTGGATGAGCGCCGGGATCTCGTGGGGATGGACAGTCACGATCGAGGAGATGATGGCGTCGGCTCGAGATCGCATCGCCATTTCTCTTTTCTTGGAGTTCAAGAAGGAAGAAGACTGGAGAAAACGATAGAAAAATGTGTTTTTTATATTCAACGTTTCGTTTGGTTTGGTTTGTCATCGTATTCGTCCCTACTTTCTAGGAAGCGGCAGAAATAATTTTTATTTAACAATTTTCAAAGCAAAAATATATGTATTATTTATTTTTTTAAAGACTATGTATTAATTATCTTTAATATGTATTCTTAGAACACATATTAACAATAAAGTTTAATTATAATTTGTTTTTTTTCAATCATGATTAATTGTAATTTTGTATCCTCAACTGTTCCCTTTTTTAATATAATATTTTTTTGTACAATTTGATATTCTGAATTTTGTTGACAAAAATATTTTTATTTCAAGCTTAAAACTTCAAGCCCGTCGCAGGAGCCCCGTCCATCTCCTTCATGTACCATCGGATCAAGGGGAGCTCGATTCAAAATATGAGAGGATGACGGGACTCCTGATCCGAACCCCACACACACACACACACACACACACACACACACACATATATATATATATATATATGATGAAATTTTTTGGTTACCTTGTGAATTAATATGATTTAAAAGAATATTGTCGGTTCAAATCTTTCCATACTTTTTATACACAAAAAATTGTCATACTTTTGTGTAAAAAAAAATATAAAAATATTTGGACCCACAACCTTCTATTAAATATTATTACTTCACAAGCTAAACAAAATTTTCATATATTCCGATGTTATATATATATATATATATATATATATATATATATATATATATATATATATATATATATATATATATATATGAACATATTTATAAAAAACTAAAAAAAATTGGTAAGAGAAACGTCAATGTCCATTAAAGAACACTTTTAGCCACAAAAAATTCCATCGAAAGGACAGCATTTTTGTGGCAGGATACACCCTTGGATGGATGTAATCTTGGTTTTTTTTTTTTTTTTTTTTTTTTTTTTTTTTTAGGTTTAGTTCAATGAAAACATCAATCGAAGTAGGTTTATGTTCTCTTGTTATACATTTTGAAAACTTTGTGCGCTTGACAGTACTATTTCAATCAACTTATTTTATCTGTACAAAATTTTCTGTTAAAATATTGGTATGTAATGGATACAGTGCACTGTGCACCGCATCATAATGGAGAAATGGTATGTACTATGTAAGACAATGTTGGATACATTTTAATTTAAAAGATACATATTTTTCTTAATTTAATCGGGTAACCTAATCCAATAACAACACTTATAGCTCATATGGAAAGTATCACAAACACGAGACGATGCCAGCACGATTTGAGTCTCTAAACCCTAAAGACATGCATGTGTGTGTGGATTATAATAAAAAATCCAACAACTTAATGTTAGGACTAAGTTAACGATAATGGACTTATGTCCTACTACTTTTATGTCACATGTACACTCTTCCTTCCTTTCTAAATCCTACTGCTTATCATCATAATTCTACTTTACATATTTTATAATACATCTATATTCATATTTGTAACATTTGAAGTGATATTATTAAATAATGTACGTATAATTTTTTATATCAAATATGTTTTATATTAAAATAATAAAGATTATATTATATGTTCAGATCCGAAACTTAGATTCATTAAGGACAACTATGCTTGGTACAAAAAGTAAATGAAAATACGTTCTCACATGATATTTTATAATAAAAACAATCCAAAATTAACATAATTGTTAATAAAATCATTCAACTACAATATCTTTCAATTGAGATAGGAAGTATCATTTATCCTATATATAATTATATTTTTTTAGTTTCCTAGAATAGTTGACCATGCGGATTAGTGATTGTAACAAAGGCTTAACTAAATATGGATCAAAAGTTTAATTTTAATAACTTATATATATATATATATATATATATATATATATATATATATTGTGGAGGTCTATGAATTCGGGTGGCCTAGTACGCCTGCACATATTACACTCTCTCAAAATTGGTCATAGATATGTAATCAAATATATGGGTATCATGTAACACAAAAAATAAAGTTCCAAAATTTGTAAATTAACTTTATATACACAACACACTTAGATATCTTTCAGTGTATTATTGACGGTAAGAAAACGGCAGTGCTACATGGACTACGGTCTGTGACAACGGTCCTGGTCCGCAGCTACGTGTCGGCCTCTCATTGGAGGCACGTAGGCGCGGCCTGAGGTCACCCATTTTAGCATTTTCGGTAAGAAAAAGATTTTCATCGTTGACACCAACAGTTTGTTGTTTTAAAAACCAACAATATATTTCAAACTAATTATGAAGTGGTTGCATGAACACTTCATAAAGCACGGAGTCACGGACCATCAGATGATATGATATGATTTTATTTCATTTTATTTTTCACTTAACACGAGTACTCCAGACTTTTTGTTGCATAAAGGAGGCACGGACAATTTTTCTTTTTCTTTTTTTCCTTCTTCAGTAATTAATCCTGCTGCATTTCTTTCTGATCTCTCCATTCGAACCAGTAAGGGGTCTGATGTCTCCCATCCTGACCATCGCCGCGACGAAGTCGGAGTCGAACTTCGCGGAGCTGCTGCTGTAGGCCCTGACCAGAGAGTCGGTCGGTCCGTCGTTGAACAGCTCCTGATCCGAGTGCAGGAGGCCCTTCTTACGAACAAGGTTGCTGTAGTAGCCGTTGTCGAAGCGGGTCGGAGTCCGGAGGTCCAGCGGCGCCAAGTTGTCGTCCCCGGCCCCGGACCGGCGCGGGCATTTGGACTTCCTCTCCTTGGCGAAGGAGCTGTTGATGTTGGTTTCGTTGTAGACGTGCGCCCTGAACGAAGTGCACCGTGCTTGTCCGATGGTGTGCGCGCCTGGATTTTTCCATGTTTCGAATTGATTTAATTTAAAGTTAAAGAACAACAAAATCTTTGTTAGTTATATTGCATGATACGTACCACTTAGTGCAACCATGTCCTTCGTTGACAGTCCCTGGGCTGCAAACTTGGACACGAGATTGCTGAGGCTCGAGGTTGGAGCTGGGATGTTCTTGTTTGCTGCAGATTTGCTTGCTGTCCTCGCATCTCTTCTCCCTAGCTTCACTTTCCAACTAGGCCCACCAAGCTATATACATATACACACAAGAACACACGAGTGAAATGAGCAATGCATGCACGCATGAACGATTTTGTGTAGTTAGGACTTAAAGGGTTAATTAGTTCTCGATCGATCGATGATCTCACAATGACCACCGAGTCTCTAGCGCTGATCGCCAGGATATCTGCGCACGACACGATCCCCGGACACGCCTTCTCCACTGCAGCCTTGATCCTGCCTACCACCTCGAACCCTCTCACCGATTTCTTGTTGGGGACCGCGTGCTGCTCTCCTGTGAAGTTGGCCGTGTCCGACAAGAGGATCGATCCATCGCACCCCTAACATTGATACAAATACGCATAAATGGTACTACTAAGTTTGACGTGTCGTGTGCTCTAGCACGTACGATCGATGTGCTTACGTTGACGAAGCAATCATGGAAGAAGAGGCGGAGCAGGGATGCGCCCATCCTCCTCTCTTTTGAGATTGCGGATCGCAGCACCGGTTTTATCGTACCGAAGAGATTGGGGCACGAGGACGAGTAGAAGCTCGTGGATAGGTGAGCCGAAGCGCCGCTGCCGAGGAATAGGAGGAAGAAGACGAGAGCCAGAGGAGAAGCCATTGTCTCTCTTGAGTTTCTACGAGTGGTGGTGTTAATTCTTGGCTTGATCAAGCATAAGATATAAATTAGCCCACTATTTATAAGCAAAAAAAAAAAAAAAGATTGCATGCAGGTAAAACTCGAACAAAAGTACTATTTGACTCCCCAAAAAATTGGATGATACCATCTTCCATTATGTGACATATGACATGACTGATGATATGACAACTGACATAACAAAATTAAACATTAAACATTAAACATTAAAATTAATACTAAAATTAATATTAATATTAATATCAAATTAACATGAACATTAATATTAAAATTAACATTAACATTAATATTAACTTTAACATTAAATTAAAATTAGCATTAACATTAAAATTAAAATTAATATCACATTAACATAAATATTAATATTAATATTAATATTAATAAACATTAACGTTAATTTTAACATTAAAATTAATATTAACATTAAATTAATATTAATATTAACATTAAATTAAAATTAGCATTAGCATTAGCATTAACATTAATAATAATAAAATTTGGGTAATTAATTTTTGGGTTAAAATATGACATGTCAGCTGCCATGTCAGTTGCTATGTCAGATACACATAATGGTATATGACATCACCCCAAAATTTTGGGAGCCAAATAGCATAATTGAAACTCGAAGGATTGTGCAAATTAAGGGTCCGTTTGGTTCACTAATCTATGTAATTGTAATTGCAATGGAATCGAATGCAGAATTATTATTATTATTTTTTTCATTTGATTCCATTACGATTACGGTTACATTACAGTGAACCAAACGGGGTCTAAGTTGCTTTGAAAAAGAATGGCGTCTATATGCATGATAATTAAGAATGGGATAATTTAGCAAATAACCCTATTCTAAATGTTAAAACTAGCATATACTCTCAATATTATTTTTAACTACCAAATGTCCCCATTTTTAGTATGGAATAATAAAAAATTTAAGATATACCCCCACTTTTTAAAAAAATTATTCTGTTTTACATTGTAGTGGGGGTATTTGCTAGATAAAAATAATAATGAGGATATATGCTAGTTTCAATATTTGGAATGAGAGTATTTGCTAAATTATCCCATTAAGAAATGCCATTTGATTGAAAGTTTGAATCTCCTCTAATGCAGGACTGGTCCAGGGATAAGTCACACAAGACTTTGCGCTTGGACAACCTACCTCTTAAAGCAACCCTTAGGTTCAGCATGATCCCAATAGAGATCGGGATCGCGGATGATCATTAAGAATCGGCCTACAATAAGAATTAAGGGACAACCAAAATATAGGACAACCGAGTCTCGTGACCCGGCCCTGCTCTACTGCACTGTTGTTCAGTGAGAATATCATGCATGTGTCGAAAGTAAAGATGGTCTATGGGGCCTTGTGGTTTTGTCCCATGAGGAAACCTTGAGATTCTGGATTAGTGAGGAAATCCAAATTCCTAAGAAATTCAAGTACTTTTCCAAATGCTCCCAAAGGGATGAACAGTAGTGTCATGTTCAGGCTGTACATTTTGTGAGTGAAAGCTACAAGCCTACATGTTAGGTTAGTGTTGGTCATTTTCTGGTTGAAATTTCAGTCATATGTTGGATTGGTGGTTCCTGTATGTTTAGGTATACTGTTTAGGAACTTTTGTTACATTCTGTTGTAACTTAGTAGATTCTCTTTGGGGTTTCCTTTTTCTTGTCTTGTTTTTTTTTAACAAAGTCTTGCTTTTACGCATTTTGTAGAACTATCGAGTTACCAACTTCACAGTTTTCTCCTGAGATTCAGTAAATGTTTATAGTCAAAAGGTTAATTGTTAGGTATCATCTTGGAAACAATCAGTTTTTTATATGTATCATGTCATTGTCGTGTCTGACGTACATTAACATAAATATTCAAAAATACAGAAGAATTAATATCAGAAAAAGAAAATTACTGGGACTTACAAAAAATCGATGATGTGTCCTCCCTTAACTATTTTTTGTTGTATGCACACGGCATGCTAGTTTGTATTGCAAGTAAGTTTCATCTTGGCGAAACTACTTCCTTTCAATATGGGTGTGCTCAAACCTGACATCTAGGGGTTGTTTGGTTCGCGGAAAGGAAACAAAATTAATTATTTTGCTCTTTTGTTTTCTTTGAAAAATTATAATTTCCATCAAAAAAAAAATTTGGGTAGCAAAAGCAAAAAAAGAAAAAAAAAATTGGAGTGGTTGGAGGAATCATTTTTTTTCTTTTGAAAATTATTTTTATTTACTGTTTATTTCTTTTGGCATCCAAACACGAATAATAAATAATTTTCTTTCTAAGTCCTGATTCTGCGATGCGAACCAAACATGGTCTTAATTAGGATCTCAAATAGGTATTTCTAAGACGCTAGCTCAACTAGCATCTCACAATTGAAACTAAGCTTGCAAATGCGTGCATCTTGTCCAAGGGACGTTTTCCTTCATATTGTTTTATAGTAATATTATAGAGATACACTTTTTTTGACACGCTGCATAGTCGTACTGATATGGCAGTACATTATTGGATGTCAAGAAAAATATTAAAAGAAAAATAATAATTGACATCCAATAATATACCACCACATCAACGTCAACGTGGCTATGGAGTGTGTCGAAAAAATTGTCACCGTAACGTTATTGATTGTTTTAATTAGCTTAATTGAGTATATGTGTATATGCCTTGGAAGCATTACTAATCAAGGCCTTTTTCTTCCAACTCATAGCAGCAGCATAATCAGTTAACTATACACCGACGGCAACGAAAACGAAAGACACAATAGCTAATGAAGAGAGCATTAATAATGACTAATTATAAATATATTCGTGACTCACAAGTCTTCAAGCAGTCGGTAACATGTCGCATTTTTGATCGAGTTTTGGAGAGGATCTTTGATAGTTGCATATAACGATGAATTGGCCTAAAATTGAAGGTTAGCTTGATTTATTGTTGTTTAGTTCTGAATCAGTCTAACACATTCCCAACTTCACCAAGCAACTATTGGAAAGAGACGGATAAGTCAACGTCTGCATAGTACTTTTTTTTTTAGGTTTTTTTTTTTTTTTTCATAATCATGTACATATTGTTGCATCTGCTACTTCACGAGTGCAGCAGTGCTCTATATTATTGAGAGGAGATTTTTTCTGAGACAGAGAATATTGTTGATTATCACTATCAGATGGAAGCTTTGTTGTCTTAGTTAAAGGAGATCTAGTAAATATAGCAGTTGGCTCAGAGACTCAACAGATGAGAAACTAATAACAGGTTTATTTAGTTTTAGGATATAGTATAATATTAAAAATTTGTGTTTAGATTTTTATATTGTTAAAAAAAAAAGATTTTGGTCTCGTCCTAACGGTTGATTTAGCTAAACGTTCAAAATGAAGACCTGAACGCAATTTCTAAACATTTTACAAAACCATAAAATTAAATAAAAATATGTAAGGGTTGTGTGACTTAAGTTATTTAATTTTGTCATGAGCAATCCAGAATGAGACTTATTCTATCCCGATCTTAGTAGTCACACAACTCTTCGGGGTTCTTGAGTTTCAAGCATTCAACAATACGACTAGAACGAGAGACATCTAACGATGCACGGTGTTCATGTTGTCCCCATCGAAACTGCTGTCATGAGGGTTGTGTGGTTGTGAGATTATGATAGAAACAAATAACAGTGTCACAAATTTCATTCTCGATTGGTAATGACAAAACTAAATAATCAAAATCACACAACCTTTACTATGCAAAAGTAAATAATCTATGTCACACAACCTCACATATTTTCGTTTAGTTTTAGGGTTTCCTATAATATTCAAATTTGTGTTTATGTTTCTATTTTGGACCGTCTGTCAAGTTAACCGTTAGGACGAAATTCAAATTCTATTATGAACGATTAAAACTTTGTGCTTGTATCCTGAGAATTTGAGTCAATGAAAACCACCTCTTCAATTAGTGAAAACCACCTCTGTTGGTCCTCAACTAGACTAGATGCTCAGTACTCTTGTTTTGCCTCTCTGTGTAGTGGGTCCGAGTTCAACATGTACAACTTCACAGAAACACACATTTGCTTTGACATATGATACAAAAATTGTTGGGTATATAGCCTTTTGTTTTGGTTTTTAGTCCCACATCGGCTAGAAAGGAATGTGTATCTCCATATATATGAGTCTTTACTCTTTATGGAGATGCACATGTAGTGCACATGGGTGTGTGCCATGTGGGATTAATTATTAATGGTATAAAGGCTTAATCAACAATTAATAAGCTGTAAGCTTTTTGCTCTTGGGAAATTTATTTCCATAGGAGCTAAGCCCCGTTGGGGCTTAGCGACTCGGACTCGGACTCGGACTCGGGCTCGGGCTCGGGCTCAAGGGCTCATGAGGCATTTTGCACTTTGCGAGAGCCACTTGCGCGACCACGTTGCGCGGCCAGTTACGCGAGCCCAGTTACGCTGGCCCAGTTACGCAGCCCAGTACGCAGCCCAGTACGCGCAGTACGCGCAGTGTGCGCAGCGTACGCAGCGTACGTAGAGTGCGCAGTGTGCGCAGCGTACGCAGTGTGCGTAGAGTGCGTATGTGCGTATGGCTGGCTGCATATTAGAGCGGGAACGGTTGCAGCAGTTGCTGCATGTTCAGGAGTGGTTCTGCCACTACCCTGAAGTTCAGGCAACTGCTTGGCAACCACCCCGTGGGCTATATATGCAGGTTCTCTCCTCTCTCTCAGTTGGCACAAGTAATCAAAATTCCAGAGAGAAAACTCTAAGTGTTCTTTAACACAACAGAGTAGTGAGCGTGTTGTTTAACACAAACACTAGTACTTTTTAGTATGCGTGAATTCTGTTACTTCAAACAGAGAGAGAAGAGTACCATTGCCAGAGGAGTTCGCCGTCTTCCGAGGAGTCAGAAGAGCAGGAGTGTTCCAAGGTTTTCCGTCAACCTTGCTGGTTCCTGGAAGCTGTTCGCAGAGGGCGAATAAAGCTTTGAGCAACGGTGATAATTCACCCCAGCAATTCCATCTCTCGCCTGTCATCCTTCTGTTGCCTTTAGCAGTTCTGTCAGTATCTTCTTTTTAGAAGGCACTACTGCCAGTTTGCTACGATCACGAAAATCTCTTTAGATTATTCGTGTATTACGATATCTTTTTAGATCTCGTAATTTGCAGAATCCTTCTGGATCTCTGTTGCAAAACCTTCTTTAAGGAGTTACATTTGAAACGTTGTCTTTACAACTGTTTCATTTTCTCAGTTTTCCATCGAAAAATTGTGCCCCGGCGTTCCCGGCAATAACAATCTCAAAGCTTTATTGCTACAATGGAAAACATTAATGCTTCACTCCTCAACACTGACTTCTGTAAGTTAGAAAAGTTTGATGGAGAACATTATCAAGTCTGGAAGAGGAAGGTTTATCTCACTCTTCAACTCAGAGACGTTGATCACGTGCTGCTTGAAGAGGAACCTACTGTTCCAGATACTGGGTCTGCTGCTGCAATATCTGTGGCTACTAAACTTCAGGCCAAGTGGAGAAGAGAAAATAGCATTTGCAGGCTCCTTATCCTGAATGCTATGGAGGATTCCCTTGCAGAATCCTATTCTAAGAAGAATATCGCTAGAGACATATGGGAGTCTCTAGAAAAACTCTACGAAGAAGACAAGAACCGCAGTAAAATATTTGTGGTTGAAAAATATCACAAGTGGTTCTTTGAGGACGAAAAGTCTATGCTGCCGCAGGTGAAGGAGTTCCTGAAACTGCGACAGAAGTTGGAAGACGAGGCGATGCCCCTCCCCGACAAGTTTGTTGTTGGAGGGATTGTCTCAAAGCTCCCCGCTGGGTGGAGCAAGTTCTATGCAAACATGCATAGGAAGAAGTTGGAGATCACCCTTGAAGATCTCCTACAGGAAATCTATGTTGAGGACCAGATGCGGACTCAACTGAAGGTGGACACACTGTCCAAGCAATTGGCTAACGCCAATCTGGTTCAGACCAAGGGACCAAAGGGAAAGCAGGCGGCTTTCCACAGCAAGAAGAAGAACCCTGACAATCTAAAAGTCAAGGGAACTTCTATCAAGAAAAAGAAGCCAAAGTCAGAAATGCCTTGCTTCAAGTGTGGCAAGAAGGGCCACTTTAAGAATGAGTGTAAAGAAAAGACCAAGCAATCAGAGCAAGGAGAGCCTAGTAAGGTATCTATGATCACTGACGTAGTTGCTATGATTGCACAGGTTGATGCAGTAAGGACTGACTCTGACTGGTGGGTAGACACTGGAGCCTCCTGCCATGTATGCTCCAGTAAGAAGTGGTTCACCACCTATACACCTACTTCTGAAGTGGTTATGATGGCGAACCAGGCACAAGCTGAAGTGCTCGGGATCGGGACGGTGGTGTTAAAGCTGACTTCGGGCAAGTCTCTGACGCTTCAAGGCGTGAAGCACGTTCCTGCTATCGCCAAGAACCTGATCTCGGGAGGCCTACTCTGCAATGCAGGCCTCAGGATGGACATCAATGCTGGCCAGATGGTGATGTCTATCAAGGGAACATATTTCGGGAAAGCTTTTTATACCGAAGGAATGTTCAAGATTCAGCTTGTAAATCAGTCCAATGTAATTAATGTTATTAATGAAGTCACTCATTCTGCTTATACTCTTGAGTTGTGGCATAATAGGCTAGGACATGTTCATTGTAAACGAATAAACAGAATGTCTAGTCTAGGACTTATCTCCAAATGTGGGGGTAAGGTAGAGAAATGTGAAGTTTGTGCTCAAACGAAGATCACAAGGAAACCCTTTCCTCGGGTTAATCGAAGTACAGATCTTCTGGAGTTGGTTCACTCCGATATCTGTGACTTCAAACAGTTCTCTACAAAGGCCGGGATGAAGTATTTCATAACCTTCATCGATGACTTCTCAAAGTATGCGTTCTTCTACTTGCTGAAGGCTAAAGATGAAGCATTCGAGAAGTTCAAGGAGTTCAGAGCTGAAGCTGAGCGACAGACTGGACAACAACTCAAAAGGATAAGAAGTGATCGAGGTGGGGAGTACAGGTCTCATGAATTCGCATCGTTCTGTAAGGAACATGGAATTGTCAATGAGACTACGGCTCTGTACTCTCCTCAATCAAACGGAGTAGCTGAGAGGAAGAACAGGACGTTGACAGAAATGATAAATTCAATGTTGTTGACTGCTGGCCTTCCTAAGTGCTACTGGGGAGAAGCTGCATTGACGGCCACTTTTATTCTAAATAGAGTGCCTCATGCAACTTCTGATATTACTCCTCATGAACTCTGGTTCAAAGTCAGACCTAACTTGAATGTTATTCGAGTGTGGGGGTGTCTGGCATATGTCAAGCTTCCAGATCTGAAGATTCAGAAGCTTGGGACAAGGACTACAAAGACGATCTTCTTGGGGTATGCCGAGAAGAGTGATGCTCGGAGATTTCTTGATATTGAGTCAAATCATATCATTGAATCTCGCGATGCAGAATATTTTGAAGACAAGTTTGCAAGGCACAAGAATATTGTTCTTCCGGATGTTCCGGAGAATAATGAGGGTACACAAGAGACTGAAGTCTTCAATGAAGATGTGGTCCAAGAAGATGTTGTTGTTGAAACAACGGTTGAACCAGAACAAGCTGAGCCGTCAGCTAAGCGTGTGAGGAGGCCGAAGGACTTCGGAAGTGACTTTGTCACCTATCATGTGGAAGCAGATCCGCTTACCTATGATGAGGTGATGAAGACCAGAGACGCAGTTTTCTGGAAGGAGGCAATTGACAATGAGATTGATTCCATCACCTCAAATAACACTTGGGTGTTGGTTGATCTTCCTGAAGGAGCGAAACCCATCGGATGCAAATGGATCTTCAAGAAGAAGATGAAAGCAGACGGAACTATTGACAAGTTCAAGGCTAGGTTGGTAGCCAAGGGGTTTTCTCAGAAGCAGGGGATTGACTACTTTGACACATATGCTCCAGTAGCCCGGATGACCACCATCAGAATGTTGATTGCTCTCGCAGCAATAAATAAGATGGTGATACATCAGATGGATGTGAATACGGCTTTCCTAAATGGCGAGCTGACCGAAGAGATTTACATGCAACAGCCAGAGGGATTTGTCATCAGAGGTCTTGAAGACAAAGTCTGCAAGTTGGTGAAATCCTTGTACGGTCTTAAACAGGCTCCCAAGATGTGGCATGAGAAATTTGACAAAGTTATAAGGTCAAATGGCTACATGGTCAGCGATACGGACAAGTGTGTTTACACAAAGTTCGCTGATGGAAGAGGTGTGATCGTTTGTCTGTACGTGGACGACATGCTTATCCTAGGTACGGATATTAGATGTGTTACGGAGACAAAGAAATTCATCTCAAGCAAGTTCAGTATGAAGGACTTGGGGGAAGCTGATATGATCTTAGGGATCAAGATCATCCGGACAGACACTGGACTAGCGCTGTCACAGTCTCATTATATTGAGAAAATGATCACTCGTTATGGGTATCGGGATCTTCCAGGGATCGATACGCCGTACAGGTGTGATCTGAAGCTGAAGCCTAATTCAGGGGAAAGCGTCAGGCAGCTGGAGTATGCAAGCGTAATCGGGAGTTTGATGTATGCTACTACTGCCACAAGGCCTGACATAGCTTTTGCCGTGGGAATGCTGAGTCGTTTTACGAGCAATCCAGGTGTTGAACACTGGAAAGCTGTGGAACGGGTTATGAGATATCTCAAGAAGACTCAGACATATACACTGTACTACAGCGGAGATCCGTCGGTAGTGGAAGGCTTCAGTGATGCCAGTTGGTGCTCAGAGGTAGAGAGCGAGAGGTCCACAGGTGGATACATTTTCACAATGGGTGGAGCTGCTATATCGTGGAAGTCGAAGAAGCAGACTATGCTCTCGCGGTCATCCATGGAATCTGAGTTCTTTGCACTTGATACCGTAGCCGAGGAAGCAGAATGGCTTCGGGAGCTCATGTATGATCTTCCAGTGGTTGGAGCAAAAATTCCGGCGATACCGATATACTGCGACAACCAGGCGACTGCGGCGGTGGCATCAAATGACCTCTTCAACGGGAAGAAGAGGACTGTGCGGTTGAAGCACAGGGCAGTACACGATCTTATCAAGAGAGGTGTTATTGCAGTAATTGATGTTCGGAGTCAGGAGAACCTGGCGGATCCGTTCACCAAGGGCCTCAAGCGCCAGCTGGTCGATGACACAGCTTGTAAAATGGGCTTGAAGGTATTCTGATATTGTATTATTGTATTCCTACCATAAAGTTTTATGCTATTAGTTCAAAGATTTATCTACTAGGCATCTAGCTTTTGGTTCAAGGGAGGACCACTAATCGGAAGAATATCAGGAACGGTGGGTACATGTTCTATTGGGCATGGAGAGGTTACGGACCTATAACCACTGTTGTCTACTGTTATTTTCTGCGGAAAACAGGTCCTGTGGGAGGTTGGCTTAAATGCCTTAATGAGTTCTCAGGCATTTGGAATGTCTGGTATGCTTTACAGGAAGCATGGTAGCACAGCACTACAAAGAGTATGACTCCATGCTATGTGTGGCGGTAACTCCACCATGAGGTTCTCGAAAGAGGTAAAACCTCGGCTATGTTAGCCAAGTCACAGCGGCGTAGCACCGCATATAGGCAGTTGGCCTAATGCTGTATATTGAATTAAAGAGGGATGTAGTCAGCACTACAAAGAGGAGGTGTTCCTCATGTTACGGGTGGCACGACACCACAATGAGGTAAACCCGGCTAGGGATAAAGCCTCGGCCTTGCAAGCCATGTCGTAGCGGCGTAACACCGCACAGAAGCGTAAGGCTTCATGCTGGGTAGTTTGGCACTACAAAGGGGCTAGTCCTCATGCTACGGGTAGTATGACACTACGATGAGGTTCCCGGTGATTCGGGGTAAGGTCCTCGGCTTAAAGCCATGTCATAGCGGCGTAGCACCGCAAAGGAAGCGTTGGACGTTTCATGCCATGTCTCTTTAATAAAGAACTCACCTATAGTGTATGGACAAAGAGATATCAGGCCGTCTCTTGAGGGTAAACTTGTAGACGCCCAATATTATACACTGAAACCAGGCTGGCACACGGCCTTAAATGTGCAGCCAGAAGCACATGTAACTACATTATGTGAGTGGAAAGAATTTCAGCTATGATGCAGAATTCAAGGCTTAGTCCATTCTTGTATTATAGTTTGATTTTTGACTCACGTGGGAAGATTCAAGTCTTAAGTGGCATCTATCCTAAAAGCATAATGGACAGTTACTGTGGGGAACACTCGTACTCATATATATAGAGATATGTGGGGGATTGTTGGGTATATAGCCTTTTGTTTTGGTTTTTAGTCCCACATCGGCTAGAAAGGAATGTGTATCTCCATATATATGAGTCTTTACTCTTTATGGAGATGCACATGTAGTGCACATGGGTGTGTGCCATGTGGGATTAATTATTAATGGTATAAAGGCTTAATCAACAATTAATAAGATGTAAGCTTTTTGCTCTTGGGAAATTTATTTCCATAGGAGCTAAGCCCCGTTGGAGCTTAGCGACTCGGACTCGGACTCGGACTCGGACTCGAGCTCGGGCTCGGACTCGGGCTCAAGGGCTCATGAGGCGTAATGTGGCATTTTGTTGGCGCACTTTGCACTTAGCACATCAGCATCGTCGCTAGGCGCATAGTGCGCTTAAGTTGCGCTCGTTGCGAGAGCCACTTGCGCGACCACGTTGCGCGGCCAGTTACGCGAGCCCAGTTACGCTGGCCCAGTTACGCAGCCCAGTACGCAGCCCAGTACGCGCAGTACGCACAGTGTGCGCAGCGTACGCAGCGTACGTAGAGTGCGCAGTGTGCGCAGCGTACGCAGTGTGCGTAGAGTGCGTATGTGCGTATGGCTGGCTGCATATTAGAACGGGAACGGTTGCAGCAGTTGCTGCATGTTCAGGAGTGGTTCTGCCACTACCCTGAAGTTCAGGCAACTGCTTGGCAACCACCCCGTGGGCTATATATGCAGGTTCTCTCCTCTCTCTCAGTTGGCAGAAGTAATCAGAATTCCAGAGAGAAAACTCTAAGTGTTCTTTAACACAACAGAGTAGTGAGCGTGTTGTTTAACACAAACACTAGTACTTTTTAGTACGCGTGAATTCTGTTACTTCAAACAGAGAGAGAAGAGTACCATTGCCAGAGGAGTTCGCCGTCTTCCGAGGAGTCAGAAGAGCAGGAGTGTTCCAAGGTTTTCCGTCAACCTTGCTGGTTCCTGGAAGCTGTTCGTAGAGGGCGAATAAAGTTTTGAGCAACGGTGATAATTCACCCCAGCAATTCCATCTCTCGCCTGTATCCTTCTGTTGCCTTTAGCAGTTCTGTCAGTATCTTCTTTTTAGAAGGCACTACTGCCAGTTTGCTACGATCACGAAAATCTCTTTAGATTATTCGTGTATTACGATATCTTTTTAGATCTCGTAATTTGCAGAATCCTTCTGGATCTCTGTTGCAAAACCTTCTTTAAGGAGTTACATTTGAAACGTTGTCTTTACAACTGTTTCATTTTCTCAGTTTTCCATCGAAAAATTGTGCCCCGACGTTCCCGGCAATAACAAAAATAAGGGAAAATATCTAATATACTTTATGTTGTTTGATCATTATATACGTATGTATTATCTATATGTGCCCACGATGCTTCATACTATATATTGAGGGGAGAAATTTCGTGGACATTGAGAGAAATGTTGATGATGCCTACTATGTTCTTCAATTAGAGTTGGTCTAGGCAAATATATAGCACTCGTCTTTTATGTATTTTGGGTATCTAAACTGAATCATGTTGGCCATTTCTCTTTGTCAAATAAAAAAAGATGCTGAGATGGTTTCATGTTTGTGTTTGGGACTTTCCCCAATTAGAACATGTCAGATATTAACATAAGAAACTCCATAAAATTTTAACAATTTTATTTTACGAACAACCATTTGTTATGACCACGAGGTCCACGACATGGTCATGTATTTGCATAGACTCGTGTTCAACTACTATGTGTGACATACGTTGTTCGGTTCGGAGAAGTCCGAAAGGATCGTTGAAGTAGCAATACATGGCTCAAAAGAGTCATGAGTATCACTGTATCAGACCAACATAAGGTCGGTCTGTCGGTGATAAGCATAAATTCATTCAAGCAAAATTTTAGGGTCCAAAACTGGCTCGCACTAGTTATTGATGGAATATCGCTTGCATACTAGTGATACACCAGTGAGTCGGAGACTAGTGGGTTCTAGGAACAGTTTAGATCTAAAATTGTTTCGACCGTCTAGATTGTTCCTAGCTTCGAAAAGCTAAAGAGAGACAAATAAGTAGTTATGGTGTGCTTGGAGGCCAAAAGATTGCTTGAGAATTCTTGAGACTTTTCTTAGAATTTGCTAAGGAACTATTAAGAGAATCTAGATAGAAGAATAATGAGGGGTCATTGGAGATTTTGTAAGTGAGGGTTTCATATTATGGTATTGTGTGTACAATTCTTGTAATATTTGCTCTCATTTGATCAATAAAACTATTCTCCTTTGTCCTATGGACGTAGGGTGATCCAGGTCGAATGATATTATATTGCGTGTTTGCTTGTTGCGTTCTTGGTTGCTTTAATTTGTTCGATTAATCCGTGTCCATTCATTATCGTTGTTGTAAGGTTATTTGTCTGTGAGGTTTATGTTGCACGACAAATTGATATCAGAGAGCTAAGAGAATTGTAGAAATTTTAAATTCTTGGATCTAGGTCAACATAGGTGACACTACACCATAATAGGCATTTTGTAACACTTTTTTTTCTCAATTCGTAACGGTTATTACTGTTACATTTGTGTAACAGTAATTACCGTGACAACAATAAAATAACTGTTACTAAATAATATCATTACATTTTTGTATTTAGTTTATTGTTGATAACAGTAGTAACCGTGACCAAGCAATTGAAAAGGGTTACCAAATTTTCACTTTCCCTCCTTTTATTTCAGATCCCTCCTCTACTACCCCCTTTTAACCAAAATAATATCAGTAACTCTCTTCATCCACATCTTAAAAAAAAGGGAGCCAGAGAACTCATCCCAAGCCTGAGCCAAGCCTCCGCAGCCGTCGCCCTCATCGGTGCCATCGCCACTGCCATACCACTATTACCGTTCCTCCTCCATCAAGCTAGCCCCGCTCCGCGCAAACCCTAGCCAGAGGAGAAATACGTAGGAGATTCACAGGTGAGCTAAGCTAGCAAGCTAGGGTTTCACATCTCCTCATTTGATTTTAAAAGTTAGGGTTATGGTTTTGATCTGTGTGCTTGTTTTGAACAGGGATGTACACTTGTCGGAGCTATCGAGGAAGTAGTCATACGTTGCACCCTCTTAAATAGTACAAAATCCCTCTTTTCTGCTCGATTTTTATTAGGGTTCCTTTGTCGATTTGGTCGATTTACATGGTTTCGATGATCAAAATGTTGGCTTGTTGTTTTTTGATTTTTGTAGGTTTGTGGTCTATGGCTTTGAAGCGGATTTTGAATGAATTGAAGGATTTGTAGTATGATCCTCCTATTTCTTGCAATGTATGTCTAAGACTTGATCAATTTTATTTTTTTAGTTTTGTTTTTGTGACCTATTTTTGTTATTTACATCTATTTGTTTGGGGGATGGAATTGAAGAATTTTGTGTGTCTAAGACTTAATCAATTAGAGAGTACCTAGTTTCTAGAACCATAATTTATGAATTATCAAATTGACCAGTGTAAGCGGCTCATGGCCTCGCGCTCCCGGAGAGGGAGGTTAGGGTGCTCGGCCACGGGTTCAGTCTGAACCTGGGGTCGTTCAACATGAAGGTGCATGTCATCATCACTATCTTCGTCAATTACGGGGTGTCCTTTGGAGGAGGGGATGATTACTCCATCGGTGCGGTAACGGTCACGAAGGCCTACTATAAGCAGGGGCTCGACTTCCTATGTGCGCTCATCATTGTGCTCACTACTCAGGTTCAGTTTCTTTTTCTTATTGGAAGTAGTCACTGTTACGATAACGTCTTCTCTGAAATCACATTCAATCGAAGCTAATAAAGCACGTTACTTGATAATGATATGTTTTTCTCTTATTTATATACTTTTTCTATTGTATAATAAGCTAGCAATGTCTTCCCTTATCCAATTATTGTCCTCTGATCCAAAGCAACAATTTGACATCTGCACAATATCAGAATCACACATTGATAGATATCCACACAGAGTACATGCCAAAGAATCTGTTCCAAGTCCCTTAACATGGATAGTTCAGTCCCATCTACATCCAATTATTTGTGCACCTAGAAAAAAAATTAATTAGACAAGAGGAATGTAGACTCTTTTTAGCGCAACAAGCGACGATGGATTCATGCATTTGCAATGTGAGTCGCTATTGTGTCCTCTCTTGATGGATATGACCAATAGTCTTCTTTTGTGTTGGTTTACTTGGTGATTTTGTTGATAACTTGCTTCTATGTATATTTCAGAGGATTTGATAGTGTGATAAATAATTATCGTTGAAGAAGCTGTCACGCCCCGCTCCCGTAGGAGCGATCGTCCTCGCTAAGGCGTGATGCCGCACGAGCCTAGATTGCGCTCGTGCAAGGCAGTTCCATAACGGCCGATTACATCGGCGGCGACGGGGCCGTCGCACAGAAGTCCCAAGCAGAAACATTGAATACATTACAGCGGAATTTAAAGAAGAATACATGAACACAAGTAACTCAAAAGAAATCTCTTTATTGATATTGAATACAAGATTACATTTGTGGGCGCAAGGCCAAATTACAAGTCTCTCGTACTCACTTTTCTCTTATTTACAAGTCATTCTGCTCTCTCTCATCTCTCGATACAATACTTGATGTCAGCGGAAGCTTCGGAAGGCGATGTCCATACATTATGTCCTGTATAAGTCTTCAGATCACGCGGCCGCACGCTTCGACTCGCCAAGGAACTCCGTGCCTCGACGCATCCAAGCAAGCTCCACGCCACGAGCTTCTACCTGTGCCTGCACATGAAACACTGTGAGGGTGTCAGTACCACTGTACTGGTGGAGTGAGCTTCTCGCCCACCCATACATAACCGACACGTTTCATTTACTTTGTGCAGCTTAAACCCTTTCAATTGTCTTTCTAGTCTTGCCTTAGGATGCCTTTTAAACAAGACGTCTCGGTCTACACTTAGCGATACAACGACAAGGTCGTGCATCGACGGGGTCGTGCTATAATGCCAACGTGTATTACGATCGAGGCAGTGCCTCATCGCCTAGGTACTTGACCAAACTTCAACTCGGGACGGCAGGGTCGTGCCACATTCTATTTGTAACTTAGACATATTCAAGACGATGCTATGCCGAGGAGCAACTCATGCGAACTCGGCCGTGCCATGACCTTTACTTAAACTTCAGCGCCACTAGACCAATTCTCGTGCCAACGATTCAAGTGCCAAGGACGGCAATAGGACGACTCGTGCAGGCCGTGCCTCTAGACATTTCTTAGACTTGTCTGTGCTTCAAGATGAGGCTACGCCTCGCAAGTTATCAAGACTTATCGTGCTACCGCCTTGCGGCCTTCCTGTTAGACCCATTTGCTAACTTAGACAAGACTTGTGGACCATAGTATCACTTTCATGAACATCCCGACGCCAATCTATCGTGCCAAGCACGGTGCCTATGCTGCAGCCCAGTCCTAGGCCCAGACCTTGTGTTTCCATCTAGACAAGCATTCAAGTTCTAGACTCAATCCAAAGGCATACACGCGGTGTGCCGCTATCTGCCGACACATCTACATGAGTGGTCACTAGCAATTTCAAGCTATCTTGGACTGGCTCGGCGGGGGTATCGGTCCGCCCTTCTAAGGGTAGCTAGCCCCGGAAGCGTCGATACTCCCATGCGGTTATCCGGCATGCAGGTTGAGCCACACTCGCTTCCCCCGGGCCGAATGATTCCGGCATCCCGGTAATCATTCGAGAAGACTACACCTTGTCGACAAGTTGTCCATGACCATGCAAGACTAAACTCGATCTACCAGTCTTTCCTTAACATGAACATGCTTTTCCTTCTTTCTATCAAGACTTACGAGACTCCCAAGCCGGAGGACCGATCTCGTGTGCGGGACCTATCAAGACTTTAGTGAGACTCCCAAGCCGCGGGACCGATCTCGTGTGCGGGACATATCAAGACATGGCGAGACTCCCAAGCCGTGGGACCGATCTCGTGTGCGGGACATATCAAGACATGGCGAGACTCCCAAGTTGCGGGACCGATCTCAGCGACAACAAGTCGCGTGGACTTCCTTTGTTCGTGGCAAGCTTTTCACTAAACCGACTGTAACTCGTGCCTTAGACAGGCCTAGTTCTATAGGCGATGCTAACGCTCAAGTCATAGACTTATACGACGAGCCTTGTTCTCAAGGGACTACGCAACTAGACAACCGCAGATAAAGCTGGACAGTGCTAGAAGTGGCTTTGATAGCCCAGCACAACACTTGTCTAACTTATTCAGGCGACGACTCGACAAGCGAGGGCTACGCTGAGCTCCGTGTCGAGGGAACGTGCTAGGCACGGGGTCGACTTGGACAACCAACTTTTCGGGTGCCTAGACTTAAGCCAACGAGCCGTATGAGGCGACTTAACTTGCGGAACGTACGAAGGCTATGCCAAGCCTTGCGGGACAGGACCGTGCATGCTTTGTTAAGCATTCATGGGGGCGACGCCTATGACTTAGGCAAATTCGAGTGTTGGGACGAATCGACGGGACCAACGGGACATGCGAAGGCTATGCCAAGCCTTGCACAACGGGACCATGCCTGCTTTAGCAAGCATTTACGCAGGCGACGCCTAGGACTTAGGCTATTTCAAGTGTCGGGGCAACTTAGCAACTTAGGCCAACTTCCTTCTCCCAAGACACGGGATCGAAGGATCGAGTGTCATTTGAAGGCACGCTGCCGACTTCTATGTTGACCGTGGGACCATTTTCCATGTTCTAAGACATTCCGACCCGACGGGATTACTCCCTTAGCTATGTGCGTTCGTAGCTTTTAGATTAGCCTACTTGTGCAAGTTGAAAATAAGCAAGTTATTAAGTGAAGGCTAAGATGAAGCAAGTTCACCGAAACTCCCCCACCTGTGCGAGGAGTCGCCTCGACCGAGCGAGCCTTCGAGTAGCCGTTGCAAGGCTAAGTTCCAACGCCGTCGACGTTTCGATTCCTCCGATAGACTTTGCGGGACGGGGCACTACAACATACACCACTCAGAACAAGTCTCGTCCTCGAGACTTTCCTGAAGGTAAGCCATCCTACCATTTCTATGGCCAAGACTTAATCGTACACATTTCGCCTACGCGTTTCCTCAATTTCGAGCCACGCTCTCAAGACTATCAATCCTTCCGTTAACATGATTCCAAGATCTCGACACTCTCATCTCCCAAGTCGTGCTTGAACTCATCGTATCACTTGGCTGGATCGTGCACGCATTCCAAGCGTCCCCAAAATACATGCATTTAGCCAAGCCGTATGATAGAGAATTTGTCATTCTCACTCGAGTCGCATCGTGCACATACCCAGGCGTCCCTGAAATATATGCATGTCAGCCGAGTCTCGTGAGCAGGGTTTCCTACGTTCGTGATTCACACTATCCATTCATACCAATCCTCAAGATCAATTCTTCGATTGATAACTCTTGCAACAGGAACGTTTCGTCTAACCGCTAGGCCAATCTTTGCGAGGCTAAGTCAATGTCAGGATTGGAATCATAGTTCCCCAACAATAATGCCAATACTGACCCCAATCCTAGGGTCAAACCATAGTCAGTAGTACGGGGTTTTCTACCCAAGTTCGTGTCACTCAGATTTCTAAACATCGAGCATGATCACCTATTTCGTATCAAGACATTCATTGCGCAGCACAACGAATTCCAATCCATTCAATCCACCAATTCTAACCAATTCATGTATTCGATTACGAGATCATCTAGCTCGACAATACGTTGTGCCCCAATCTCACGCGAGTTTGATTATCTACGGCGGTTCATGAATCACCATGTAACACTCTCGCGGAATAATCATTCTCATCGGGGCGTAACTTTTGTTTGAGTCTAGACTCATTCATTCTCGATACACGGATTGGACCTACTCAATCCTCGAGTTCAATCCTTCAAGCACCCAAATTCAATCTCGAGTCACCTCCGTGTCAAACCACAAGTCGAAGCAATCAGATTGCCACGCCATCCAAGTTCAATCACTCCCGCTGTATGAATCACCATACCAGCGCTCACGCGGAGTGATCGCCCTAATCGGTGCGACGCATGTGCGAGGCTGGGGTTGCGCTCGCATAAGACAAGAATGTCGAAGTTGTGGGTATCGACGAAGCAAATCCAACCATTTTCATTTTCATCCAATCCAAGTTCGATAGTCCGACCGTCAGTCATTCAACTAGAAAATCCTCGAGCCAAGTTTATCTTTTCCTCGACACGTTTTAATATCCCGAGTATAGCATCCGTCGGAACAATGACATTTGCACGATCGTCATTCGCCGAGTCGGAGTACCCCCCAGTTGTCGCATATCGATCTTTGATACGCCTCAATACCATCGACGATATGCGTAACCTGACGATCTTCCTTTGCAACCAATTTCGAGTCGTACGACTGATGCTATTGTCCGAACTGGATATTCCATAATTTCTTCGATATTCATGATCAAGTTCGATCGCTATTCCTCAAGCTCGTTTCAAGATCGTTGTTCAAAACTCAAGTCATATTTTATTTGAATCAATCCGATATCGTGTGCGCGATCCTGTACGTTTTCTCGATCAAGACCATTCATTTTCATTCATCGTTCCGAATCACTTCGATATCGTTTTCTAACTCGCGTTGCCTATTCGCAAGTCATCCGAACGAGATGCTCGTTTGGGACATTCGAAGTCACGACCAACTAAGCGTGACGCGTTCTAAGGCTCTGCGCGATCGCATCGCCTCACCGACATACTCGTAATCCTCAATATTTGCTCGAATGATTTCCAAGAAAATCCATACACCACTCGGATTCGAGCCATCCGCTCTAGCCTACAATCACGTTCGCGTCATTCGCTAAGACATCCTTCAGATTCGTTCAACGAATCTCTAGCATAATCGCTCGCGTCGCAACGACGCACTAAGTCGTTCGTACTATTTTCTCGAAATCCAAGTCAATCTTTCATGTATGCCTAAGCGTTAGTTTGATAGCATTCCTATTGATAGACACTCTAAGTGTATCTTCGTTCCCGACCAAGCGATACTTGATATCGCTCGCGACTCATTTGCACCAAGGGTCGAGGTGCGCGATGCGCAACACAACTTAGCCAAAAGGCCGTGTGCATAGCCATCTCGTGCGGACTATATTCGAGTTTGCATGCTCAATTGCTAGGGTCAGCGCATGACTAGTTAGGCACGCATGCGACATGTTAACTTAGCATGTGTTCTCTATCGAGTCAAGTTTAACATCGTTCGGCACAAGGGCCGACAGATGCATTCGGCGATAGCCTACCGATGCGTTTGGTTGAACGCTTGTACGAGCTTTTGAAAATTATTTAGACTTATTGTATGGACATGCCGAGGGACATTCGAGAGAGAGCGCATATTTATTTTCCCAACGACGAGCTTTCAAAACTGAGAAATTCGACGTGAAGTCCAAGGACGTAAAGCCGTGCTCTGATACCATTATGTCACGCCCCGCTCCCGTAGGAGCGATCGTCCTCGCTATGGCGTGATACCGCACGAGCCTAGATTGCGCTCGTGCAAGGCAGTTCCATAACGGCCGATTACATCGGCGGCGACGGGGCCGTCGCACAGAAGTCCCAAGCAGAAACATTGAATACATTGCAGCGGAATTTAAAGAAGAATACATGAACACAAGTAACTCAAAAAAAATCTCTTTATTGATATTGAATACAAGATTACATTTGTGGGCGCAAGGCCAAATTACAAGTCTCTCGTGCTCACTTTTCTCTTATTTACAAGTCATTCTGCTCTCTCTCATCTCTCGATACAATACTTGATGTCAGCGGAAGCTTCGGAAGGCGATGTCCATACATTATGTCCTGTATAAGTCTTCAGATCACGCGGCCGCACGCTTCGACTCGCCAAGGAACTCCGTGCCTCGACGCATCCAAGCGAGCTCCACGCCACGAGCTTCTACCTGTGCCTGCACATGAAACACTGTGAGGGTGTCAGTACCACTGTACTGGTGGAGTGAGCTTCTCGCCCACCCATACATAACCGACACGTTTCATTTACTTTGTGCAGCTTAAACCCTTTCAATTGTCTTTCTAGTCTTGCCTTAGGATGCCTTTTAAACAAGACGTCTCGGTCTACACTTAGCGATACAACGACAAGGTCGTGCATCGACGGGGTCGTGCTATAATGCCAACGTGTACTACGATCGAGGCAGTGCCTCATCGCCTAGGTACTTGACCAAACTTCAACTCGGGACGGCAGGGTCGTGCCACATTCTATTTGCAACTTAGACATATTCAAGACGATGCTATGCCGAGGAGCAACTCATGCGAACTCGGCCGTGCCAAGACCTTTACTTAAACTTCAGCGCCACTAGACCAATTCTCGTGCCAACGATTCAAGTGCCAAGGACGGCAATAGGACGACTCGTGCAGGCCGTGCCTCTAGACCTTTCTTAGACTTGTCTGTGCTTCAAGATGAGGCCACGCCTCGCAAGTTATCAAGACTTATCGTGCTACCGTCTTGCGGCCTTCCTGTTAGACCCATTTGCTAACTTAGACAAGACTTGTGGACCATAGTATCACTTTCATGAACATTCCGACGCCAATCTATCGTGCCAAGCACGGTGCCTATGCTGCAGCCCAGTCCTAGGCCCAGACCTTGTGTTTCCAACTAGACAAGCATTCAAGTTCTAGACTCAATCCAAAGGCATACACGCGGTGTGCCGCTATCTGCCGACACATCTACATGAGTGGTCACTAGTAATTTCAAGCTATCTTGGACTGGCTCGACGGAGGTATCGGTCCGCCCTTCTAAGGGTAGCTAGCCCCGGAAGCGCCGATACTCCCATGCGGTTATCCGGCATGCAGGTTGAGCCACACTCGCTTCCCCCGGGCCGAATGATTCCGGCACCCCGGTAATCATTCGAGAAGACTACACCTTGTCGACAAGTTGTCCATGACTATGCAAGACTAAACTCGATCTACCAGTCTTTCCTTAACATGAACATGCTTTTCCTTCTTTCTATCAAGACTTACGAGACTCCCAAGCCGGAGGACCGATCTCGTGTGCAGGACCTATCAAGACTTTAGCGAGACTCCCAAGTCGCGGGACCGATCTCGTGTGCGGGACATATCAAGACATGGCGAGACTCCCAAGCCGCGGGACCGATCTCGTGTGCGGGACATATCAAGACATGGCGAGACTCCCAAGTTGCGGGACCGATCTCGGCGACAACAAGTCGCGTGGACTTCCTTTGTTCGTGGCAAGCTTTTCACTAAACCGACCGTAACTCGTGCCTTAGACAGGCCTGGTTCTATAGGCGATGCTAACGCTCAAGTCATAGACTTATACGACGAGCCTTGTTCTCAAGGGACTACGCAACTAGACAACCGCAGATAGAGCGAGACAGTGCTAGAAGTGGCTTTGATAGCCCAGCACAACACTTGTCTAACTTATTCAGGCGACGACTCGACGAGCGAGGGCTACACCGAGCTCCGCGTCGAGGGAACGTGCTAGGCACGGGGTCGACTTGGACAACCAACTTTTCGGGTGCCTAGACTTAAGCCAACGAGCCGTACGAGACGACTTAACTTGCGGGACGTGCGAAGGCTATGCTAAGCCTTGCGGGACAGGACCGTGCATGCTTTGTTAAGCATTCATGGGGGCGACGCCTATGACTTAGACAAATTCGAGTGTTGGGACGAATCGACGGGACCAACGGGACATGCGAAGGCTATGCCAAGCCTTGCACAACGGGACCATGCCTGCTTTAGCAAGCATTTACGCAGGCGACGCCTAGGACTTAGGCTATTTCAAGTGTCGGGGCAACTTAGCAACTTAGGCCAACTTCCTTCTCCCAAGCCACGGGATCGAAGGATCGAGTGTCATTTGAAGGCACGCTGCCGACTTCTATGTTGACCGTGGTACCATTTTCCATGTTCTAAGACATTCCGACCCGACGGGATTACTTCCTTAGCTATGTGCGTTCGTAGCTTTTAGATTAGCCTACTTGTGCAAGTTAAAAATAAGCAAGTTATTAAGTGAAGGCTAAGATGAAGCAAGTTCACCGAAACTCCCCCACCTGTGCGAGGAGTCGCCTCGACCGAGCGAGCCTTCGAGTAGCCATTGCAAGGCTAAGTTCCAACGCCGTCGGCGTTTCGATTCCTCCGATAGACTTTGCGGGATGGGGTACTACAACATACACCACTCAGAACAAGTCTCATCCTCTAGACTTTCCTGAAGGTAAGCCATCCTACCATTTCTATGGCCAAGACTTAATCGTACACATTTCGCCTACGCGTTTCCTCAATTTCGAGCCACGCTCTCAAGACTATCAATCCTTCCGTTAACATGATTCCAAGATCTCGACACTATCGTCTCCCAAGTCATGCTTGAACTCATCGTATCACTTGGCTGGATCGTGCACGCATTCCAAGCGTCCCCAAAATATATGCATTTAGCCAAGCCGTATGATAGAGAATTTGTCATTCTCACTCGAGTCGCATCGTGCATATACCCAGGCGTCCCTGAAATATATGCATGTCAGCCGAGTCTCGTGAGCAGGGTTTCCTACGTTCGTGATTCACACTATCCATTCATACCAATCCTCAAGATCAATTCTTCGATTGATAACTCTTGCAACATGAACGTTTCGTCTAACCGCTAGGCCAATCTTTGCGAGGCTAAGTCAATGTCAGGATTGGAATCATAGTTCCCCAACAATAATGCCAATACTGACCCCAATCCTAGGGTCAAACCATAGTCAGTAGTACGGGATTTTCTACCCAAGCTCGCGTCACTCAGATTTCTAAACATCGAGCATGATCACCTATTTCGTATCAAGACATTCATTGCGCAGCGCAACGAATTCCAATCCATTCAATCTACCAATTCTAACCAATTTATGTATTCGATTACGAGATCATCTAGCTCGACAATACGTTGTGCCCCAATCTCACGCGAGTCCGATTATCTACGGCGGTTCATGAATCACCATGTAACGCTCTCGCGGAATAATCATTCTCATCGGGGCGTAACTCTTGTTTGAGTCTAGACTCATTCATTTTCGATACACGGATTGGACCTACTCAATCCTCGAGTTCAATCTTTCAAGCACCCAAATTCATTCTCGAGTCACCTCCGCGTCAAACCACAAGTCGAAGCAATCAGATTGCCACGCCATCCAAGTTCAATCACTCCCGCTGTATGAATCACCATACCAGCGCTCACGCGGAGAGATCGCCCTAATCGGTGCGACGCATGTGCGAGGCTGGGGTTGCGCTCGCATAAGACAAGAATGTCGAAGTTGTGGGTATCGACGAAGCAAATCCAACCATTTTCATTTTCATCCAATCCAAGTTCGATAGTCCGACCGTCATTCATTCAACTAGAAAATCCTCGAGCCAAGTTTATCTTTTCCTCAACACGTTTTAATATCCCGAGTATAGCATCCATCGGAACAATGACATTTGCACGATCGTCATTCGCCGAGTCAGAGTACCCCCGAGTTGTCGCATATCGATCTTTGATACGCCTCAATACCATCGACGATATGCGTAACCTGACGATCTTCCTTTGCAACCAATTTCGAGTCGTGCGACTGATGCTATTGTCCGAACTGGATATTCCATAATTTCCTCGATATTCATGATCAAGTTCGATCGCTATTCCTCAAGCTCGTTTCAAGATCGTTGTTCAAAACTCAAATCATATTTCATTTGAATCAATCCGATATCGTGCGCGCGATCCTGAACGTTTTCTCGATCAAGACAATTCATTTTCATTCATCGTTCCGAATCACTTCGATATCGTTTTCTAACTCGCGTTGCCTATTCGCAAGTCATCCGAACGAGATGCTCGTTTGGGACATTCGAAGTCACGACCAACTAAGCGTGACGCGTTCTAAGACTCTGCACGATCGCATCGCCTCGCCGACATACTCGTAATCCTCAATATTTGCTCGAATGATTTCCAAGAAAATTCATACACCACTCGGATTCGAGCCATCCGCTCTAGCCTACAATCACGTTCGCGTCATTCGCTAAGACATCCTTCAGATTCGTTCGACGAATCTCTAGCATAATCGCTCGCGTCGCAACGATGCACTAAGTCGTTCGTTCTATTTTCTCGAAATCCAAGTCAATCTTTCATGTTTGCCTAAGCGTTAGTTCGATAGCGTTCCTATTGATAGACACTCTAAGTTTATCTTCGTTCCCGACCAAGCGATACTTGATATCGCTCGCGACTCATTTGCACCAAGGGTCGAGGTGCGCGATGCGCAACATAACTTAGCCAAAAGGCCGTGTGCATAGCCATCTCGTGCGGACTATATTCGAGTTTGCACGCTCAATTGCTAGGGTCAGCGCATGACTAGTTAGGCACGCATGCGACATGTTAACTTAGCATGTGTTCTCTATCGAGTCAAGTTTAACATCGTTCGGCACAAGGGCCGACAGATGCATTCGGCGATAGCCTACCGATGCGTTTGGTTGAACGCTTGTACGAGCTTTTGAAAATTATTTAGACTTATTGTATGGACATGCCGAGGGACATTCGAGAGAGAGCGCATATTTATTTTCCCAACGACGAGCTTTCAAAACTGAGAAATTAGACGTGAAGTCCAAGGACGTAAAGCCGTGCTCTAATACCATTATGTCACGTCCCGCTCCCGTAGGAGCGATCGTCCTCGCTAAGGCGTGATGCCGCACGAGCCTAGATTCTGCTCGTGCAAGGCAGTTCCATAACGGCCGATTACATCGGCGGCGACGGGGCCGTCGCACAGAAGTCCCAAGCAGAAACATTGAATACATTGCAGCGGAATTTAAAGAAGAACACATGAATACAAGTAACTCAAAAGAAATCTCTTTATTGATATTGAATACAAGATTACATTTGTGGGCGCAAGGCCAAATTACAAGTCTCTCGTGCTCACTTTTCTCTCATTTACAAGTCATTCTGCTCTCTCTCATCTCTCGATACAATACTTGATGTCAGCGGAAGCTTCGGAAGGCGATGTCCATACATTATGTCCTGTATAAGTCTTCAGATCACGCGGCCGCACGCTTCGACTCGCCAAGGAACTCCGTGCCTCGACGCATCCAAGCGAGCTCCACGCCACGAGCTTCTACCTGTGCCTGCACATGAAACACTGTGAGGGTGTCAGTACCACTGTACTGGTGGAGTGAGCTTTTCGCCCACCCATACATAACCGACACATTTTATTTACTTTGTGCAGCTTAAACCCTTTCAATTGTCTTTCTAGTCTTGCCTTAGGATGCCTTTTAAACAAGACGTCTCGGTCTACACTTAGCGATGCAACGACAAGGTCGTGCATCGACGGGGTCGTGCTATAATGCCAACGTGTATTACGATCGAGGCAGTGCCTCATCGCCTAGGTACTTGACCAAACTTCAACTCGGGACGGCAGGGTCGTGCCACATTCTATTTGCAACTTAGACATATTCAAGACGATGCTATGCCGAGGAGCAACTCATGCGAACTCGGCCGTGCCAAGACCTTTACTTAAACTTCAGTGCCACTAGACCAATTCTCGTGCCAACGATCCAAGTGCCAAGGACGGCAATAGGACGACTCGTGCAGGCCGTGCCTCTAGACCTTTCTTAGACTTGTCTGTGCTTCAAGATGAGGCCACGCCACGCAAGTTATCAAGATTTATCGTGCTACCGCCTTGCGGCCTTCCTGTTAGACCCATTTGCTAACTTAGACAAGACTTGTGGACCATAGTATCACTTTCATGAATATTCTGACGCCAATCTATCGTGCCAAGCACGGTGCCTATGCTGCATCCCAGTCCTAGGCCCAGACCTTGTGTTTCCAACTAGACAAGCATTCAAGTTCTAGACTCAATCCAAAGGCATACACGCGGTGTGCCGCTATCTGCCGACACATCTACATGAGTGGTCACTAGCAATTTTAAGCTATCCTGGACTGGCTCGACGGGGGTATCGGTCCGCCCTTCTAAGGGTAGCTAGCCCCGGAAGTGCCGATACTCCCATGCGGTTATCCGGCATGCAGGTTGAGCCACACTCACTTCCCCCGGGCCGAATGATTCCGGCGCCCCGGTAATCATTCGAGAAGACTACACCTTGTCGACAAGTTGTCCATGACCATGCAAGACTAAACTCGATCTACCAGTCTTTCCTTAACATGAACATGCTTTTCCTTCTTTCTATCAAGACTTACGAGACTCCCAAGCCGGAGGACCGATCTCGTGTGCGGGACCTATCAAGACTTTAGCGAGACTCCCAAGCCGCGGGACCGATCTCGTGTGCAGGACATATCAAGACATGGCGAGACTCCCAAGCCGCGGGACCGATCTCGTGTGCGGGACATATCAAGACATGGCGAGACTCCCAAGTTGCGGGACCGATCTCGGCGACAACAAGTCGCGTGGACTTCCTTTGTTCGTGGCAAGCTTTTCACTAAACCGACCGTAACTCGTACCTTAGACAGGCCTGGTTCTATAGGCGATGCTAACGCTCAAGTCATAGACTTATACGACGAGCCTTGTTCTCAAGGGACTATGCAACTAGACAACCGCAGATAGAGCGGGACAGTGCTAGAAGTGGCTTTGATAGCCCAGCACAACAATTGTCTAACTTATTCAGGCGACGACTCGACGAGCGAGGGCTACGCCGAGCTCCGCGTCGAGGGAACGTGCTAGGCACGGGGTCGACTTGGACAACCAACTTTTCGGGTGCCTAGACTTAAGCCAACGAGCCGTACGAGATGACTTAACTTGCGGGACGTGCGAAGGCTATGCCAAGCCTTGCGGGACAGGACCGTACATGCTTTGTTAAGCATTCATGGGGGCGACGCCTATGACTTAGGCAAATTCGAGTGTTGGGACGAATCGACGGGACCAACGGGACATGCGAAGGCTATGCCAAGCCTTGCACAACGGGACCATGCCTGCTTTAGCAAGCATTTACGCAGGCGATGCCTAGGACTTAGGCTATTTCAAGTGTCGGGGCAACTTAGCAACTTAGGCCAACTTCCTTCTCCCAAGCCACGGGATCGAAGGATCGAGTGTCATTTGAAGGCACGCTGCCGACTTCTATGTTGACCGTGGGACCATTTTCCATGTTCTAAGACATTCCGACCCGATGGGATTACTCCCTTAGCTATGTGCGTTCGTAGCTTTTAGATTAGCCTACTTGTGCGAGTTGAAAATAAGCAAGTTATTAAGTGAAGGCTAAGATGAAGCAAGTTCACCGAAACTCCCCCACCTGTGCGAGGAGTCGCCTCGACCGAGCGAGCCTTCGAGTAGCCGTTGCAAGGCTAAGTTCCAACGCCGTCGGCGTTTCGATTCCTCCGATAGACTTTGCGGGACGGGACACTACAACATTTGGGATGTATCATTGATAACTTGCTTCAACGATAAATAATTATCGTTGAAGAGGCAGTTGGGATGTATCATCACCATCCAAGTCGCTCCCATCATAATGGGGTTGGCATTAGGCATACGAAAGCTACATACAAGATTTGACAAAGTTTTATAACCGGTTTGTCGACATGACATGCTTCGTCAGGATGAACAACATAGACGAAGGCTATGTTTAAGTAAATGACACACAAGAACTGTATCACATGGGTGTTGGCACAATGAGTTCAATAACGGATCGATGAACTAAAATTGTTTAGATCTCTTTTAGTAATTACTCGAGATAAGCCTTAGACTAGGCAGTGCTCTTGTGGCACAATGAGTTCAATAACGGATCGATGAACTAAAATTGTTTAGTGTTTTTCTTTTTTAAAATGGAATGGATTTGGGATTTGTTGCAAAAGCAATTTGGTACCGAATGGAAGTTGCCACATTTCATGATTATGTTAGTGTATAACCATGGTTAAAGCTTGCTTATTACTAAAACCCTATTGTTCAGTAGCATACTGGTTTTCTCCCCTGACAATATTAACCATATATGTCTCTGTTGATACCTCAGGAATTCTTAATGAAATTCATAACAAAAAAAAATCTAAGACCTCAAAACTACAAAACTGCTAATATAGAATGAAGAGTATTTGACTTACACCCAATTCCAAGCATTGCAACTTTTTTCCAGTGCCGCACTATCCGTGTTTTCGACCCAGGTCTTTTTCTATGTTATCGAAACTAATCTTTTGTGGTATTAATGTCAAATTTATGTTCACTAGGTATGATGAAGTATTCATGCCAGGGAATTCCCATGCTTTCTGTAATTGTAACAACATATCACAAGAAACTAAAGAATTTTTACTTCTTTTATGTTCTTAGACTTCTTACCAAGCAGCAAAAAAGATGCTTGAATCATGTAGCCTTGTCTCTATGCTTTGTAGTTACTGGCTCAGTCTCTCCTATTTGCTGCAGGATTGCTAGCAACCCCTGCACAGGCTACTGCCGTTAGTTGGGTAAAGATGCAATGCGTGATTTGATTCGAACAACGGCGTCAACTGGGTAGTTTGTTGTGTGGTCTTCCTAACATTTTGAACAGTTGTCCTGTCAGGTCCTAAAAGATGTTATGCAACATGCTGGGATACTAATATGTAGTCGTATGGGCTCAAGAATGGATTCTGAACCAAAGAGTTGGACAATACTATGTGAGTTTCTATTATCTATTCATTTAGAATTCTTCAGTTATTCTTTTATGTATTATGTATCTTCCTATAGCGCCATATTTAAGATGTGTTTCTTATCTTGTAGCCGATGTACTGTATGATCTCAGCACTGGTTTGGAGGTTGTATCTCCGTTATGTCCCCAACTTTTTCTGGAATTGGCTGGCTTGGATAGTCTTTGTCATTTTGGTGATGAAGTTCTTTTCTTTATGACCTATAACTTGTTGGATGGTTTGGTCATTTCGTTCAAATAATAAAAAATGTACATATTTTAGTGAACAAAAATATAATTTTTTGAGTAAACTGTGGTAAGGGTGCTGAACGGTTTTAACCTTAATAAGGTGAAAAGCATCACATCTATGAAGTAGAACATCAAAATTATTGCAGATAATACGGTCCCACAAACAACAAAGTTTCAAGTGTAAAGTTATTAATGGTGTTGAGGCTGTTGACGTCTCGACAACTTCTTTTCAATTCAGACATGTTTCTTCAGGACCGGACCCTAAAACTCCGTAAAGACCAAAGTATTCTTATTGTAACTTCAGAGTCATTTCCAAAAAAACAACTTCAGAGTTATCTATAGCGATAGGTCATGTTTGATATCTTTTTCAATGTAATTATTTTTAAACGTTATTGATATGGCGGATAAAGGCTTTGTTGTTGTTGTTTTTGTGTTATTTACGGTGGATAATGGTTAATTTTCTTTATAGTGGGTATTGACTGGACTTTGTCTAAATTCAAATGATTTTTTTTTTCCTTTTCCTTTTGTGATTTTAAACAATGAAAATTTGACGAAGTACAACCATGTATCTCATATATTCTTATTGAGAAAAATACACCACTTTTTAACATTTCACATATTTTTAGTCTTTCAAAGCCCATAATCCAGGATAAAGGATTTGTGTTGTTGTATAGTCTTAGTCTTTGAAAAATAATAATTACTGAATCTGCAACTAGACCGAAACTTGTGCAACTTCAGGCATTGACCTTTACCACTATTTTATGTTCAAGACCAAAACTGAGTTCTAAAACCTTGGAATATATTTAGAGCTTTAGTTTTCCTATGTGTGTCCTAGTCCTTGGTGATAGAGTTCCTAGTCAGACTCCAACCAAAGTTATCTATATACTGCACTGCAGAAGAGTATTGACTTCAAAATCTTGGATGACCAGGAGTGTTCGTCATACTGGAAACCTTTGACCATCTGTCCTTCAATTATTCTCTTTGGTTTCTCTGTGGAACTTGTAAATTGATGTTAGGAATTGAGACTCAGTTGAAGTTGTTCATTCATTTAAGCCTTGATGCCAAATAACCAGATGTATATGCTGCCTAGGTTGGTTTTTCCACTTTTTTGTGTGGCACACTGGCTAGAAATTGAACTGGAGCTTTCAAAATAGTGGAGGAACACAAGTTCAAGATATTCCAATAACATTATCATGATATCTGAGTAAGACTAATGTCTGACTTGCTACTTGGGGCTTACATCTCATGTGACTTATGAAAGAGTTTTCTTGATGAAAGAGTTTTCTTGATGAAGTTGCCTCATCTTTTGGTTACTTGTAGGGAAAAAGATGATGAGTTGACAACTTACAAGATCAAGAAAAGACCATGGTTTGAATAATACTAATGTCTGCCTAGGTTGCTTATGTCATTATATATTATATTTTTACATTCGTACTTAGACATGTCAACTTTTAATTTCAGAACTGAAAAATGTTTCTACCAAACACCTTGTTGCTTTTGACAACACCTCTGCAATAATTATACTGATCAATAGCTTACAAATACTCGTAAAAGCACAATTTGTGATAACAACTTTTGATAAGCTTTTGCAATACGGTACCATTAGGAGAGTTGCAAACTGCGAGAGGTATGACACCATTTCTCACGTTACAATCTATAGATATCTCCATTATAGGATATATTAATTTGTTTCGATTTGTCTTTTCATATTTGATTTCTTAACCTTTTGGTTAGATATGTTCACAAGAAATTCAGCCAGCAATACAAAGCTACAATAGGTGCTGATTTCCTCACCAAAGAACTTCAGATAGATGACAGACTCGTTACCTTGCAGGTGAGCTGTTATTCTATGATCTGTCTTTGAACCGCGCTCTCACCTTTGTTAAAGTTTGTACTATTTTATTGGTAGATTTGGGACACAGCAGGTCAAGAAAGATTTCAGAGCCTTGGCGCGCATTTTACCGAGGTGCAGATTGCTGTGTATTGGTTTATGACGTTAATTATCTCAAGTCCTTTGACACTCTAGAGAACTGGCACGATGAATTTTTGAAACAGGTATGTGATTAATTAGAATATTGATTCCATTAATTATGCTTCTACCATCATTGTTCAGAATACTGAAGCAATCTCATGTACATGCTTACTTTTACCTTTACATTGAAGGATGTGACTAATAACGCAATTCTTTCAACAAACTACCCATCTTCTCTTAAACTGAGGGAGTTGGCATCCTAACTGTTCAAAAACATGTTCCCAAAATGATCTGTTAATATAATTAAACCCTTATTGTAAATTTATAATTTCAACGTTTTTAGGTGGGTTGGGAGAGTGTGGAGTAGTCAAGAGGAACGACCTAACACAATTTGAAAAATTACGTGCCTTTGACCTTATTTCTCAGATAATCTCCGTGCTAACCTTTGATTAAAAAACTTAACCTTAAAATACAGAATGCAAATATTTTTACATCTTCTATGTTTGTGTTTTATATACAGAAGTGTGGGTAGATACCAGTAGCTTCATCATGAAATGCAATGGTAATGTTTACCTTCCTCCTTCTTGATCTAAACCTCGATAGCAGGAGGTACATAATCGTAATTGAATATATTTCCTTGCATCACCCAATAACTTGTCCTAAAAAGTATCTTCACATTTTAGAAGGTTTTCTCTAAAAGTGCATGGAAATGTAGGAAGTCCATTGTTAATCATCTTCTACTACATCCCCGACCATATTTTATTGTTTGGCTCAAGGGTTTCACAAGGTTAGATTTGGTTTTGCTATGAATAAATATGATAATTATGATTGCAGTTTTCTACGAGGTTGGAAAAATTAGGGTTGGTTTGGCTGTTTTACCAGTGGCTTTTTAGGAGAGGAAAATAAATAAATACAAATATGACTTTATTAAATGAAGCTGGAGGAATTTTTCTACAGTTTATCAATACACCACATATAACATCTACATGCGTGCTCGCACACACATAAATGTGTCTTTCTGTGTATAAAATGTATATTAGTGCCTAGAAGCTCCTGTTAATCATGGTCTACGAAAGGTTAGTTGTGCATCCTGCCCCCGTCCATGGAGAAGTGTTTCTGTGATTCAAACCATGGTCTGAGAACGCAGTTGTTTTTGGTTCTGGTTCTCTCAATATTTCAGTATCTTCCGGCTTAAGTTTTAGAATCACACCTTTTGAGGTGCGGTTATAATGAGTAAAAGCAACCTAGGCAGACATTAGTCTTACTCAGATGAGTAAAAGCAACCTAGGCAGACATTAGTCCATACAAATTGCATGGTTATGTGACTTATGAAAGAGTTTTCTTGATGAAGTTGCCTCATCTTTTGGTTACTTGTAGGAAAAAGATGAAGTTGACAACTTACAAGATCAAGAAAAGATGTTAATGGAGCAAAATCATGCCAAGAGGATGGAAGTTCGAAACTAGAGAATGAGCATGATATTCTATGAGCAGCTGAAGACATGGCATTTGATGATCACTGGAATGTTTTATTAAAATATTAATGTATGGATGCTATTGAACATCCTGTGGTTTAGTTGCTTATTAATCAAATATTATGTGGTTTAATTACTAATTTGAATGGTTGAATTGTTATTCGAAATTATGTGATTTTGTTTCTAGTTTGGAATGGTTGAATTGTTATTGCAAATTATGTGGTTTAGTTACTTGCTCGGAATTGTTATTGAAAATTTCATGGTTTAGTTATTGGTTTGGAATGGTTGAATTATTATGAAAGTGAAATATTATGAAATTGGATATGTGTTGTTTATTGTTTAGTTACCAGTTGAATGTAGTTTTTTTTTAAATTTAAATAGTCAAATTGTAATGGCTATAACTGTGACAATTAGTGGAGAATAGTAACGAAAAAAATAATGTAGTCACAGTAAAAACTGTGACAAACAAATTAACTGCCACATTAATAACTGTGACAAATGGAACATTGGTCACGGTTACAACCGTCACATAAATGGACTTCTCTAACGGTTATAACCGTTACCACCAAAAATATTTGTCACGGTTATAACCGTGACCAAAACAAATATTGAAACGGTTATTACCGTTACCAAAACAAATATTTGTCACGGTTATTACCGTGACTAATATTAACCACGCCCAACTAGTAACGGTTATTACCGTGACGAAAAATAATTGTCACGGTAATAACCGTGGGTAATCGCCTATTATGGTGTAGTGTGACAACATTGATCCACTCCCTATTTTAGTAGATCGGGGTTATTGAAATCTTTGGTTAATTTGTTTTGGTCCGAGGAGAATTTTCTATATTTCATGATGATGAATAACAAGGTCAATGGACACCAAGTTCGAGGTAGAGAAGTTCAACGATAAAGAAAACTTCTTTTTGCGGCGGAGGCCTTGAAGCTGGATAATATAAAAACTGTCGCCAGATAATGTGTCTTATTTTGATTCAATAAAGTTATCTAGGTCGGACCACATTATATTGTGCGTTGTTTTCTTGGTAGCAAAAATTGTTTGGTTAATTTGTGCCATTTTATTCTTATCATTATAAGATTTTGTGTGTGAGCTTCCTTACCACGCGCGCACGACATCTATACCATGAAATATTAAGAGAATTTTTTACTGCCCCCCACTTTGTTTACCCGAATTAAGGGTGTACCCCACTGTTTTGCATAATGTACATCACCCCCCACATTGGACGGATTCCGTCAAAAATATTTTTGGGACCAAAATGCCTCGTCTTCTTCCTTCATCTTTCCTCTAACCCCCCCTCCCTACCCCCCCCCTCCTGCGCGGCCACCGCCGCCGCTCCCGCCTCCGCTCCCCCCCCTCGCCACCGCCGCCTCTGCGCCTCCGCTCCCTCCTCCGCCACGCCCCTCCCCCTCCCCCCCTCCCCGCCTCCGCTCCCCCCCTCCCTCCGCCTCCCTCCGCCCCTCCCCTCCCCGCAGCCGCAGCAGCAGCACTAGCAGCAGCAGCGACAGCAGCAGCCGCCGCGGGGCAGCAGCAGCGGGGGGCGGCGGCAGCAACGGCAAGCGGCGGAGGGCGACGGTGCGGGGGCGGTGGCCGCGGGGGTGCGGTGGCCGCCCCGGGGGGGGAGGGGGGAGGAAAGAGGAAGAAGAAAATATGAAGGACATTTTGGTCCAAAAATTTTGGTCAAAACGTTTGACCGTTAATTTTTGACGAAATTCGTCAAATATAGGGGGTGAGATGTACATTAATGCAAAATATGGGATGCACCCTTAATTCGGACAAAAAAAGTGGAGGACAAGTCAAAAAATCTCAATCTAAAATGTCAGTTGACATCTAGGTAGGCCGACCTTACATACGTACGTACAATTTAAGTTGTGCAACCAAGGAGTACTATTGATGATTGAGCGGGGTCTACAAATTAGTCTTTTATGCAATACATGTACGAGACTATATATTGTATTTGTTTGATGGTAAGGAGTTCAATCGATCTGTGAAAATATTTCGTTTTAATTTGGTCCTTCTTGAACATGGGCATTCTTTGTAATCCTTCCAAGATGTCGATTGAACCTCCTTTTTTTTTTTTTTAATGTCGATTGAACTGGTTGTATCTTCCTTCATGCTTAGAGAATTTGGGGATCTCTCAATTGGTTGGTCAAATTCTTACACGTTTGATGCATTTGATTTCTTCCACGTAGTCAAAAGAGGATGTCATATTGTTAGTTAACATAAGAAGGAAAGAACTAGCAAATTGAACTAAGAAACCTACTACTGATGGCTGAACTAAGCACTACCGATTTTCTCTTTTGGACTGACTCACTAAACTAATTAGAAAAAGCAAGACCAAAAACTCAAATAGAATAAGGGGAGGGCGGCGGCGGCGGCGGAGGACGAGAGGGGGTGGAGGCGGTGGCTCCGTCCTCCTCGATCACGCAGATGCACCGACTGTGCACTACAGGAGCCAAATAAATTTTCGTTGAAATACTCTACTCGATAATCTACGTAACTCTTTCTGCTCGATGTAGTTACATGACTTTTTTTTGACCCACCTGTCAGTCTCTCTCGGGAGGTGCGGAGTTCAGAAAACATATTTTCAATTGGCAGCATCTCCAACCCTATTGTGACTTTGGAAAAAAATTAATGTAGAATGACAAATTTTATTCAAAAGTTCTTCTCCAATGCAATTGTCAAGTCAATTGTGAAGCTTATATGACAAAAATTAAAGAAGACATTGTGAGTTGATTGTCTTGTTCTAGACAATGTACTTGACAATGTCTTCTCTTCCATGTCATCAATTATGAATAAAAATATTACAAAAAAGAAAGAAGATGAGTAGTTGTCTTAAAAGTTGTCTTGGAAGTTGGAAAAAATACTTTTTATTGTCTCCTCAATACTTTTGCATTGGAGAGAATTTTTCTATCTCATTGTCTTTGAGATATAATTTTGCCACATAAACAAGACATTGTTGTGGCTCATGCCACATAGGAGACACCTAAGACTAGGGCTGGCGATTTTGCCCTGGTGCCCTCTACCCGAGCCGGGTACCCTGTACCCTCAGGTGCCCACGGGTACCCTCTACCCTAGGAGGGCAAGCCCTACCCTTAACCCTCTTGGAATTAGGGTAGGGTAAGGGTTTATTGTTACCCTAGTGCACTTACCCGGGTACCCGCCCTACCCTACCCTGATCATTACCCTACCCACTACCCTTAACCCTCTAAAACCCTCGACCCTACCCTTCTCCCAAACTGATTACCCACACTCTACTGCCATAGTATTACTACTACATACTTGTATTTTTTGTAATTAGTTAGTACTTAGGATTAGGAGAACTATATGGTGCTTGATCCTAAGGAGTCAGGTCTAGCCCCCTCCTTGGGTATGTAGACAGCTCAGGTTCCACTATATAACTAGGTTCAGGCCTTTAGTAAAAAAATATCCTCCTGTTATTTTTATTAAGTTGTTATGATTTTTGAATGTTGTAAAAATCTAAGTATCAAGGTGTTTTACTAGCAAAAAAAATAATTTTTAAAGTTAAAAAAATTAAAATGGCAAGGGTAAACCCTTACCCACCCTACCCTGACCCTCAGCTACCCTGTGAGGGTAAAGGACAAGGACGGATAATGGATATTGGTTTTTTGGAAGAGGGCTACCCTACCTACCCTCACGACTCCCCTAGGGTATCAGAAAAATGTCAATACCCTATCCTGCCCTGCCCTCTTCCTGTCCTTACCCTACCCTACCCTACCCTACCCATCGCCACCCCTACCTAAGATTACAACACTTAACAAGAAAATAGGGTTGGAGATGCTCTTAAACCTAACCCAATGCATAGGCCCAATGGTCGTGAGGCAAATGATCAAATTAGCCCAGTTACTATAATAAGCCCACTTCCATGGAGTAGTAAAAGAAAGAGAGGGTCTCTTCTCTCTCTCTTTCTAATTTTGGGGAATCGATGGAAGGAGGAGGGAAGTTGATGTTTGTGGAGTTGGAAAACTGGAGTCATCTCTGCTGCACATCGTCCACGACACCACCAGAGAACCCTACGAATCAGAGAACAGACCGGTGAGCCCTCTATTCCTTAGCTCTCTTATTTATTCTTCTAAAGTTGTAGCCCCAAAATATACAACCAACCCTTAAAAAATGAAATCATCATGTTAATTTTTGGACCCTAATTTGTAGAGAACAACTAAAACCCACATACTCTATTTGTAACATAGTTTTTAGTTTTGGGCAGTGGAGGTTTTGAGCAAATGCTTTCCAAATCCACAAAAACCACAAACGTAGATCTGCTGTCTCCCATTGCTGCGTACCAAATATGTCCCATCTTCTTAAAAAATTGTGGGTATTTGTGTTTTCAAAATAATCAGTGGGATCCGCATTTTTATAAGAGGAGATACATATTGGTACACACGAATTGGGGACAACAGATCTGCTCTGCAGGATTCCCGTCCCCAATTACCAAAAAAAAAAAAAAACGGCAATCTGGAAGATTCCGGATATTGAACTACACAAGCTCAACAGTGATATTGATCAGACGGTAATCGATTAACCGCTAGGCGGAAACACGAACAACTCGTTGTAATCCTAAATAGTGTAGCGGTTAAGCCTATCTCTCGTACAAGGAAAAGTAGCGGACAATGTACCCTACATACCAAATGTAGGCTCTTGTTACTGACCAAATGACATGCTAGATGTACATAAATTAGTCTCACATTTATCGTCGTTCTTCTTCTTTTATGTTTGTTTGTTATTTCATTGCAACCTAAGATTTGAACTTCTTGTATGCTTTTGTTTCTCGACCTCTGAACAGAGAACACTAGCTAAAAATGTGCTCATTTTTGCTAACCAGGACATGCATTTTGAGTACTGAGCAGCCTTTCATGTTGCAAAACCAACCCCCCCCCCCCCCCCCCCCCCCCCCCCCCCCCCCCCCCCCCCCCCCCCCCCCCCCCCCCCCCCCCCCCCCCCCCCCCCCCCCCCCCCCCCCCCCCCCCCCCCCCCCCCCCCCCCCCCCCCCCCCCACCCAACACACACACACACACACAAAAAAAAACCTTTGAGTAGATTTTAGAGGTGATAGATCTCAACTGGTCTTTACAGTGCTTTTGTTTTCCCCCAGATAAAGCGAAGAAGGATGCTTTAAGAACTGCAGTGCGTGTTTCTGAACTCCTCGTTGACGCTGTTAATGGAGGAGTGGAAGAAGCATTCGTTAATGAGAAGCGGATCGAACTTGAAATACGTACGCTGATTAGTACTGTAATGCGCTACAAGAAGCAAACGAATCAATGGCTTGCTGCTTCACATGCAATGAACTCTATCTTAAAGGTATGCCTCTGCATATAGACTTTCTACCATTGTGCATACATGCAGATTTTGTGTTTTCCTGACATGCAAAATTATCGACACCCAGTGGACACTGACTGTCATATAACATATTACTTCAGAAGTACTTCTGAGAACTCTGAAAATGCCCCAATCTGCTAGAGCATTCCCATCTCTCTATGAACCAAGAAACCAATTTAGTAACGATTTTCATTTGGAAACTTTGCCAAAAGAAATGATAATTATTCTTACAAAGTTCCAATATTTTCCCTGGTACCTACATAATTATTTTTTATATTTTTCTGCAATTATGCACTTTTTCAAAAAAAATTGGTTTGCTTTCTCCTCTTGATTTGTTGCTTAACCTCTTATATGCTTGCTTTATTTACTTAGTGACCTTTCTTGGACTAGCTTGTGATATGATCCCATTGAAACTGAACAGGAAAGACCACATAATGAACTTCTAATTTCCTCTTAGATCTGGCTTATCTACATTATCAATGGCATGCATACCTATTATAATTTCAGAAAGATGCTGTAGGTATAGATAGTATGTTTGAAACATAGTATGCAGTATCGGCCGATACCGATCCGATACAGCCGCCGATACGATTTGGCATGTCCCGATCCGATACGATTTGGCATGTCCCGATCCAATACTGACCGATATTGATACTAACCGATACCGACATTGGAGGTCTTTTCCCACTCAATTCGGCAAAGAAAATTGAATGAGGAAGAGTAATCACAAGTATGTAAAAGCATAGTAAGGTTGTCAAAGCATGTAAATGAAAAAAAAAAGAATTATTTATTGCATGTAAATCAATCAACAATGGTGACTATTATTTCATTCAATTTCAAAATTATTATGAAACAACACAAAAAATACTTATGCTTAAATGTCTAAAATATTTTTTTCCTAACATTTTATTAATTTATTAATAATCCTTTCTTTCCTTTTCGATACCAAAAAAAATTTGATAACCTCCGATATCGTCGATTATGATACTCATAAGAAGCGTCCGATACAGATTCTGGTACCGATACTGCCAACCTTGGTTTGAAATCATCAAATCAGTGAGATTGAAAATACCATGCTTATCTCAACAACAACAACAAAAAAGAAAGAAACTACATTCATTTGCAATAAATACTTCATCCATTTTATAGATCTCAAAGTTCTCATGTCCCCCAGCAGGGATGAGTACTATGTCCCCAATTGTTTATGACGCTCATCGCTTTCACCAACAGCCATAAATGTACAGTCGATAATATACGATTTAAGTTCATCATTTATGCTTTCCTCTTTAGAGAATCACTAAGTCAACTTGAATTGCTGAACTTGTATATACATGCGTCTATTAAATATTCAACTTCCTAATATACTTGCTTTTGTGTGTAACAGGAGATTGGAGACTTTGAAAACTGGATGAAGGTCATGGACTTTGATTGCAAAAGCATCAATGCTGCAATTCGCAATATTCACCAGTCTTAATCGAGAAGCTTGATCCATGCATCTATTCAAGTGTGGATTCTCCTTGGAATACATACCGACTTTAGTTAATATGTATTTCCTTTGTTTCTCTTATGAAAAGATAGATTGTAAATCAACTGTAGAATGTTAAAATCTATGTTTGTTCACAGATACTGCCTAAAGGGAATTTGGTACTTTCTTTACTCATCTTTGTTTGTTCCCATTGAATATTTCCTTATGCAAAAGATACCAGTTGATGCTATACCATGTCAGTGGCACTGAAATTCTTCTTATAGAAGTCTCATATCAGGATACTGAGATCAGAAAGTGAAGGGATATCATTGCCGGTTGAACTCAAACTTGCAGTTGTCGCATTCCTCCTTCCTAGTTTAACAGTCGACGAAGGCCAGGCCCACCTTTCTGTGATGCTGGGAAAGAAGAGGAGACGTTTGACGGGCGGGCTAGACAATCTTGTTCAAGAATCCATGCCAAACTTTCATTTCATGCTCATGCTCATGCTCATGCTCGTTTATGTAGAAACTACAAGCAGTGACAACACACACCGAAGTACAGATGAGGTGAATCACTCTTCCTGGAAGCATTGATTTCAATGCAAATAAGCTAACTACAAGCAGATGACAGCACACGAACTACAGATGAGGTGAATCACTCTTCCTGGAAGCATTGATTTCAATGCAAATAAGCTACAACTACAGGGGAATAAGTGGGATTTCATTGCAAATAACATACTACTACAAGGGGATGGGTGCGAATTGTATCAGCTGTGTTACATTGAACTGGTGATTTAACTGACTTTGGTTTATCACCGAAAATCCAAATTATTTTTTCTACAAGGTAGTACCATCAGTGTACACAAGTTACTAATCAGTTAGTGATGTATCTATCATACACAGTTCCATTTCTCCTGACCTACTTAATTGTGACTTCATCATCATCAGAGACTTCTTCCACCGGCAGCTATGCATCGATCTCTGCAAAGTAGGCTCTTTGTTTTTCAACAAAATCTCCAGGTATATAGGCTTCTGAACGGGCTCAGGCTCCTTGTAAAGCTTCTTCTGCGAGTATTACAGAGGCAGAATACAAACATGGTGAGGCGATTGCGACTGCAAATACATATATACAATCTGCAAAAATAAATGGATGAACAATTTCCAAAGCTAACAAAGATAGATGGTAACATATGACAGACATACTTCATAATTGATGAGAAGACTATAGTTTTTGTGCAGATATGGAAAGCATTCTGCACCAGAAGCAAGGCCTGTACAACTTTGGGGATTTGCTCCCCACCAAGTATAGAAAAGGGTCCCAGACAAGGTAGACAAGATTAATTACCAAACAACATTAATCCCTGATGACAAGATTGGTTACCTAATAGCATTCATCCCTGAGGCAACCTATGGTGATGAGGCAAAATGATCAATCATTATCTTGTACGCGTAGGAAGTGATCCGCAACACCAGTCCCATGAAAGTGGTCTAAAGAGTGCTAAATTGTTTATCGAGTAACCAACAACTAGAGGCCACAGAGGATCATGTATCCTGTAAGTCTAGGAGGTTGCATTATGCAATCGAGTTTATACGTCATGAAATCCATCAATCTTCAATTATATAATATTTGGAATGAACATTTGGTTCGTCTTTTGAGAACCCCACAGTGCAGGGTAACAAATTTTCATAGCATGAAGCATAGTAGACAAAAAGATCTGCCTCAGTAAGATAGCTTTTCCGTTGCAGCAACAAAGCCAGTTTATAAATTCCCTTGTGATCTCAATGAGGACAATTCCATTCCTAAGCATTCTGTATACATTCACAAATTCCAAGTTTACAAGTAGAAACCTCAGACCATTTCTACTATATAACTTACTTTACAATGCACTTCAAAATATTGTGGAAATCTTGCAATTCACTACATTGCATCATGTCAGATAGTAATACACCAATTGTTTTATGGACTTTCTACAAGTTTACAACAATGACAAAGCCTTTATCCCAAAATTTTGGGACAGGCTGTTTGAATCATTTTCTTCCATTCAGACTGTGTAACACTACCAAACATCATATCATTCTTTAAAATTTCAATCCATGTTCTTTTAGGCAGGCCTACCGCTATAGTCTTAACCCTCCTTTGACTACTACCTTATCACACTCCTTATAGGAGCATCTATTGGTCTGCCTTGCACATGTGCAAACCACCTAAGCCATTTTTTCTAGAGAATATGCCACCTGTAACTTTCCATGAATATGCCATTAATTATCCTCTCTCTTAAAGTATTGTCACTCATTCATCTTACACCAATTTTCTATACATGTTGTTTCTTAATTGCCTAACCCTAAGTCCAACATTCATTTTGGGAGGATGGTTAAGGAAGGACATAGGAGAACAAGCAAAGTATTGCGTGTACCTATAGGTGAGGGCCCCTTCAGATATTTGGGGAATACAGTGCCCTAAATATGAAAAACTTTGGAGGTATCGTTGAGAAGTTCCAATCTAAAACAGCAGGAGAACGAAGCGAGGTTCTGCAAGAGGAAATCAATGGCCAAATATTTCAAAGAATGTGAGTGGGAAATCAGGTCAACATCGTGTTGTAGAAACACTCAAGATAGTATAACACAGAAGCCAACCAATGGTTCCATCCATTTTCTGCTCTGCTCAACGAATCCGGAGAACTCCTCTAGCTATCTAAGTAAGGGAGAGAGAAGTTGTACAGGAGATCCTAAAGCATGGCCGATCTTAATCTTATAGAATATTCCTTTTCAACTTCAAAGATATCTTCCGGTAACAAAGTACTCCAGAAGCACTCCTTATTTCATCTATCATGTTTTAATTCTATGCATGACATCCTTCTCAATCTCTACATCACGATGAATGATTGATCGTAAATATGGGAAACTATCACTCATATGTATCTCTTGTCTATCTAATATGGACTTGAAAAATCAGAATTATTTATTATCCAGTTCTGTTAATAAAACATATCACATTCCCAAGTGTTCTCGAGCATGCATGCCAATGCTCACATAAGCAACTGAAGCACACAGGAACAGGAACCAATCCTTGAAAGAGGCATAGCCTATGAATAAAGGGAAGTATGGTTTCTTAGTTTATGACAGAAGGATGAAAGCTCTGACTACGATTGTACAAACATAGGTTTCACTTGACCAAGCAAACCATGATATAAAATAATACAAATTCATATTTATAGGAATTAAGAAATATTATCTTCTTTCATAGTACAGTCAAGTTCTCAAGTGTTTCCCAACAAGGTTCTAAACGGCGTTAGATGGGTGCACGCCAGAGAGAGTCCGCCTACTGCCTAGGCACCGTCTAGGCGGTCGATACATTTTGGATACTTTTTACTAATTTACATTTTTTTGGGGCATAATATGCATATTTTAAGGGTGTTCCATGCAAAACTAAGAAGTTTTAGTTTTGTACTTACAAAACCTTTTTGGCCAAATATCTTGTTAGGTATTGCTCCGCCTAGGCGCCCGCCTACACCGCCTCACCTCCGCCTATGCCGCCAACTTCCGTTGGCCGCCTACCGAAAAACGGTGCAGAGAGAGCGCCTACCGCCGCTTAGGCAGGCTAGATGGCCGCCATTTAGAACACTGTTTCTCAGGCATGCATATTAGCCATTAGCTCCCCCTGGTTTTCCCTATAAATCCATGCATATGAATATATTCCATTAGTGATTAACAATAACAATTCTTTGCCAGGGACCTCAAGCCTAAACAATCATACACGAATTGAGAACCTAAAGCTACTTTCGAGCTTCAATCTGTGCTTCAGTATTCCAGAAGATTTTTTGAAGAAGCTTGACATATTGGAAAGGCATACAATTTCAGGATGAAGCAATATCACACAATTACAAGCTTAACATCATTTAAATTGATACGAGAAATTTTTATCACAATTTGACTGCACAAAATAGGAAAAAAGAATCAAGAAAAACAAAACCTTTTGGCTATGTCAAGAGGA